>CM038146.1:96603643-96928869 GCA_021437245.1 Aegilops speltoides | reverse complement strand
AGTGCTTGGTCGACTATGCCTTAATGTGTGCTTAATGCTTATCATATGCTATTCATATCTTGTATGACCACTTACTCATGTCTTGGTGATTGGGTGCATGCTATTCATTCTTATCATTTTGTGCGCTCCACCAAGATGTATGTGACATAGAAGAGTGACCCATGATCCTAATCGATTGTGCACTTGCATTCAAACGCAAATCTTAAATAATGCACAAATTTAGGGGGAGCTCTTGCTTATCACATACTTCTCAAAGCGACGATATTATTCATTGATTATATCATTTGTCGAAGCTTTGATCTATATGTTGTCATCAATTACCAAAAAGGGGGAGATTGAAAGTGCAACTAATCCCCGGGCGGTTTTGGTAATTAATAACAACATATATATCATTGAACTAATAGTTTCTTGAGTATCATTTCAGAAAGTTCAGTGATATGGGTATGGCAATGACTGAAGAAGTGGACCCCTCAAAATGCTAAGGCAAACATTGGCAAAAGCTCAAGACTCCATTTTTGGTTTAGTGATCCAAGATCACATTGAGTCCATAGGAAAGCCAATACTATTAAAAGGGATGAGGTTATGTTAATGATCCGTTGCTCAAAGTGCTTAGTGATATATCTCCCAAACTATCAGCAATCTTTCATTCCAACATACACTCATAAGTAATCTCGGTCCCACGATTCCATAAACTCAGTCACACCGAGATGAACCACCTCACCAAATAGCCAAACCCTAGAAATTTCGGATTTTCCGATTCGAACTCGGTCTCACCGAAACTAGTGTTGCCAAGCTTCAGAACCTTCGTCATCAAATCGGTGTCACCGAGATGATAAAGTCGGTCCCACCGAGATTGGCAAACCCTAGTCTTTGGAAGAATCGGACTCACCGAGATTGTATTTTCGGTCCCACGAAAATCCCAACGCTCACAAGATTTGAACTTTGGTCTCACCGAGTTGTCAACTTCGTCCGACCGAGATTGGTCAAATGTGTGTAACGGTTGGATTTTGTGTGGAGGCTATAAATACCCCTCCACCTCCTCTTCATTCGTGGAGAGAGCCATCGAAAGAACTACCACTCCTACCTTACATTTCGAGAAGAAAACTACCTACCCTTGTGTTGAGATCAAGTTGCTCCACTCCCACCATATGAAACTTGATTTCTAGCCTTCCCAAGTTGCATTCCACTCAATCCTTTCTTCCACCACAGCCAAATCAGTGAGGAGAGTTGAGTGTTGGGGAGATTATCATTTGAAGCACAAGAGCAAGGAGTTCATCATCACCAACACCATCTATTACCTTTTGGAGGGTGGTGCCTCCTAGATTGGTTAGGTGTCGCTTGGGAGCCTCCGTCAAGATGTGGAGTTGAACCAAGAAGTTTGTAAGGGCAAGGAGATCGCCTACTTCGTGAAGATCTACCCGAGTAAGGCTAGTCCTCCGTGGGCGTATGCCATGATGGCATAGACAAGGTTGCTTCTTCGTGGACCCTTCGTGGGTGGAGCCCTCCGTGGACTCTCGCAGCCGTTACCCTCCGTGGGTTGAAGTCTCCATCAACGTGGATTGACGATAGCACCACCTATCGGAACCACGAGAAAAAATCTTCGTGTCTCCAAATTGCGTTTGCTCTTCTCCACCTCTCTTTACTACATGTGCAATTTACTTTCCGCTGCCAATACTCTAGAATTGCATGTGTAGGGTGATACTTGACTTGATTATCATTGTGAACTTGCCAAAAACTTGTCTTAATCAAAAGGCTGAACTTTTATATTGTCAAGTAGTCTAATCACCCCCCCTCTAGACATACTTTCGATCCTACACTAATTGCTTATTTCATAAAGTTTGCTTGCATTCGATTTCAAATAAGTTAACCATATTCTCCATATGTGGATCGATTTTATTTGCACTGCACAAAATGAATGCGAAGTCGGTAGTAGATTATGTAGTGAATATCACCACAAAAGAAGACCAGTCATTGGTGGGTACGAAATGAATCGCGCAAGTTATTGGCCACATATGCCCACATTAGATATATTGCATTTGCAATGGATTGTACTTAGGTAAGATAGTCTTGCCATCTTTTAATACTAGGTAGAGTTATATTTTGGTTGCACTACACAAAAGGAGATGCCCAGTGGCGCTACAAATTTATATATTAGTGTAAGCACCGATTGGTTTTGTCACGACTTGTCCTGCCGGTGATTTGAATGGAAAGTTGGATATAGAGTGGCAAGAAAATTATTCTCGACGTCTACTTTCCTTCTTTTTTGAAAATGAACAGATATATTATAAAAATTCACCGGAAGTATAAAGCATCTCAAACATAATAGAAACTCCCTTCCTATAGTGTGGCTTACCATAGTGCGGCCTCTAAATGAGGGCCATTTGCATAGTCCGTGATCGAAGGCCTACAAGGTCCATGAGGAGAACTTTATAAGAAAAGTACCACGGGTCCTTCAAGGTGTATCTCCGAAGAAGAAGGCGAAACCTCCTAGCTGAAATTCATGCGGACTAGGACACCACCACGACCGGGCCCTTGTAGGAAGGCATTCCGTCTGAGGATTTTATTGGCCCGGCCGGGCGAACCTGGGACTTGGTCAGCGATCGTTGGTTGTCGACTCTTTGCTAATCGAGCCATATGCCACCCCGCCCTCAAACCATACCCATTACACAGCGTTCGCGATGCAGGGGCTTACATGGTTGGACCCTTAAAGGGGAACCCACAAGCAAAGGTACCTATTGGTCATGGTGGATAAATTCACCAAATGGATAGAGGCCAAACCGGTCAAAGCGGTAGAGTCGGACCAGTGATAGACTTTATATCGGGGTGGTACACGTTCTGAGTCCCCACAGCATCATCACCGACAACGGCACGAACTTCACAGGCGAGGTTAAGTCATGGTGCAAAAATATGGGCATCAAGCTCGACTATGCTTGGTTATCACCCTCAAACCAGCGGTCAAGTGGAAAGAGCAAATGGTCTAATAATGGCGGCATTAAACCCAGTTAGTGAGGTCACACTAAATCCGACACAATGGGTGAGAGCTCGACTCCGTACTCGAGGGGAGCTCAGACGCCTAACAACCACTACGGATTCACACCATTTTTATGGTATCTCGGCCTGCGAGTCTTGCCTGACATTATTCATGACTCACCTCGAGTGCGCATGTATGAGGAAAGAGAGGCGAGCTTGATCGGCAGGACAGCTTGGACACATTGGAGGAAAAAGCGTGGCGTCGCGAAGGCTCGTTCCGCATTTCGATGAGAGGCCCAAAGATATCAAAGATGCGGGCCAAGACTTACAACGTTGGCGAACTAGTTCTCGCTGCCGGACAAGAAAAAGGACAAGCTCAAGCCCAAATGGGAGGGCCCTTCATTGTCGATCAAGTCTTGACGGTAGACATACCGTCTACAATCGTCGGATAACCGACTCGAGCGAACCCATGGAGCAGCCCCTCCAAGCGATTCTATGCCTAATCTTGGGACTAAGTTCGTCCCTTCCCCGTCAAACTTTTACACTGGTGTCTTTGTTTCTCTTTTATCCTTTTTATTTAAAAAGCCCTTACGGGCCTATTTTACATTCTTTGCATCGCATGATGTGCCATCCGCACTCATTATTCCTGAGGCTTCTTTTCTGAGCTCAATTATCTGAGTTTCATACCCGGCACATGTCAAGCTTCCATGTACCTTTTACTCGCCATTATATGCATCGATATGACTTAAGTTTTGGCCAATGGGTTGCTGGCTCTGTGCTTACCCTCGTTCGATTGTTCGGCTAGGAGGTAAAGGAGCACCTCTGCGATTATTCTTGCCGGGTCGGCGGATGTGTACCTCGGTGGGTGAAGCGAAAGCTAAGCGTTCTTAAGGGAATATTGATCGGTGACAAAAGATGACTTTTACCTATTTATCTATTTGCCCCGGATGTTTTACTGCTTTCTTTGCAGTCGGACATACACTTTAGGGCATGCCTCCCGAGAAAGGAACCCATAGCGGAACTATTCTCCTGGAAGATGTTTCTTACTAACCATGTAATATAACATAACTAGTTGGGCACTTATGCGATAAAGCACTAATGACCCCTCGCCTGGTCTCCATGCATACCACGGTTGTTTCTTAACCAAAAAGGTATTCGGACACACCGGACTCTAGGGTCGAGTTGACGAAAAGGTCGGCAAAGACAAGCGATCTACAATCCGCTAGAAGGCATTTCACATGTCACTTTAAAGGATAACATACATTGTCAAATTCTTGATTGTATTCCTCCTCAATCCCGTCTAACAGGCTGTCTAGTTTACAGTCCCGTTGGGAAAATTTAGCAGCCAACTCTACTTGTGTATACTAAACTCACGGGATCTCCTTCCCCGGGCCCCACAGGTCCAACTTGACCATGTGGTTGGGATCGCCTTCTTGTCTGCGTCTTCACCATGGCCCAAGCCTCCACAGCACCTTAATGGCGAAATCTTCCACAAGCAGGCGCTGCCGCACTCTCACGGCTTCTCCTAAGCTCCCGAGGCCCTCGGGTAGGGTGAGGCTGGCCATAAAGCTGAGCGGCACGCTCATTGCTGCCGAACTCGTTCGAGTAGCTGCAACGATTCGGGAAGTTGATCACCCATTGATATGGGCATCTCCTCTGGGGCGACCCATGAGTATACCTACAAGACATATCATGTCAAAATACTTCCTCGCGAACTCTTCTTTTCAAAAGAGTTCGCTCAGCCTACTATAAATGCGCGAGCCAAGCGTGATTCTCCTGAGGCCGGACAGCTCGGCCCGGCCTTCAGCTCTTCTCCGAGCTTGGCGTTGGCATCCTGAGCTTGTTCCTTTCTGCTGAACCCTATTCAGCACTCTGACCTTTAGCTGGCAGCAATCTTACTGTCGGATCTTGTCGGTGGTACTTCTGATATTCATTATTAGACTTCGCGCGCACCGCACAACTTATATTTATTAATAAAAATGTGTTACCGGAGGGTTTTGTCTCCTCTTCTGCGGCAGCAAATGCGGCCTCAAGTTGGGCCTTGCAATCTTGCGGCTCAAGACAATTGGGCGTTCTTCTCGATGAAACTGCGTTCCAAATGATCCTTAAATCAGTTAGCATAACTACTTTAAGTCTCGGGGACTCTTGGTATATACAACCATTAAATTCCCTTACCGTGTGTCTTTCATCTGCTGCGTGGCTCTGGTAAAACCATTTTGGCGGCTTGCGAATCTGGTCCCCGCATTAAAGGCATCCAATGCCTCGGGGAAAACCGCTTCACGAAATCTTGTCGGCGCGCCTATGGTTCATGGCGCTCTCCACCTCAGACTTGGTGGCGGGCGATGCGTCGGTATCCTCCGTTGGAGAAGGATCCGGCTCGTGTCTTGCGCTTGCCTCCCCTCGGGCGGGCGGCTGGAGCTGGCAGTGTTAGTCGGATCGGCAATTCCTGCGCTGCGTGTGGCCGCTCCTCAAGATCATGAGCACTCGGCGTTTCCTCGGGCGTTGCTCGAAAATTCAAATCTGAGCTATACCTTTGCGGGCGTTTCCGCCTTTAGCGCTCCTTTTCCGCTTTCTGGTCGGGAGGCCTCTGTTGGTGTTGCCATGGCTCGGCTTCTTCCAGTAAAGGCGCTTCCAAAAATACCATCGTTTGCGAAGGTGAGAAATGGGGAAGAGATAATGGTGTCGGACTTGATCGCGGTCACAGGGAAGCGGACTTAGTCCGGGGTAGTCCGCCGTAATGGCGACCAAGGCATTATCTATCTTGATGGTGATACACCGTCGATCAGCTCCACCTTGATGTCGGGTCCTCTTCGGAGTGGATCCGAGGATCCCGGATCCTCGGGTTGGGCAGGACTCACCATGTCCTCCACGGTCAGCGTAGATCTGCGCGAAGACATAATGTAACAAGCTTAAACTTAGCTTGGTTGAGCCCTTCAAGGTGTTCACTTACCCATCCTCTGGGTTGATCATGGAAAACCCATTCAAGGGTTAGTTCGAAGAAGTCCTCCTTCTCCCCTTTGTACAGGCGGACGGTCTTTACGGATCCTCGGTCGAATCCGGCCCTTGTGGCGTCTTGCAGCATCGTCTTCCCGTTGAAATCCCACATGGGGTGGCCTCTGTATTGCGATGGCTGTACCCCTCGCGATGCATGTCGCCATGACTCAATCATGGTCAAGCGAAGAATGACCATTAATCTTATCCGGCCCATCAAGTAATGGGCGCTCTTGTCTTCCTCAGCGGGGGCTCCGTGAGCGCCAGTTGGCGTTCCTCAAGGGCGACATCAAACTCCGGGAGGCGATCCGTCTTGGAGTCGGCGGGCGTCTCCTATAAAAACCACTCAGGGGCCAGTCTTGGACGCCTTCTTGGAGTACGGATAGGTATCCGGTCCGCGATCGCCATATTTGGTGCCGCCCACTTGATATATGGACCCCTCGTGAGAGCAAGTCTGAGGAAAACACCTCTTCCACAATGCAAAATGGGGCTCAATGCCGAGAATAGCTCACAAAACTCACGTAGCCGCGATATGCAGGGGCGGCGGAGCGTGAGGTGGTGGAGCTGGAGTCAAGTAGAACTTGAGGCCAGCGGAGGATGTATTGGAAATCCGAGTCCCTTATCGGATGGGGAAAAGCATACCTCGCTCCCCTTATTGGGGCTTGGGTGTCCTCACTTGCCTCCACCTTGATAAGTAACCAGTCCAGGCCCGGATTGGGACCATGAAAGGCGGAGGAGAAATCCCCCGTTTGGAGCTTCACTAGCTCGTTGTGCGAAATAGAGCACCTCCTCCAATTCCCGGCGGTGGGCTGGGGCGCGTGAAGAAGAGCCGTCGGCAATCCATGATGGAATGGATTTCTAGGTCAAAGCGCTTGATGGAGTATTGGCGGAGGGAAGATGGTGTGATTTGGATCTGATTCTGCCTCTTTTATAGGCGAGACGACTTCGCACGACTAGGGGTGAAATGTAAAAGACACCTTGGCTTTAGCATTCGATGCGGCGCTGGAAGAGGCCATTATTTGGCATAGAAGCCGAACACAGTATTCAAGATGAAGCGGACACATTGGTACATATCAAATTTGAAGGAGAACCGCCTTGCAGCGAAGACTATAAACCTTATTTGGACTTATCGTCATTGAAGCCTGGTTAAAACTCTGAGGAGTCTGGACTAGGTGTCGGAAGACGGACTATCATTATCCACGGACTCCAAGACTACGAAGATACAAGATTGAAGACTCGTCCGTGTGGGATGGGACTTTCCTTGGCGTGGAAGGCAAGCTTGGCAATCTGGATATGATCTCCTACCATTGTAACCACTCTGTGTAACCCTAGCCTCCTCGGTGTCTATATATAAACCGGAGCTTTAGTCCGTGGGACAACATACATTAATCATACCATAGGCTAGCTTCTAGAGGTTTAGCCTCCTTGATCTGTGGTAGATCCACTCTTGTAATACCCATATCATCAATATTAATCAAGCAAGGCGTGAGGTTTTACCTCCATGAGAGGGCCCAAACACAGGTAAAACATCGTGTCCCTCGTCTCCTGTTACCATCCCTAGAGCAGTTGGGACCCCACGAGATCCGCGGTTTGACACCGACGGATGTCTTGAGGAATTGACATGCAAGATTGCAAAGCGTCAAATTCCTATGCCCATTAATGCCATCCCACATTGCAGCTGTAAGAAAATGGTATTGACTTTGATCATAAGGTATACAGCTCCATGATGTTTGGAAATATGCCTTAGAAGCGATAATAAAATGGTTATTATTATATTTCCTTGTTCATGATAATTGTCTTATTCATGCTATAATTGTGTTGTCAGAATGCGTAGCCATGTGTGATACATAGACCACAACATGTCCCTAGTGAGCCTCCTAGTTGACTGGCTAAATCCGATAAATAGATAGTTCTGGTTTCCGGACCATGGACATAGGATGTCGTTAATAACGGGGATCATATCATTAGGAGAATGATGTGATGGACAAGACCCAATCTAGGCATAGCACAAGATTGTGTAGTTAAATGCAAGCTTTTCTCTGTCAAGTATCATTTCCTTAGACCATGAGTTGTGTAACTCCCGGATGCCGTGAGGAATGCTTTGGGTGTACCAGCGTCACAACATAAGCGGGTGGCTATAAGGTGCACTACAGGTATCTTGAAAGTGTATGTTGGTTGTACAGATCGAGTAGGATTTGTCCTCCGTGTAATGGAGAGGTATCTCTGGCCCCTTTCGATAATGCATCATCATAATGAGCTCAATGTGACTAAGTAGTTGGTCATAGGATCATGCATTACGGAACAAGTAAGTGACTTGCCGATAGCGAGATTGAGCGAGGTATTGGGATATCGGATCGAATCTAAGGCAAGATAACGTTACCGATTGACAAAGGGAATTGTATACAACATTGTTTGAATCCTTGACATGGTTCATCCAATGAGATCATCGTGGAACATGTGAGAGCCAACATGGGTATCGAGATCCGCTGTTGGTTATTGGCGGAGATGTCACCGATCATATACGCATGATTCCCGAACCGTAGGGTCTACACATAAGGTTCGATGACACTAGGGTTATAAGGAAGATTTGTATGTGATTACGAATGTTGTTGGTCTCGGATGAGATCCCGAATGTCACGAGTCCGGAATGGTCGGAGGTGAAGATTTATATGGGAAGTCATCATCGGATGTGAAATATTGAAGTATCGGTATTATCAGGGACCAGGAGGAGTTCAAGTCCCCTGCCGGAGGGCCTTATGGGCCCGTGGGTGGAAGAACCAGCCCTAAGTGGGCTGGGCGCCCATCCTAGGGCCCATGCGCCCTAGGGTTGAGGGAGAACCTAAAGCGCCCCCCTGTGAGGGGACCCCTCCCCAACGTATGTCGGTGTCAAAACGGTGGATCTCGGGTAGGGGTCCCGAGCTGTGCGTCTAAGGATGGTAGCAGGAGGCAAGGGACGATGTTTACCCGAGTTGAGCCCCTCGATGGAGGTAATACCACTTCACCTTGATTGATCTTGATGATATGAGTAGTACAGAGTTGATCTACCACGAGATCGTGAGGCTAAACCTTAGAAGATAGCTATGGTATGATTGTGTATATATCTCTATCGATTAGCTTTGGCCTCGGTTTATATAATGCACGGCCTAGGATAACAAGTCCTAACCCGAATCGCCGGTGGGGAGGAGTCCTTGTCTTGATGTAGAAGTCTTGTGGAATCTTCCTTATATCGGCATACATCTTGGCTGGCCCATGAATATCTGACCATGGGGTCCTCGGCCCAATCTAACAGTCCGGGGAATAGCGTGGTGGTACCCCTAGTCCGGGACACGTCGATGCCTGAACCGGTCTTCAAGTTAGGGGCGGCTCCTCGATTCTTTGAGGCCATTCCTCATCTTGGTCGTCGGTCTTGAAACTAGTTCAACAAATCTTCTCATCTTGATCTTGAGGATCACCGAAGTGCATCAGAAGAGTTTACATTAGGTATCGGAGGAGCCTTTAAGTTTCGGCCTTTATCAATGCCTTGTTATTTTTATGCCACTTGGGTTTGATTGTTCAGGGAGGCGGTGTCCTCTTGCGTCAGAGTTCTAGCCACGGTGCATTCGAGTATCCTTTGCAGCCAACACCAATGCGGGATGGCTGAACTCCAACGAAATGTCCGACTCCAACGCGGATGTGTCTAAGCTCGGTAGTTGTATCAAGATCAGCGGACTATATCCAAGATGTCATAGATCATCTTGGTACAAAAAATTGAAGGAGTGAGCCAGGAAAGCAATGCAAATGCCCTCTATGGAGCTAACCCTTGCGCCCGAGCTTTAATGCCCAAGGTGGTGCACCACCCGACCCAGCGAGCTGATTTTTGTGAATATTTTAAGCTGAGTGCGATTTATTCTGCCGCGATGTATATCATTAGCCCTCAAGGTGTGTGTCAGTCTAAAACCGAGATGCACTGGCTTGGCAAATAAAAGCAGTTGTTCCAGTAGCCCACAGACTCGGGTCGATCTTGAAATCAGCACTGAGGATCAATTCCTAGCTCGGCGGCATACATAGGAATAAAAACACATTGTAATATATTAGAGATAATAGTGATGAAGAGCAGGCCCACGAGAGAGGTCGTGAAATCGCCAGTGATATAGCTTGATGCGGATAGGTCGGATGGTACTTATTGTTGTTTGACGCGCCTTCCATAGTTCGATCAAGCGAACCGAGCCCTTTGAATTTTCTGCATTGAATAGGCAATATTAGCCCGAGGCGCTGGTCGGTGCATGTAACCGAATCGGTGATCGATGCCCCTTTAATATTTGTAAATAATGAGCGCCAAGCCTACTAGCCCTAGAGCCTTAATGTGGGCACGGGTGGCGAATTAAGATCGATATCGAGTAAAATCACAGTTATGTGTAATGATTCTATGTATCCAAGTACTTTACATCATTATTTTGACCCCATTGTGATTTATCGGTTGAAAGTGGCCCATATCGGCTTCTACCTTTGTAGATACTATGCGGTGTTTCACAATAACAAAGCAACCCTTAGCGAAGCGTCTCGATGCCCGATGGCGGTTGTGTTAAGCGGAAGCAGGCAATCGGATATCGGGCTTTAAAACTTTAAACTTAGTCATAGGAGCTTTAAATTGGGAAGCTAGCTATGAGCCCGATTCTTGTTTGGCAACATCAGAGGTCAAGCCGTAAACACTTGACCAATGTTATGAGCGGCCCGTCATTTAACATAGTCATCGGATCGTGACGATTTCGCCTATTATGTGATCAGTTTTCAGCTTTCTCCATTGAGGTGCTTGACCATCGCATTTGGGCTTAATCATGATGGTTCTCCTTTGCACACCTAGCCCGAACAAAAGCGGAGCGTGGGAAGCAACCGCAGAACTGGCGACCCAACTATTGACCGAAGACACAATTGAAACCGATGCATATATAGCAATATCCGAGGAATGTTTTGCGAATCCTAAAGGTGTCGGCATTGCCTTTGCAGACTAATGCGGAAACACACAAATAGTTTAAAACTGCCATAAACAAAGCCAAAAAAAACTTATTCAAAAGTTTAATGTCGAGACTAGATCAAGTGTTAGATTGCCAATCAAAATTGGACTTTTTTGAAAAAAGGTGCTACCGTGGAGTGCTTTAACATGCCACATCCTATCTCAAGACTTCAGCGAGGTTAGCCTATGGCTTCAGCCTCCTTATCCCGAAGTGGAGTGCTTCTCGAGGCTAGTTATGACCTTTTCGAGTGGATTTAGGCGAAGCAAGGCTATCGGCTATTGACCACACTTGCATCGAGAAAGGGTGATAGAAAAAAAAGACTTTACAGCGACCAAGAGAGAAAAACAGCTCATACTAATTTAAGAGCCCCCATGTGACTTGGGTAAAAAGTTTATGTATAATGATTATATGTGCGAAGTACTTATATCATATCTATATTCACCGAACTTTAAGCGTGTCTTAAGACCATTGGCTTCTCCCTCTTGGTCAAGAGTCCGAAAAGTGTTATGTACTCCACATCGAGAATATCGATGGTGTTTCCAATAACAGAGCAATCAGGCCATAAGGTATAACGAGACAAGTGGGGAACTTATGCTATATTCTTGACAAAGTGTGAAGCATCTTGAAGAAAATAGTACCCCCACGATACCTTTCTTGATGCTCATTGTTACTATGAGACTTGTGCAATAGATTTTTTGTAGTCATGAGTTCCGTTTCTTGCCGACCATAATTGAAAACAATAAGGCAGCTTCGACTTCACCGATTTGAGGTCGGCTCGGATGACCCGATCGTGACAATCGCGGAGGTGCTCCTTTACTCCCTAGCGAACAATCGGGAGCGTAGGGGTAAACAAGGGCGAGCAACCCGACTTGCAGATCGCTTAAGTCGATATGATTGCATATTGTGGCGTAATACATGAACAAAGACGAAGCCGTACAAGTATAATCACATGCAAGAGAAGGAAGGCTTCATGAAAAAGCCCCAAGTGAAGCGGGTATTTAGATTTATCCGTCTAAACAAAGTTTGGACAAGGAGATTTTACAAACAACTTTTCCAAAAATATAATGCTTGATCGAACCAAACACAAGTTAAAAGTTAAAACTTTCGCATGAAGGCAACAGCTGGTTAATGTGTCGGTGTTGGGCCTGATCCAAGCTTGATGCGGGACAAGGTTCCATCCCCAAAGCGGTCCCAAGGTGGCGAGCAAAACTCGGCACTCGAGACTAGTGACATACTTACCGGTCGATGTAGGCGGCGGTGATGCCAGTCCCGGCATGGGGTAATGAAGTGTTGGCGAAGACCCGTCCAGCGAGGTGGCCTTGAAGGATATAGTCCGTGGATCATTTTACGTGCACAAAAATAGTGCAAACCCGGAGATAATAGTAAAAAATCGTTGCATAATAAATAATTTATGCAAAGTGAGTAATAAAAGAAATATGGCACAGTGCGAAGTCAATGTTGATCTGGTCCCGGTGATCACGATGGCGTGCAAAGCCTGTAATTCTGAAGTCGATCCGAGTTCCGGATCTGGCGCTCGCCGGACTATGTCGGCCCGGTTGAACCACCATGCGATCGTGGTTAATCACGGCCACCATTTGATAGACTTGTGTGCATATGATGGACAAACCGGAGTAATAATTCCTGGGAAAATAGACCCAAACAAGCAAAAATACTAGGATTAATAGCACCTGGTTTATTTTTTGTAGCAATCCGAAGAAGGTGATTCCCAAAATTGGGACTCGATCCACTTTATTGCACGATGGGCGACAAAGCAAAGCATGGTGATCTTTGGAAAGGTTGGCTCGCCAAAGGCAAACCCTCGGTCGACTAACGTGATGGAGTTAATTGACTAGTGGCCTTGAAGTCTCCGGATTATAGGTTGATGAAGGATGATGAAGCCCCGGTCCAGCCGAGATGTCGAAGTCTCGGTGTATCGGCGATGAGTCGAAGTAGGTCGGCGTGATGGACACGGCAGAAGAACAGCTTGGTCTTGACCTGGATGCAGGCGTGGCGTGGTCGATGCGGTTTGATGAAGTGACCCGTCGCAGTAGTGCGGTGTGCCGCTCAGCGTAATCCGTGGGCGGCAATATTGGTGATGATTTATCGCTGCGGCGCCACACTCTTTGTTAAAACTAGCAAGATGATGATCGAAGAAGTTGAGCTCGGCTCAACAAGTAACAACGTGTCTAAGCGCGGTCGTGTTGAGTGAACAATATTGCGGACTGGTTTGACACCAGCATGATGTTGAAGATCATGTTCAAAAGATTTTAAAGTTAGTGGGATGTGTTGGAACAAAACACAATACCCATACAACACTTCCTTCAAAGGATGTCAAAGAAATCCCGTTCTAAAAAAGGCGAACTTCCGGCGGATTCGTTTTCCGCGAAAATGAGATCGAAAAGTGATGCACTAATCGGAAAGTTCCGGAGTTGAGACGGTCGGATCGAGCTGAAATTTTGAGAGGTGGTAGATATAGGAATTCCACAAGGCGTCCGAGCTAGAAGCTGGACACCGCCTAAATTCGTCGATTCCGGTCAGTTGTGAGGGCTTGATATATCGCGGATTGCGGAGATTCCTCCATCGAAACTCGACGAAATTTTCTAGGGTTGTAGAATCAATTCTGCACAATTCCACCAAAGCAATCGTTAAAGCGGCGGCGAGGAGGCGGTGGCGGCGGATCAGGTTCGCTGTCGAGAAAAACAGCTTAAGCTCGAGGCAATGTTGGCGTCGAGCCCGACTCACGGATGATTCCTCCATGATCTTGATAGAGATCGAGTTGATGTTGATGAAGGCCCTCATCCGATCATAGCGTCGACGGTAGGGTGAAGTCTTGGTAGACAAGGTTGACCGGTCGGTGGTGATGAAGATCTGCGAAGTCGCGGTTGATCTACAAGTGACCATCGACCTTTGCGAACACCACGGAGGAACTCTCAATGAAAGCACCAATGTCGGTGTCAAAATCGGCGGATCTCGGGTAGGGGTCCCAACTGTATGCGTCTAAGGCGGATGGTATGAGGCAAGGGACACAATGTTTACCGGGTTCGGGCCCTCATGATGGAAGTATCTAGTACTTCTGCTTGATTGATCTTGATGATATGAGTAGTACAGAGTTGATCTACCACGAGATCTTAGAAGATAGCCTACAATGTGATTGTGTATATATCTCTATCGACTACTTTGGCCTCGGTTTATATAATGCACGAGGCCTAGGATAACAAGTCCTAACGAATATGCGGTGGGAGGAGTCCTTGTCTTGATGTAAATCTTGGGAATCTTCCTTGTATGCGGTGTCTGTCGGACTAGCCCGAGTATGGCCATGGGGTCCTCGGCCCAATCTATGATCGGGGAGATGGCGTGGTGAGTACCCCTAGTCTAGGACACCGTCGTGCCCGCCCCTCTAGATCTCATCTGAGGGCACCTTCTCCCTATAAATAGAGGGGGTGGAGGAGAGGCTGCGACACCACATCCAGGCGCAGCCCTCCCTCCCAACACCTCTCCTCCTCCGTGTGAGCTTGAAGCCCTGCGGGCTGCCACTCCATCACCACCTGCCTTCGTCGTGTTGCTCTTTTGGAGCCTTCTTCCTCAACCTCTCCCTCCTCCTTCTTTATCAAGGCGCGAGGAGGCGTCCTTTGGGCTGCGATGTGTTGAATGCGGAGGTGCCGTTGTTGACGCTTAGATCGGAATCCACATGATCTGAATCGCTCTTGATCTGATTCCCATCCGCGTTCTTATGGCGCTTCCGTCTCACTATCTTCAAGGGTATGAAGATGCACTCCCTCTCTCCATTGCTAGTTACTCCATAGATTGATCTTGGTGATCGTAGAATTTTTTTAATTTCTTGTGATCCCCAACAGTGGCATCATGAGCCAGAGTCTATTCATAGTTTCTATGCGAGTAGAACACAAGTTGTTGTGGGTGTGGAGATTTTGTCGATTTACTTGCCGTTACTAGTCTTATCTTGATTGGCGACATGCGTGGGATGGGCGGCCGGACCGACCTTACCGTGCGGCGTGAGACAGGTTCCACCTTGACTTGCACTAGTTGTAAGGTGGCCAGCGGTGTCATCTCTCCACTTTAGTCGGATCGGATTCGATGAAAGGGTCCTTATGAAGGGTAAATAGAAATTGGCATATCACATTGTGGTTTTGGTGTAGGTAAGCGTTCTTGCTAAAGAAACCTATAGCAGCCCGCGTAAAATTTGCAACAACAATTAGGGGGCGTCTAACTTGTTTTTGCAGCATATGCCATGTGATGTGATATGGCCAAGGATGTGATGAATGATATATGTGATGTATGAGATTGATCATGTTCTTGTAATAGGAATCACGACTTGCATGTGATGAGCATGACAACGGAGAACCATAGGAGTTGTCTTAATTTGTTGTATGACACTGCGTGTCAATGAAAGCGCTATGTAATTACTTTACTTTATTGCTAACACGTTAGCCATAGTAGTAAGAAGTAATAATTGGCGAAGACAACTTCATGAACCGCGATGATGGAATCATGATGATGGAGATCATGGTGTCATGCGGTGTGATGATGATCATGGCGCCCGAGATGGAAGTCGAAAGGGCAAAATGATATTGGCCATATCATGTCACTATTTGATTGCATGTGATGTTTATCATGTTTCGTCTTATTTAGCCGACGTGGTAGCTTAAATAAGATGATCCTCGTAATAATTACAAGAAAGTGGTCCCCTAGCATGCACCGTTGCGAAGGTTCGTTGTTTTGAAGCACCTAGTGATGATCGGGTGTGATAGATTCTAACGTTAAGATACAGCGGTGTAAGCCAGTTTACACCGCATACATAGGTTGACTTAGCCAGCCTAGCATGTACGAAATGGCCTCGGAACGGAAGATCGAAAGGTCGAACATGAGTCATTATAGAAATCGATCGACATATGAAGATGTTAGCGATGATGACTAGTCCAGTCGCATTGATGATCGGACGACCTAGATGACTTCGGATCATGTATCACTTAGATGACTAGAGGATGTCTATTTGAGTGGGAGTTCATTAAATAATTTGATTAGATGAACTTAATTATCATGAACATAGTCTAAAACTTTGCAATATGTCTTGGATCAATATTACCCACAATGTTGCCCTCAACTTCAGGCGTTCCTAGAAAACCAAGCTGAAAGACAATGGTAGCAACTACGGTGAATCCGTAACCCCACAAATATCATCCTCATAGCTGCCAAGAAAGCATATGTCCTTGAAGCACCGCTAAGTGACACACTGTTTTCCCGGCAACTCAAGGCGTTATAGAGGCGCTGGCCGGCGTAGTGATGATTACTCCTGAGTTCGATCGGCATGCTTTACTGCTTAGAGCGAGGATCCAAAAGCGTTTTGAGTAGCACGGAGCATATGAGATGTTCAAGAGCGAAAATAGTTTTCCAAGCTCATGCCGAATTCGGGAGTTATGAAGTCTCGACAAGTTCTACAATTGTAAGATCGAGGACTAATTACATCGTGACACATACTCAAAATATGGGTTACTGGCTTCGCTTATCTCAATTGGGGTTAATCTCCGGATGATCACGATGATTAACCAGAATCCTTGATCGCTCCACCTAGAGCTTTGTGATGTACTTCAATATGCGAGGGATGGAAAGACCATTCTGAGGTATATTCAATGCTGAAATCAGCGGAGGTGGAGATCAAAATGGAACATCAAGTGTTGATGGTGAATAAAACCACTAAGTTCAACAAAGGCAAGAGTGAAGAAGTTCAGAAGGGCGGCAAGGAGTTGTTGGCCCGGTAAGCCAGTTCTTAGGAAGAGTGAAAGCATGGACCCAAGCACTTTGAGGGTGATGCTTTTATTGCAAGGAACCGTCTTTGAGCCAGGCTGTCCCAAGTACAAGCGGATAAGAAGGTGGCAATGCCAAAGGTATATGTGATATACATATTATTGATGTGTACCTAACTTGGCTCGTAGTAGCTCACAGGTATTTGATACGATCACGGTTGCTCATATTTGTAACTCAAAGCAGGAGCTGCGGAATAGCAGGCCGAAGGGCGAGATGATGATCTTGCGGCGGGAATGGTTCAAGGTCGATGTGATCGCCGTCGGCATGCTACCTCTACATTTACCTCTGAGGATTAGTTTTAAACCTCAATAATTGTTATTTAGTGCCAGCTTTGAGCATGAACATTGTATCTGGATCTCGTTTAATGAGATGGCTACTCATTTAAATCTGAGAATAATGGTTGTTCTATTTATATGAGAGATATGTTTTATGGTCATGCTTGTCGGTGGTTTGTTCTTATTGAATCTGAGCGTGGCGTTACATATTCATAGTGTAAGATGCCAAAAGATGTAAGGTTGATAATGATAGTCCCACATACTTGTGCACTTGCCGCCTAAGTACGCTGGTGTCGAACACATGAAAAGCTCCATGCGAGATGGACTTTTGAATCTCTTGATTACGAATCATTTGACACATCACGAACCATGCCTCATGGTAATGACCAAGACTTTCGTTCTCCGGAACAATGGAGCAAGCAACCAACTTATTGGAAATCATACATCTCTTGATGTATCGGTCCAATGAGTGTTGAGCTTCCTTGATGGTTATCGTTATGTTCTCCCCTCGCATGACAAGTAGATATGGGTATATCTGTAATGAAACCTAAGTCGAGACCTTTGAAAAGTTCAAGGAATTTCAGAGTGAGGTTGAGAATCAGCGTAACGAGGAAATAAAGTTCTTACAATCGGATCGTGGAGGAATATTTGAGTCACGAATTTGGTCGCATCAGAAATGTGGAATGGTTTCACAACTCCGCGCTGGAACACCTCGAAGCGTAATGGTGTGTCGAACATCATAATCGTACTCGTTGGACATGGAAGCGATCTATGATTTCTCTTACCGACCTACCGCGTATCATTTGGGTTATGCTTTAGAGGATGCGCATTCACTTTAAATAGGGCTCCGTCGAAATCCGTTGAGGCGACACCATATGAATTATGGTTTGGGAAGAAACCTAAGCTATATCGTTCGAAAGTTTGGGATACGATGCTTATGTCAAAAACTTCAACAAAGCTCGAACCCAAATCGGAAAAATGCGTCCAAGACCAAAATGAGGCCCGCTTGCATAGTCCGCGATCGAAGGCCTACAAGGTCCATGAGGAGAACTTTATAAGAAAAGTACCACCGAGTCCTTCAAAGGTGTATCTCCAAGAAGAAGGGCGAAACCTCCTAGCTGAAATTCATGCCGGACTAGGCGGACACCACACAAAGAGCCGGGCCCTTGTAGGAAAGGCATTCCAGTCAGAGGATTTTATTGGCCGACGGCCGGGCAGACGCTACAGACTTGGTCCAGCGATCGTTGGTTGTCGACTCTTGCTAATCGAGCCATATGCCACCCACCGCCCTCAAAACCATACCCATTACCCCGTTCGTCATGCAGGGGCTTGACATGGTTGGACCCCTTAAAGGGGGAACCCACAAGCAAAGGTACCTATTGGTCATGGTGGATAAATTCACCAAATGGATAGAGGCCAAACCGGTCAAAACGGTAGAGTCCGGACCAGTGATAGACTTTATATCAGGGGTAGTACACCGTTACGGAGTCCCCCACAGCATCATCACCAACAACGGCACGAACTTCACAGCCAACGAGGTTAAGTCATGGTGCAAAAATATGGGCATCAAGCTCGACTATGCTTCAGTTTATCACCCTCAAACCAACGGTCAAGTGGAAAGAGCAAATGGTCTAATCATGAGCGGCATTAAACCCAGATTAGTGAGGTCACTTACTAAATCCGACACACAATGGGTCGAGGAGCTCGACTCCGTACTCTGGGGGCTGCGGACAACGCCTAACCATACTACCGGATTCACACCATTCTTTATGGTATACTGGCAGAGGCGATCTTGCCTGTGGACATTATTCATGACTCACCTCGAGTGCGCATGTATGAGGAAAGAGAGGCCGAGCTTGATTGGCAGGACAGCTTGGACACATTGGAGGAAGAACGTGACGTCGCGAAGGCTCGTTCCGCATTTTATCAGTAGCAGGCCCAAAGATATCAAAGCAGAGAATTACGGGCCAAGACTTACAACGCGGCGAACTAGTTCTACGCCACGGACAAGAAAAGGACAAGCTCAAGCCCAAATGGGAGGGTCCTTCATTATCGATCAAGTCTTGACCGCGGAGCATACCGTCTCACGTAAATCGTCGGACAACCGACTCGAGCCGAACCCATGGAACGCAGCCCGCCTCCGACGATTCTATGCCTAGTACCGGACTAAGAGTTCGTCCCCTTCCCCAGTCCAAACTTTTACATTTCAGCTGTCTTTCGTTTCTCTTTTCATGCCTTTTTATTTAAAAGCCCTTACGGGCCTATTTTCGCATCTTTGCATAATGTATGATGTGCCATCCGCACTCATTATTCTCGGGGCTTCTTTACGTAAGCTCAATTATCTGAGTTTCATACCCGGCACATGTGTCAAGCTTCCACATGTACCTTTTACTCGCCATTATATGCATCGATATAACTTAAGTTTTGGCCAAGCTGGGTTGCTCGCCTGTGCTTACCCCTCGTTCCCGATTGTTCGGCTAGGAGGTAAAGGAGCACCTCTGCGATTATTCTTGCGGGTCGGCGGATGTGTACCTCGATCGGTGAAGCCAAAGCTAGCGTTCTTAAGGGAATATTGAGTCGGTGACTTAAAAGATGACTTTTTACCTATTTATCTATTTGCCCCCAGATGTTTTACTGCTTTCTTTGCAGTCCGGACATGCACTTTAGGGCATGCCTCCCAGCGAAAGGAACCCTTAACGGAACTATTCTCCCTGGAAGATGTTTCTTACTAACCATGTAATATAACATAACTAGTTGGGCACTTGTCTGATAAAGCACTAATGACCCCTACGCCTGGTCTCCATGCATACCACGGTTGTTTCTTAACCAAAAAGGTATTCGGACACACTCCGGACTCTAGGGTCCCGAGGTCGAAGCGAAAAGGTCGGCAAAGACAAACGATCTACAATCCGGCTAGAAGGCATTTCACATGTCACTTTAAAGGATAACTTACATCGTCAAACTTACTGATTGTATTCCTCCTCAATCCCGTCTAACAGGCTGTCTAGTTTACAGTCCCGTTGGGAAAATTTAGCAGCCAACTCTACTTGGCTGTATACTAAACTCACAGGGATCTCCTTCCCATCGGGCCCCACCGGTCCAACTTCGGCCATGTGGTTGGGATCCGCCTTCTTGTACCGCGTCTTCACCATGGCCCAAGCCTCCACGGCACCTTGACGGCAAGCGAAATCTTCCACAAGCGGAAGCGCTGCCGCACTCCTGCAGCTTCTCCATAAGCTCCCGAGGCCCTCGGGTAGGGTGAGGGCTGGCCATAAAGCCCGAGCAGCGCTGCTCATTGCTGCCGAACTCATTCGAGTAGCTGCAACAGTTCGAAGTTGATCACCCATTGATATGGGCATCTCCTCTGGGGACGACCCATGAGTATACCTACAAGACATATCATGTCAAAATACTTCCTCGCCGAACTCTTCTTTTCAAAAGAGTTCGCTCAAGCACTACTATAAAAGCCGCAACGGCGAAGCCGTGATTCTCCTTAACGGGCCGGACAGCTCGGCCCGAACGCCTTTCAGCTCTTCTCCGAGCTTGGCGTTGGCATCCTCGAGCTTGTTCCTTTCTGCTGAACCCTATTCAAAGACACTCTCACCAGCCTTTAGCTGGCGGCAATGCTTGCTGTCCGGATCTTGTCCGTGGTACTGCAGATATTCTTATTAGACTCATCAAGCGCCGCACAACACTTATATTTATTAATAAAAATGTGTTACCAGGAGGGGTTTTTGTGTCTCCTCTTGCGGCAGCAAGTGCGGCCTCAAGTTGGGTCTTGCAATCTTGCAGCTCCCGAGACAGCTGGGCGTTCTTCTCGGTAAGAGCCTGCGTTTCCAAATGATCCTCAAATCAGTTAGCATAACTGCTTTAAGTCTCGGGGGCTACTGGTATATACAACCATTAAAATTCCCTTACCAGTGTGTCTTTCACATCCTGCTGCGTGGCTCTGGTAAAACCATTTTGAGCGGCACGGAGATGCGCGTCCCCTGCATTAAAGGCATCCAATGCCTCGGGGAAAAGCACGCTTCACGAAATCTTGTCGTGGCGCCTATGGTTCATGGCGCTCTCCACCTCGACTTGGTGGTGGGCGATCTGTCGGTATCCTCCATTGGAGAAGGATCCGGCTCGTGTCTTGCGCTTGCCTCCCCTCCGGCGGGCGGCTGAGCCTGGCGGTGTTGGTCGGATCGGCAATTCCTGCGCTCGCGATCTGGCGGCGCTTTTCTCCTACAAAGATCATGAGCACTCGGCGTTTCCTCGGGCGTTGCTCGAAAATTCAAATCTGAGCTATACCTTTGCGGCGACGTTTCCGCCCGCACTGCGCTCCTTTTCCGCCTGCTGGTCCGGACTGGCCTCTGTTGGTCAGCTGCCGCGGGCTCGGCTTCTTGCCGTAAAGGCGCTTCCTGCAAAATACCATCATTTGCGAAGGTCAGAAATGGGCAGGGAAGAGATGATGGTGTCCGGACTTCGGTCGCGGTCACCTGGGAAGCCGGACTTAGTCCGGGGTAGTCCGCCGTAATGGCGACCAAGGCATTATCTATGCTGAGCTGGTGATACACCCCGTCGATCAGCTCCACCTTGATGTCCGGGTCCTCTTCGGAGGCTGGATCCAGGGATCCTTCTGGATCCTCGGGTTGCGGAGCAGGACTCACCATGTCCTCCACAGTCCAGCGTAGATCCTGCCGCGAAGACATAATGTAACAAGCTTAAACTTCGAAAGCTTGGGTTGAGCCCTTCAAGGTGTTCACTTACCCATCCTCTGGGGTTGATCATGGAAAACCCATTCAAAGGGTTCGTTCGAAGGAAGTCCTCCTTCTCCCCTTTGTACAGGCCGGACAGGGTCTTTACCAGATCCTCGGTCGAATCTGGCCCCTTGTGGCCGTGCCGGGTGGCATCGTCTTCCCCGTTGAAATCCCACATGGGGTGGCCTCAGATTGCGATGGCTGTACCCTCGCTGATGCATGTCGCCATGACTCCAATCATGGTCAAGCGGAATGAGCCATTAATCTTATCCGGCCCATCAAGTAATGGGCGCTCTTGTCTTCCTCCAAGCGGGGCTCATGGGCGCCACCGTGGCGTTCCTCAAGGGAGCAGCATCAAACTCCGGGAGGCCGATCCGTCTTGGGTCGAGCAGCGAGCGTCTCCTATATAAAACCACTCGAGGGCCAGTCTTGGGCGCCTTCTTGTGAGTACGGATAGGTATCCGGTCCGCAATCGCCATATTTGGTGCCGCCCACTTGATATATGGACCCCTCGTGAGAGCAGGCTACGAGGCAAAACAGCCTCTTCCACAATGCAAAATGGGGCTCAATGCCCGGAATAGCTCACAAAGAGCTCGTAGCCCGCGATATGCGGGATGAGGCGGGCGTGAGGTGGTGGAGCTGGAGTCCGTAGAACTTGAGAGCCAGCGGAGGAGCGGATGTATTGAAATCCGAGTCCCCTTATCGGATAGGGGACAAAGCATACTCGCTCCCCTTATTGGGGCTTGGGTGTCCTCCGCTTGCCTCCCACCTTGGTAAGTAACCAGTCCGGCCCGGACTGGGACCATGAAGGCCGGAGGGAGAAATCCCCCCGTTTGGAGCTTCACTAGCTCGTTGTGCGAAATAGAGCACCTTCTCCAATTCCCCGGCGGTGGGCTGGGAGCGCGTGAAGAAGAGCCGCGTCGACAATCCATGATGGAATGGATTTCTAGGTCAAAGGCGCTTCGATGGAGTATTCGCGGGAGGAAGATGGTGTGATTTGGATCTTGATTCCTGCCTCTTTTATAGGCGGACGACTCGCACGACTAGGGGGTGAAATGTAAAAGACACCTTGGCTTTTCGCATTCGTGCGACGCATGGAAGAGGGCCATTATTTGGCATAGAAGTCGAGGAACACAGTATTCAAGATGAAGCCGGACACTGTTCGGCAGGTACATGGAATTTGAAGGGAGAACCCGCCTTGCAACGCCAAGACTATGAACGCTACTGGACTTATCGTCCTTGAAGCCTAGTTAAAGGAGCTCTTGAGGAGTCTGGACTAGGGGGTGTCCGGACAGTCGGACTATCATTATCCACCGGACTCCAAGACTACGAAGATACAAGATTGAAGACTCCGTCCCGTGTCCGGATGGGACTTTCCTTGGCGTGGAAGGCAAGCTTGGCAATACGGATATGTAGATCTCCTACCATTGTAACCGACTCTGTGTAACCCTAGCCTCCTCCGGTGTCTATATAAACCGGAGGGCTTTAGTCCGTAGGACAACATACATTACAACAATCATACCATAGGCTAGCTTCTAGGGTTTAGCCTCCTTGATCTCGTGGTAGATCCACTCTTGTAATACCCATATCATCAATATTAATCAAGCAAGACGTAGGGTTTTACCTCCATCGAGAGGGCCCAAACCTGGGTAAAAACATCGTGTCCCTCGTCTCCTGTTACCATCCGCCTAGACGCACAGTTCGGGACCCCCTACCCGAGATCCGCCGGTTTTGACACCGACAGATGTACTGAGGAAATTCGGCATGCAAGATTGCAAAGGCGTCAAAATTCCTATGCCCACAAATGGCCATCTGTGCACTGATGAAAATGGTATTGACTTTGATCATAAGGTATACCGCTCCATGATGTTGGAAATATGCCTTAGAGGCAATAATAAAATGGTTATTATTATATTTCCTTGTTCATGATAATTGTCTATTGTTCATGCTATAATTGTGTTATCCGGAAATCGTAATACATGTGTGAATACATAGACCACAACATGTCCCTAGTGAGCCTCTAGTTGACTAGCTCGTCGATAAATAGATGGTTACGGTTTCCAGACCATGGACATAGGATGTCGTTAATAACGGGATCATATCATTAGGAGAATGATGTGATGGACAAGACCCAATCCTAGGCATAGCACAAGATTGTGTAGTTCGTCTGCTAAAGCTTTTCTAATGTCAAGTATCATTTCCTTAGACCATGAGATTGTGTAACTCCCGGATGCCGTAGGAATGCTTTGGGTGTACCAAACGTCACAACATAACTGGGTGGCTATAAAGGTGCACTACAGGTATCTTCGAAAGTGTATGTTGGTTGGCACGAATCGAGACTGGGATTTGTCACTCCGTATGACGGAGAGGTATCTCTGGGCCCACTCGATAATGCATCATCATAATGAGCTCAATGTGACTAAGTAGTTGGTCATAGGATCATGCATTACGGAACAAGTAAAGTGACTTGCCGGTAACGAGATTGAACGAGGTATTGGGATATCGACGATCGAATCTCGGGCAAGTAACGTACCGATTGACAAAGGGAATTGTATACAACATTGTTTGAATCCTTGACATCATGGTTCATCCAATGAGATCATCGTGGAACATGTGGGAGCCAACATGGGTATCCAGATCCCGCTGTTGGTTATTGGCCGGAGAGATGTCTCAGTCATGTCTGCATGATTCCCGAACCCGTAGGGTCTACACACTTAAGGTTCGATGACACTAGGGTTATAAGGAAGATTTGTATGTGATTACCGAATGTTGTTCGGAGTCTCGGATGAGATCCCGAATGTCACGAGGAGTCCCGGAATGGTCCGGAGGTGAAGATTTATATATGGGAAGTCATCATACGGTCACCGGAAATATTCGGGGGGTATACCGGTATTGTACCGGGACCACCGGAGGGGTTCCGGGGGTCCACCTGCCCCGGAGGGCCTTATGGGCCGTAGGTGGAAGGGAACCAGCCC
Source organism: Aegilops speltoides (assembly GCA_021437245.1). Taxonomy (NCBI): domain Eukaryota; kingdom Viridiplantae; phylum Streptophyta; class Magnoliopsida; order Poales; family Poaceae; genus Aegilops; species Aegilops speltoides. Next base: position 96,904,105 of record CM038146.1, on the reverse strand, counting down.
CTAAGTGGGCTGGGCGCCATCCCCCTAGGGCCCATGCGCCTAGGGTTGGGAGAACCTAAAGGCCCGCCTTTCTTGGGGCAAGCCCTCCCCTGGGTCGTTGTCGGTGTCAAAACCGGTGGATCTCGGGTAGGGGGTCCCGAACTGTGCGTCTAAGGCGGATGGTAACAGGAGGCAAGGGACACAGTGTTTACCCAGGTTCGGGCCCTCACGATGGAGGTAATACCCTACTTCCTGCTTGATTGATCTTGATGATATGAGTAGTACAAGAGTTGATCTACCACGAGATCGTAGAGGCTAAACCTTAGAAGATAGCCTATGGTATGATTGTGTATATATCTCTATCGATTAGCCTGGCCTCGGTTTATATAATGCACCAGAGGCCTAGGATAACAAGAGTCCTAGCCGAATACGCCGGTGGGGAGGAGTCCTTGTCTTGATCGCCAAGTCTTGTGGAATCTTCCTTATATGCGGCATCTGTCCTGACTGGCCCATGAATATACGGCCATGGGGGTCCTCGGCCCAATCTAACAGGTCGGGAATGACGTGGTGAGTACCCCCTAGTCCAGGACACCGTCAGTAGCCCCCTGAACCGGTCTTCAAGTTAGGGACGCTCCTCGATTCTTTCGAACTGTTCCTCATCTTCGGTCGTCGGTCTTGAAAACTAGTTCAACAAATCTTCTCATCTTCGATCTTGAGGATCACCGAAGTGCATCCGAAGAGTTTACACATTGGGTATCGGAGGAGCCCCTTTAAGTTTCCGGCCTTTATCAATGCCTTGTTATTTTTATGCCACGCCTTGGGTTTGAAGTTGTTCCCGGGAGGCAGTGTCCTCTTGCGTCCGAGTTCCAACGCCGGACTGCATTCGAGGTATCCTTTGCAGCCAAGCACCAATGCCGGACTGCTTCTGAGCTCCAACGCCGAAATGTATCCGAGCTCCAACGCCGGACTGTGTCTAAGCTCCAGCGCCGGACTGTATCCGAGATCCAACGCCGGACTATATCCAAGATGTCATAGATCATCTTGGTACAAAAAAGTTGAAGGAGTGAAGCCGAGCTTAATGCCGGAAATGCCCTCTATGGAGCTAGCCGCTAGCGCCCGAGCTTTATGCCGGACTGCTTCCAAGGTGGTGCACCACCCCGACCGCGGGCTGATTTTTTGTGAATATTTTAAACTGGTGCAGTTTATTCTCTGCCGATGTATATCCAGTAGCCCTCAAGGTGTGTATCAGTCTAAAACCCGAGATGCACCTGAAGGCAAGCATAAAAACAGTTGTTCCCAGTAGCCCCTGAGACTCGGGTCGATGCGCGAAATCAGCCTGAGGATCAATTCCTAGCTCGGCAGCATACATAGGAATAAAAACACATTGTAATATATTAGAGATAATAGTGATCGGCGAACAGGCCCCTGAGAGAGGGTCGTGAGAAGTCGCCGTGATATATAGCTTGATGCCAGATAGGTCCAGATGGTACTTATTGTTGTTTGAAGACGCGCCTTCCCATAGTTCGATCAAGCCGAACACTGAGCCCTTTGAATTTTCTGCATTGAATAGGCAATGCAGTAGCCCCCGAGACGCTGGTCGGGTGGCAACACCAGATCAGGCGATCGATGCCCCTTTAATATTTGTAAATAATGAGCGCAAAGCCTACTAGCCCTAGAGCCTTAATGTGGGCACGGGTGGCCGAATTAAGGATCGATATCCAGGTAAAATCACAGATTATGTGTAATGATTCTATGTATCCAAGTACTTTACATCATTATTTTGACCCCATTGTGACCGTTTATCAGTTGAAAGTGGCCCATCGTCGGCTTCTACCCCTTTGTAGATACTATGCAGGGTGTTTCCACAATAACAAAGCAACCCTTAGCCGACGTCTCGGTGCCCGATGGCGGTTGTGTTAGCGGAAACGAGGCAATCAGATATGCGGGCTTTAAAACTTTCGCTTAGTCATAGGAGCTTTAAATTGGGGAAGCTAGCTATGAGCCCCCGGTTACTGTTTGGCAACATCCGAGGTCAAGCCGTAAACACTTCGGCCAATGTTATGAACGGCCCGTCATTTAACATAGTCATCGGATCGCTGACCAGTTTACGCCTATTGTGACAGTCAGTTTTCAGCTTTCTCCGCTGAGGTGCTTGACCATGCGAGCTGGAAGCACAATCGCAGTGGTTCTCCCTTTGCACACCTAGCCGAACAAAGCGGAACGTAGGAGGCAAGCACAGGAGCCTGGCGACCCAACTATTGACCGAAGACACAATTCGAAACCGATGCATATATAGCAATATCCGAGAATGTTTTTGCCGAATCCCTAAAGGTGTCCGGCATTGCACTGCGAGACTAATGCTGGAAACACACAAATAGTTTAAAACTGCCATAGGCTCGAAAAGCCAAAAAACTTATTCAAAAGTTTAATGTCCGAACTAGATCAAGTGTTCGGTGCCAATCCGAAAATTGGACTTTTTTTGAAAAAAAGGTGCTTCTGTCGTGCTTTAACATGACACATCCTATCTCAAGACTTCAAGCAGGTTAGCCTATGGCTTCAACCTCCTTATCCCGAAGGTGGAGTGCTTCTCCGAGGCTAGTTTAGCAGACTGCACTCGAGTGGATTTAGACAGAAGCAAGGCTATCTGGCTATTGACCACACACTTGCATCGAGAAAGGAGTGATAGAAAAAAGACTTTGCAACGACCAAGAAGAAAAACAGCTCATACTAATTTAAGAGCCCCCATGTGACTTGGGTAAAAGAAGTTTATGTATAATGATTATATGTACCGAAGTACTTATATCATATCTATGTTCACCCGAACTTTAAACGTGTCTTAACCGACCATTGGCTTCTCCCTCTTCGGTCAAGGTCCGAAAAGTGTTATGTACTCCACCTGTCGAGAATATCGATGGTGTTTCCAATAACCAGGCAATCAGGCCATAAGGCATAATGCAAAAGCGCTCAGGGAACTTATGCTATATTACTGACAAAGTGTAAGAAGCATCTTCGAAGAAAATAGTACCCCCACCGATACCTTTCTTCAGTGCTCATTGTTACTATGAGACTTGTGCAATAGATTTTTTGTAGTCATGAGTTCCGTTGTGCGCCGACCATAATTGAAAACAATAAGAGCGCTAGCTTTCGACTTCACCCAGTTTGAGGTCCGGCTCGGATGACCCGATCGTGACAATCGCAGAGGTGCTCCCTTTACTCCCTAGCCGAACAATCGGGAACGTAGGGGTAAACACAGGAGCGAGGCAACCCAGCTTGCAGATCGCTTAAGTCAATATGGTGCATATTGTGGCGTAATACATGAACAAGGAACGAAGCCGTACAAGTATAATCACATGCAAGAGGAAAGGCTTCATGAAAGAAGCCCCCAAGTGAACTGGGTATTTGAATTTATCCGTCACAAACAAAGTTTGGACAAGGAGATTTTTTACAAGCAACTTTTTTCCAAAAAAATATAATGCTTGATCGAACCGAACACAAGTTAAAAAGTTAAAACTTTGCGCATGAAGGCAACTTAGCTGGTTAATGTGTTCGGTGTTGACGACGCGGTCCAAGCTTGATGCGGGACAAGGTTCCATCCCCCAAGCCGGTCCCAAGGTGGCAGAGCAAAGAGCTCGGCACTCCGAACTGGTGACATAGCACGGTCAATGTAGGCCGGCAGAGTGATGCCGAAGTCCCCGGCATGGGGTAATGAAGTGTTGACGAAGACCCCGTCCAGCCGAGGTGACGCCAGAGGATATAGTCCGGCTGGATCATTTTTCTGTGCACAAAAAATAGTGCAAACCGGAGATAATAGTAAAAAAATCGTTGCATAATAAATAATTTATGCAAAGTGAGTAATAAAAGAAATATGGCCTGGTGCCGAAGTCAATGTTGATGCAGGGCGTCAGCGTGATGCGGTAAGGCGTGGCAAAGCCTGAATTCACAAGTCGATCCGAGTTCCGGATGCGGCGCTCGCCGGACTATGTACGGAAACTGACTGAACCACCATGCGATCGTCGTTAATGCGGCCACCATTTGATAGACTTGTGTGCATATGATGGACAAACCAGAGTAATAATTCCTTGGGAAAAATGAACCCAAACAAGCAAAAAAATACTAGGATTAATAGCACCTGGTTTATTTGTTGTAGCAATCCGAAGAAAGGTGATTCCCAAAATTGGGACTCGATCCGCACACCCATTGCCTGATGGGCGACAAAGCGACGGCATGGTGATGCTGGCAAAGGTTGGCTCGCCGAGGCAAACCCTCGGTCCAGCTAACGTGATGGAGTTGGTCGGCTAGTGACGCCGAAGTCTCCGGATTATAGGTTGATGAAGAGATGATGAAGCCCCCGGTCCAGCCGAGATGTCGAAGTCTCGGTGTCAGCCGATGAGTCGAAGTAGGTCGGCGTGATGGACACCGGCTTGAAGGAGCAACAGTGCGGCCCTGCCGATGCAGGTCGTGACGTGGTCAATGCCGGTTTGATGAAGTGACCGTGCGGTAGTGCCGGTGTGCCCGCTCCGCGTAATCCGTGGGGCGGCAATGTTGGTGATGATTTATCCTTTGCGACGCCACACTCTTTGTTCGGCTTGCCGAGATGATGATCCGAAGAAGTTGAGCTCGGCTCAACAAAGTGACGACGTGTCTAGCGCAGGTCGGCAGCCGTGGAGCAATATTGCCGGACTGGTTTGACACCAGCATGATGTTGAAGATCATGTTCAAAAGATTTTAAAGTTAGTGGGATGTGTTCGGGAACAAAACACAATACCCCATACAACACTTCCTTCAAAAGGATGTCCGAAATCCCGTTCTAAAAAAGACGAACTCGGGCCGGATTCGTTTTCACGCAGAAAACAGATCCGAAAAGTGATGCACTAATCGGAAAGTTCCCGGAGTTCGGACGGTCGGATCGAGCTGAAATTTTGAGAGGTGGTAGATATAGGAATTCCACAAGGACGTCCGAGCTAGAAGCTGGACACCACGCCCTAAATTCGTCCAGATTCCCGTCCAGATTTGACGGGGCTTCGGTATATCGCGGATTGCCAGAGATTCCTCCATCGAAACTCGACGAAATTTTCTAGGGTTGTTGTAGAATCAATTCTGCACAATTCCACCAAAGCAATCGTTAAAACGACGCTTGAGGAGGCGGTGGCGGCGGATACAGGTTCGCTGTCCAGAAAAACAGCACAGTCGCTCGAGGCAATGTTGACGTCGAGCCCCCGAGCTCCCTGGATGATTCCTCCATGATCTTGATAGAGATCGGAGTTGATGTTGATGAAGGCCCTCATCCGATCATGGCGATCGACGGTAGGGTGAAGTCCTTGGTCGAACCAAGGTTGACCAGTCGAGCTGGTGATGAAGATGCCGAAGTCGCAGTTGATCTACAAGTGAGCCATCGACCTTTTGCCGAACACACAGAGGAACTCTCAATGAAAGCACCAATGTCGGTGTCAAAATCGGCGGATCTCGGGTAGGGGGTCCCGAACTGTGCGTCTAAGGCGGATGGTAACAGGAGGCAAGGGACACAATGTTTACCCAGGTTCGGGCCCTCATGATGGAGGTAATACCGTACTTCCTGCTTGATTGATCTTGATGATATGAGTAGTACAAGAGTTGATCTACCACGAGATCTTAGAAGATAGCCTACAATATGATTGTGTATATATCTCTATCGACTAGCCTGGCCTCGGTTTATATAATGCACCAGAGGCCTAGGATAACAAGAGTCCTAGCCGAATATGCCAGTGGGGAGGAGTCCTTGTCTTGATCGCCAAGTCTTGTGGAATCTTCCTTGTATGCGGTATCTGTCCGGACTAGCCCATGAGTATATGGCCATGGGGGTCCTCGGCCCAATCTAACAGATCGGGAGATGACGTGGTGAGTACCCCCTAGTCTAGGACACCGTCAGCCGCCGCCCCCTCTAGATCTCATCTAGAGGGGCCGGCCCCCTCCCCCCTTCTCCCTATAAATAGAGGGGTGGAGGGAGGGCTGCAGCACCACATCCAAGGCGCAGCCCCTCCCCTCCCCAACACCTCTCCTCCTCCGTGTGAGCTTGGCGAAGCCCTGCCGGAGAACTGCCACTCCATCACCACCACGCCGTCGTGTTGCTGCTGGAGCCTTCTTCCTCAACCTCTCCCTCCTCCTTGCTGGATCAAGGCGCAGGAGACGTCACTGGGCTGCACGTGTGTTGAATGCGGAGGTGCCGTTGTTCGGCGCTTAGATCGGAATCCACCGCGATCTGAATCGCTACGAGTACGATTCCTTCATCCGCGTTCTTGTAACGCTTCCGTCTCACTATCTTCAAGGGTATGAAGATGCACTCCCCTCTCTCCCATTGCTAGTTACTCCATAGATTGATCTTGGTGATGCGTAGAATTTTTTTTAATTTCTTCAACGATCCCCAACAGTGGCATCATGAGCCAAGTCTATTCATAGTTTCTATGCACGAGTAGAACACAAGTTGTTGTGGGTGTCGATTTTGTCAATTTACTTGCCGTTACTAGTCTTATCTTGATTCGGCGGCATCGTGGGATGAAGCGGCCCGGACCGACCTTACACGTACGCTTACGTGAGACAGGTTCCACCGACTGACTTGCACTAGTTGCATAAGGTGGCCAGCGGGTGTCTGTCTCTCCCACTTTAGTCGGATCGGATTCGATGAAAAGGGTCCTTATGAAGGGTAAATAGAAATTGGCATATCACATTGTGGTTTTGGTGTAGGTAAGAAACGTTCTTGCTAAGAAACCTATAGCAGCCACGTAAAAATTTGCAACAACAATTAGAGGACGTCTAACTTGTTTTTGCAGCATATGCCATGTGATGTGATATGGCCAAAAGGATGTGATGAATGATATATGTGATGTATGAGATTGATCATGTTCTTGTAATAGGAATCACGACTTGCATGTCGATGAGCATGACAACCGGCAGGAGCCATAGGAGTTGTCTTAATTTATTGTATGACCTGCGTGTCAATGAAAACGCTATGTAATTACTTTACTTTATTGCTAACCGTTAGCCATAGTAGTAGAAGTAATAATTGGCGAGACAACTTCATGAAGACACGATGATGGAGATCATGATGATGGAGATCATGGTGTCATGCCGGTGACGATGATGATCATGGCGCCCCGAAGATGGAGGTCAAAAGGAGCAAAATGATATTGGCCATATCATGTCACTATTTGATTGCATGTGATGTTTATCATGTTTTACGTCTTATTTGCTTAGAACGACGGTAGCTTAAATAAGATGATCCCTCGCAATAATTACAAGAAAGTGGTCCCCCTAACTGTGCACCGTTGCGAAGGTTCGTTGTTTCGAAGCACCTAGTGATGATCGGGTGTGATAGATTCTAACGTTCGAATACAACGGGTGTAAGCCAGATTTACACACGCAATACACTTAGGTTGACTTGACGAGCCTAGCATGTACAGAAATGGCCTCGGAACACGGAAGATCGAAAGGTCGAACATGAGTCGTATAGAAGATACGATCAACATGAAGATGTTCACCGATGATGACTAGTCCGTCTCACGTGATGATCGGACACGGCCTAGTTGACTCGGATCATGTATCACTTAGATGACTAGAGGGATGTCTATTTGAGTGGGAGTTCATTAAATAATTTGATTAGATGAACTTAATTATCATGAACATAGTCTAAAACTTTGCAATATGTCTTGTAGATCAAATGGCCCACGCTAATGTTGCCCTCAACTTCAACGCGTTCCTAGAGAAAACCAAGCTGAAAGACAATGGTAGCAACTACACGGACTGGGTCCGTAACCTGAGTATCATCCTCATAGCTGCCAAGAAAGCATATGTCCTTGAAGCACCGCTAAGTGACACACCTGTTTTCCCAGCAACTCAAGACGTTATGAACGCCTGGCAGTCGCGTAGTGATGATTACTCCCTGGTTCAGTGCGGCATGCTTTACAGCTTAGAACCGGGGATCCAAAAGCGTTTTGAGTAGCACGGAGCATATGAGATGTTCCAAGAGCTGAAAATAGTTTTCCAAGCTCATGCCCGGGTCGGGAGTTATGAAGTCTCTGACAAGTTCTACAATTGTAAGATCGAGGGGACTAGTTCTGTCAGCGAGCACATACTCAAAATGTCTGGGTTGCACAACTGCTTATCTCAGCTGGGAGTTAATCTCCCGGATGATGCGGTCGTTGACAGAATCCTTCAGTCGCTCCCACCTAGCTACAAGAGCTTTGTGATGTACTTCAATATGCAGGGGATGGAAAAGACCATTCCTGAGGTATATTCAATGCTGAAATCAGCGGAGGTGGAGATCAAAATGGAACATCAAGTGTTGATGGTGAATAAAACCACTAAGTTCAACAAAGGCAAGGGTAAGAAGAAGTTCAAGAAGGACGGCAAGGGAGTTGTTGCGCCCGGTAAGCCAGTTGCCGGGAAGAAGTGAAAGCATGGACCCAAGCCTGAGACTGAGTGCTTTTATTGCAAGGGAACCGGTCACTGGAAGCGGAACTGTCCCAAGTACTTAGCGGATAAGAAGGCTGGCAATGCCAAAGGTATATGTGATATACATGTTATTGATGTGTACCTAACCAGCGCTCGTAGTAGCTCCTGGGTATTTGATACCAGTGCGGTTGCTCATATTTGTAACTCAAAACAGGAGCTGCGGAATAAGCGAAGACTGGCGAAGGACGAGATGATGATGCGCGACGGGAATGGTTCCAAGGTCGATGTGATCGCCGTCGGCATGCTACCTCTACATTTACCTACGGGATTAGTTTTAAACCTCAATAATTGTTATTTAGTGCCAGCTTTGAGCATGAACATTGTATCTGGATCTCGTTTAATGCGAGATGGCTACTCATTTAAATCTGAGAATAATGGTTGTTCTATTTATATGAGAGATATGTTTTATGGTCATGCCCCGCTGGTCAATGGTTTGTTCTTATTGAATCTCGAACGTGACGTTACACATATTCATAGTGTGAATGCCAAAAGATGTAAGGTTGATAATGATAGTCCCACATACTTGTGGCACTGCCGCCTTGGTCACATTGGTGTCAAACACATGAAGAAGCTCCATGCAGATGGACTTTTGGAGTCTCTTGATTACGAATCATTTGACACATACGAACCATGCCTCATGGGCAAAATGACCAAGACTCCGTTCTCCGGAACAATGGAGCAAGCAACCAACTTATTGGAAATCATACATACTGATGTATGCGGTCCAATGAGTGTTGAGGCTCGCGGTGGTTATCGTTATGTTCTCACCCTCACTGATGACTTAAGTAGATATGGGTATGTCTACTTAATGAAACACAAGTCTGAGACCTTTGAAAAGTTCAAGGAATTTCAGAGTGAGGTTGAGAATCAACGTGACAGGAAAATAAAGTTCTTACAATCAGATCGTGGAGGGGAATATTTGAGTCACGAATTTGGCACGCACTTAAGGAAATGTGGAATCGTTTCACAACTCACGCCGCCTGGAACACCTCAGCGTAATGGTGTGTCCGAACATCATAATCGTACTCCGTTGGACATGGAGCGATCTATGATTTCTCTTACCGACCTACCGCTATCATTTTGGGGTTATGCTTTAGAGGATGCCGCATTCACTTTAAATAGGGCTCCGTCGAAATCCGTTGAGACGACACCATATGAATTATGGTTTGGGAAGAAACCTAAGCTATCGTTTCTGAAAGTTTGGGGATGCGATGCTTATGTCAAGAAACTTCAACCTGAAAAGCTCGAACCCAAATCGGAAAAATGCGTCTTCATAGGATACCCTAAGGAAAATATTGGGTATACCTTCTACCTTAGATCCGAAGGCAAGATCTTTGTTTCCAAGAATGGATCCTTTCTAGAGGAAGAGTTTATCTCGAAAGAAGTAAGTGGGAGGAAAGTAGAACTTGATGAAGTACTACCTCTTGAACCGGAAAGTAGCGCAGCTCAAGAAAATGTTTCTGTGGTGCCTGCACCGACTAGAGAGGAAGTTAATGATGATGATCAAGGCACTTCGGATCAAGTTACAACTGAACTTCGTATGCCCATAAGGACACGTTTCGCACCAGAGTGGTACGGCAACCCTGTCCTGGAAATCATGTTGTTAGACAATGGTGAACCTTCGAACTATGAAGAAGCGATGGCGGGCCCGGATTCCGACAAATGGCTTGAAGCCATGAAATTCGAGATAGGATCCATATGAAAACGAAGTATGGACTTTGACTGACTTGCCTGATGATCGGCGAGCCATAGAAAATAAATGGATCTTTAAGAAGAAGACAGACGCAGATGGTAATCTGACCATCTATAAGGCTCGACTTGTCGCTAAGGGTTATCGACAAGTTCAAGGGGTTGACTACGATGAGACCTTCTCACCCGTAGCGAAGCTGAAGTCCGTCTGAATCATGTTAGCAATTGCCGCATTCTACGATTATGAGATATGGCAAATGGACGTCAAAACGGCATTCCTTAACGGCTTCCTTAAGGAAGAATTGTATATGATGCAACCGGAAGGTTTTGTCGATCCTAAGAATGCTGACAAGGTATGCAAGCTCCAACGCTCAATCTATGGGTTGGTGCAAGCATCTCGGAGTTGGAACATTCACTTTGATGAGATGATCAAAGCGTTTGGGTTTACGCAGACTTATGGAGAAGCCTGTGTTTACAAGAAAGTGAGTGGGAGCTCTGTAGCATATCTCATATTATATGTGGATGACATACTATTGATGGGGAATGATATAGAATTCTTGGAAAGCATAAAGTCCTACTTGAATAAGTGTTTTTCAATGAAGGACCTTGGAGAAGCTGCCTACATATTAGGCATCAAGATCTATAGAGATAGATCGAGACGCCTCATTGGTCTTTCACAAAGCACTTACCTTGACAAGATATTGAAGAAGTTCAATATGGATCAGTCCAAGAAGGGGTTCTTGCCTGTATTGCAAGGTGTGAGATTGAGCACGGCTCAATGCCCGACCACGGCAGAAGATAGAGAAAAGATGAGTGTCATCCCCTATGCCTCGGCCATAGGGTCTATTATGTATGCCATGCTGTGTACCGGACCTGATGTGAATCTCGCCGTAAGTTTGGTAGGAAGGTACCAAAGTAATCTCGGCATGGAACACTGGACAGCAGTCAAGAACATCCTAAAGTACCTGAAAAGGACTAAGGATAAGTTTCTCATTTATGGAGGTGACGAAGAGCTTGTCGTAAAGGGTTATGTCGATGCTAGCTTCGACACATATCTGGATGACTCCAAGTCACAAACCGGATACGTGTATATTTTGAATCGTGGGACAGTCAACTGGTGCAGTTGCAAGCAAAGTGTCGTGGCGGGATCTACATGTGAAGGGGAGTACATGGCAGCCTTGGAGGCAGCACATGAAGCAATCTAGATGAAGGAGTTCATTACCGACCTAGGAGTTATTCCCAAAGCGTCGGGCCCGATGACTCTCTTCTGTGACAACACTGGAGCTATTGCCCTGGCCAAGGAGCCCAGGTTTCACAAGAAGACCAGGCATATCAAGTGTCGCTTCAACTCCATTCGTGAAAATGTTCAAGATGGAGATATAGATATTTGTAGATACGGACCTGAATGTAGCAGATCCGTTGACTAAACCTCTTCCACGAGCAAAACATGATCAACACCAGAACTCTATGGGTGTTCGATTCATCACAATGTAACTAGATTATTGACTCTAGTGCAAGTGGGAGACTGTTGGAAATATGCCCTGGAGGCAATAATAAAATGGTTATTATTATATTTCCTTTTTCATGATAATTGTCTATTGTTCATGCTATAATTGTGTTATCCAGAAATCGTAATACATGTGTGAATACATAGACCACAACATGTCCCTAGTGAGCCTCTAGTTGACTAGCTCGTTGATCAATAGATGGTTACGGTTTCCTGACCATGAACATTGGATGTCGTTGTTAACGGGATCACATCATTAGGAGAATGATGTGATGGACAAGACCCAATCCTAAGCATAGCACAAGATCGTGTAGTTCGTCTGCTAAAGCTTTTCTAATGTCAAGTATCATTTCCTTAGACCATGAGATTGTGTAACTCCCGGATGCCGTAGGAATGCTTTGGGTGTACCAAACGTCACAACGTAACTGGGTGGCTATAAAGGTGCACTACAGGTATCTCCGAAAGTGTCTGTTGGGTTGGCACGAATCGAGACTGGGATTTGTCACTCCGTATGATGGAGAGGTATCTCTGGGCCCTCTCGGTAATGCATCATCATAATGAGCTCAATGTGACTAAGTAGTTGGTCACATGATCATGCATTACGGAATGAGTAAAGTGACTTGCCGTTAACGAGATTGAACGAGGTATTGGGATACCGACGATCGAATCTCGGGCAAGTAACGTACTGATTGACAAAGGGAATTGTATACGAGATTGTTTGAATCCTTGATATCGTGGTTCATCCGATGAGATCATCGTGGAACATGTGGGAGCCAACATGGGTATCTAGATCTCGCTGTTGGTTATTGGCCGGAGAGATGTCTCGGTCATGTCTGCATGATTCCCAAACCCGTAAGGTCTACACACTTAAGGTTCGATGACGAGGGTTATAAGGAAGATTTGTATGTGATTACCGAATGTTGTTCGGAGTCCCGGATGAGATCCTGGACGTCACGAGGAGTTCCAGAATGGTCCGAAGGTGAAGATTTATATATGGGAAGTCATCATATGGTCACCGGAAATATTCGGGGGTATACCGGTATTGTACCGAGACCACCGGAGGGGTTCCGGGAGGGGCCACCTGCCCCGGAGGGCCTTATGGGCTGTAGGTGGAAGGGAACCAGCCCCTAAGTGGGCTGGGCGCCATCCCCCTAGGGCCCATGCGCCTAGGGTTGGGGGGAACCCTAAAGGAGGCGCCCCCCTTGCTTGGGGGGCAAGCCCCCTCCCCATTGGCCGCTGCCGCCCCTCTAGATCTCATCTAGAGGGGCCGGCCCCCTTCCCCCTTATCCCTATAAATAGAGGGGTGGAGGGAGGGCTGCAGCACCACATCCAAGGTGCAGCCCCTCACCTCCCCAACACCTCTCCTCCTCCGCGTGAGCTTCGCGAAGCCCTGCCGGAGAACTGCCACTCCATCACCACCACACCGTCGTGTTGCTGCTGGAGCCTTCTTCCTCAACCTCTCCCTCCTCCTTGCTGGATCAAGGCGCGAGAGACATCACCGGGCTGCACGTGTGTTGAACGCGGAGGTGCTGTTGTTCGGCGCTTAGATCAGAATCCACCACGATCTGAATCGCTACGAGTACGACTCCTTCATCCGCGTTCTTGTAACGCTTCCGTCTCGCGATCTTCAAGGGTATGAAGATGCACTCCCCTCTCTCCTGTTGCTAGTTACTCCATAGATTGATCTTGGTGATGCATAGAATGTTTTTTAATTTTTGCAACGATCCCCAACACATGATTGGTTCTTTATTTTACTTATGTGCATCTAGGCCAGATATAATGCTTAGTGTTTGCATGTGTTGGTGTCAAAACCGGCGGATCTCGGGTAGGGTGTCCCGAACAGTGCGTCTAGGCGGATGGTAACAGGAGACAAGGGACACGATGTTTTTACCCAGGTTCAGGCCCTCTCGATGGAGGTAAAACCCTACTCCTGCTTGATTGATATTGATGATATGGGTAGTACTAGAGTGGATCTACCACGAGATCAAGGAGGCTAAACCCTAGAAGCTAGCCTATGGTATGATTGTTGTTGTGTCCTATGGACTAAAACCCTCCGGTTTATATAGACACCGGAGAGGGCTAGGATTACACAGAGTCGGTTACAATGGTAGGAGATCTACATATCCGTATTGCCAAGCTTGCCTTCCACGCCAAGGAAAGTCCCATCCGGACACGGGACGAAGTCTTCAATCTTGTATCTTCATAGTTTTGGAGTCCGGCCGATGATGATAGTTCGGCTATCCGGACACCCCCTAGTCTAGGACTCCTCAAGAGCCCTAACCAGGCTTCAATGACGACGAGTCCGGCACGCATATTGTCTTCGGCATTGCAAGGCGGGTTCCTCCTCCGAATAATTCATAGAAGATTGTGAACACCAGGATAGTGTCCGGCTCTATAAAATAAATTCCACATACCACCATAGAGAGAATAATATTTACACAAGTTCCAATCTGCTGACGTATTTGGTGGCATGACGTCACACCACAACTAAGCTTTTACTCGAATTGTTTTTATTATACCACCTCAGCGCGTTTAGCGAAGCGGTTTCCTTGGCACGTCTTGTCGAAGCAGAGATCGTGTTCCCCTTATTCCGGGATTCCCATCAATACGGACGTGGGTAACCCAACCGTGCCATTGATTGCAGCGCTTGGGAGATAAGCGAGTTTTACCAGGCCAGTAGGGATGCATAGTTTCATCCGCCCATATATGAGGGGATAAGGATCCACCTTTTTTACCTGCGCCTTCTTCCTCCTTTGCTTATCCATCTCCGCGCACTCGAGCTCCAGCGCCCAAGTCCGCACATCTCACCTCGACCTTCTCCAGCCATGTCCGGAGCGGGAGGCAAGTGGATGGCCTCCTCCGTTACGGAGGGGCACATCGAGCTTCTGCGCAGCCGATATCTGTCCAAATGACATCACAAGCATCGGCTGCCCGACGAGGGCAGCTCATCCCCACCCCCAGCCCCATGAGAGGGTGGTATTCCTTCCCCATTTCCTCCGCGGACTAGGCTTCCCACTCCACCCCTTTGTCCGGGGGCTCATGTTCTACTACGGCCTGGATTTCCACGATCCGGCCCCAAATTTCATCCTCAATATCTCGGCGTTTATCATCGTGTGTGAGGCCTTCCTCTGCATCCAGCCCCACTTCGGCTTGGGGCTAAAGACCTTCAATGTCAAGCCGAAGGTTGTGAAGGGCAGCCAAGCGGAGTGCAGAGGCGCCATGGTGGGCAAAATGCCCAACGTCACTTGGCTCGAGGGTGCCTTCGTGGAATCCATCAAAGGGTGGCAATCGGGGTGGTTCTACATCACCGAGCCGCGTGACCCTAAATGGGCAGCGGCCCCCGAATTTAGATCTGGCATCCTCATGCAGCTCACCTCCTGGAAAGAGAAGGGCTTGCTATGGGGTAGTTCGGAAGAGATGACCGGACTCAGCCTTGTCTCAGCACTCGTGAACAAGAAGCTCAAGCTTGTCAATGTGATCCGTGTCATGCTCGTCCTTGATTCTCCCCGCCAAAGAACGGGACTTCAATTTGTGGGAGTTTGATCCAGCACAACACCGGACTTTGAGCGGGCTCTTCGACACTACGTACGAAGCTGCCTGGAGGGTGCTGTTCAAGGGCGCCGAAGCTCTCGCATCCGCTACCGAAGATCGCGGATTCAGCACGCAGCGTCCGGCTGGCGAGGTAAGCTATGTTATCCTTTATGGAACACTTGCTTTTCATAGTTTGACTCTATGCGGGATCTAAACTCCCAATACCTTTAACAGTTCGGCAGAAGACGTCCGGACAGGTTAATCGTCCGGCTCCTTCCGGAGGACCCAGCAGATGCCCGTTTGACCGGTTTCTGGGTCCCGCACTTTACGTGGTGCCGGAGAAGAAGGCCAAGAAGAAGGCCACGGGAACCCGATGGAGTTCCCGGCATCAGGTGGTATCGGACTCATCGTCCGATGACTCCGAGGCGGACTCCTCCCGCGAGGACGAGGAGGAGAAGAAAGAGGCATCTCCCCCAGCGGGGGGAGAGAAGAAGAGGAAGGCCTCCCCAACGGGGGAGGCCGAAGGGTCCAAGAAGGGAAGGATCCTTCCCCCGGACTGTTCCGCCAACGTCGACGACGGCGACGAGGAGTGGCCCTCAAGGGCCAAGCCCCTGGCGAGATCGTAAGTATCCGGACTCCTAGATGATTTACAATTTTCTTTTTGTCACATAGTGTCTTTCTAATGCCGCATACAACCCTGTAGTCCGCGCAAGGACGATCTTCCCGCTTCGTCGAGCGGGTCCTTGGGCACGTCGGATATGGATTCCCTTCCGACCGCCTCCACCCCCCGTGACGCTGATGACGCCGAGGTGGGATCCCAGGAGGGGACCCACCAGGAGGAGGAGGCTCCGGAGGTGCCGCAGGGCAACCTCCCGGACTTTCCACGGACTCGCACCGAACTGCGCAGTGGTTCCGAGTCCGCGGGCGCCCTTCGAAGAAGGGCAAGACTGTACACCGGCGGCCTCTATCCAACCGGAGGCGCCGGATAACTTTGCTGGAGGCGCTCAACGGCGCTTCCATCGAAGAAGAACACCGCATTGTCATGAGTGCGGTTCTTCAGAAGGTTCAGCTCGCCAAGAGCAGGCTGACCGAAGCCTGCAGCAGCCTTCTAACAGGCTTTGAGGTAAGAATTTTAAGATATGTAATATAATACCGCATAGACAGTAGCCCCTGATGCTCGGTTCGGTGTTCGGAAACAAAAGCTGGACTGAGGATCTAAAAGATATATACAGAGTCTCAAAAAATGTGTCAATATGGGATTGCAGGCTCTTGCTTCTTGACCTCTGTCGACCGATCATGGAGGTCAATACCTTGAAGCAGAGCCTCGAGCGGTTCGAGAGCGAGCTCGGCCGTGCCAAGAAGCAGCTCGAGGACAAGGAAGGTGAGTAACACCATATTAAAGTTGTACCTTACATAAAAGGATTTGGTTGCAAGAGAAATAACAAGGATAACATGGGTACTACAGGGGCCACGAATGAGGTGGCGACCCTGAAGGAGCCGGTGTTCGCGGCTGAATGCAATGCGGCCGCGGAGCGAGCCGAGCGAGAGAAGCAGGAGGCGCGGGTGGCGGAGGTACAGCAAGAGCTCCAGGCTCTCGTGGAAAAGCACGAGAGTTTGGAGCGTGACTCGAAGACTCGAGAGTCCGAGCTTGCGTCAACTCTTGAGAGTGCCAAAGCCGCTAAGGCCGATGCCCACACGGCCCTCCAGGAAATCAAGGATTTGATGAAAATAGCGGTGGGTAAGGCATTCTTCATGCAAAGCAAGCATGTTAAAGTGAATTACTTGTTACTTACCTGGATTCGGAACTCTCGAGGAACGTTCGCAGATCTGCCCCGCAGCGTGTCCGATGCTGCCGCTTTCTACAGAGCCGAGGAGGGGAGCTCGATGGAGAAGGTAATTCTGGTCTCAGTATGCTGAGCCCGGACATCCGGTGCCCCTTAGCGACCAGCTGAAGCAGCTGGTCGAGCTCCACAAGGTGGCCGAACAGGCCATGAAGGGCCTCATAGTTCGGCTATGGCCCAAGGAGGACATGCCTGGGAGATACTTCGGCCTGGTGCGGCGGCTGGTGGATGCGTGTCCCTGGGTTGAAGTCGTCAAGCACTCCGCCTGCATTGAAGGTGCCCGTCGGGCCCTTGCCCGTGCAAAGGTGCACTGGGGCAGGATGGACGCTGAGAAGCTTGTGACGGACGCGCCACTGACGGGCAAGGAGTATCGCACACCCGAGATGTATTATAAGAGTGTCCTGAAGGGTGCCCGCATGATTGCGGGTGAGTGCTCCAAAGATGTAATATTTGAGTAGACTCGCATTTTGTTATCCTGTGCGCTGAAAACTTTGTTCATATGCGCTAAGCAACGCTTATTGATTTAAAATATTACCTTCTGTGCGGCCGTTTATCAAATCTGAGAGATGGCAAGTCGTCGGCTTCAGCCCCCATGCAACGAGTGCTGGGGTGTTCGGGATAAACTTGAGCACTCTTGTTCCCATTTTTTGGTCCATCTAGGGAGGCCCTCAACACAACGAACGAGGCAACCGGACTTATAGTGCTTGAACACTCTCACTTAGCCATAGAATTCTATAATTCTAAATTTCGGCGAAGCCCCTAGTGTTCGGATGACCGAATTCGGGGCGCTATCCACGCCTGGGCCGGACAAAGCCGGTTCCTCGCTCTAAGTGGCATAAGTCTTTAAGGACTCGAAAAATCTCTCGAACAGCGACCGGCTCTCGCCTCATCATGACAGTCAGTTTTAGCTTTCTCCACTGAGGCGCTCGCCTAGCTCAACTGGGGCGCAATCGCAGTGGTTCTCCCAGTGCTACCTTAGCCGATACAACGGAACGTAAGGTACCAAAACATGGGAGCCGGGCAAACCCAATTATTGACCCAAGACATGATTCGGAGCTGATGCATATAATGTAATAAGTTCGGGGTGCCGCACTTGTGAAAGTGTTTGGACTTATCACATCATAATGTGGGGAACTTAAGCCCCTGGTGTATTTAGCCGTACCAAAGTGTACGGATGCAACATGTCATAAATGAACATATGTATAAGAAAGAAATGCAATTATAAGCAAAAAGCGATGCATTGTTTATTCAAGAAGTAACGCCATGAATGCGAACGGTACAAATAGTGCGGTAAGCAAGGGATGGGACTATTAAACATGTCCTCTCCGGGGTAGGCTACGGAATGGTGTATAAAACATATTTAATGCTCGTAGTGGAGACCACCGGATACTGCCGTAGCCTTTCTCCTTCCCCGGCTGTTGATCGTGAGTTCGGCAGTCTCATCACGGACAGGCCTCCGTGAACGGAGTCCTATGGGTAAGAAAAAAGAAAAGGAAATAGAATGACACACTTGGGAGCCCCCGTGTGGTTGAGCCGCACTGGCCTGTTGTGGTCGTGCCCCTCCCCTATGACCATGGTATCTCCAGAGCGTAATGATGTACGCTGGCGGACCAGATCTTGCAATTTTGCAAGGGCTGGGGTTAGCATTGCATACGCTGGCGTGCTAACGTGCCGTGGTTTTGTTGTAGGTTACTCGGGCGCGTTTAGCCGTGTTCGGTCGCTAACGGCCGGACTTGAGAATTGCCTTAAGAGGCTGCTCAGTATTTCGCCGCGAGAGTCAGCGGTGTTCCTCCGCTCGAGGGCGTTCAGTGTTTCCATTGACCGTGATGACTCCCCGAGGGCCAGGCATCTTGAGCTTGAGGTATGCATAGTGCGGCACCGCGTTGAACTTTGCAAACGCGGTCCGTCCGAGCAGAGCGTGATAGCTGTTGCGGAACGGAACTATGTCGAAGATTAACTCCTCGCTTCGGAAGTTATCTGGGGATCCGAAGACCACTTCAAGTGCGAGTGAGCCTATACAATTGGCCTCTACACCTGGTATGACGCCTTTGAAGGTCGTCTTTGTGGGTTTAATCCTTGAGGGGTCTATGCCCATCTTGCGCACTGTATCCTGATAAAGCAGGTTCAGGCTGCTGCCGCCGTCCATCAGGACTCTGGTGAGGTGAAATCCATCGACGATTGGGTCTAAAACCAATGCGGCGAATCTGCCGTGACGAATACTGGTGGGGTGGTCCCTTCGATCAAAAGTGATCGGGCAGGAGGACCATGGGTTGAACTTCGGGGCGACTGGCTCCATCGCGTATACGTCCCTGAGTGCACGCTTCCGCTCCCTCTTGGGTATGTGGGTTGCGTATATCATGTTCACCGTCCGCACTTGTGGGGGGGGGGAACCTTTCTATCCTCTATTGTTCGGCGGCCGGGTCTCTTCCTCGTCATCGCTATGCACCCCTTGTCATTGTTTTCGGCAATTAACTTGCCTGCCTGCTTGAATACCCAACAATCCCTGTTGGTGTGTGAGGGAGTCCTGGACTAGGGGGTGTCCGGACAGCCGGACTATCAATATCCGCGGACTCCTGGACTACGAAGATAGAAGATTGAAGACTCGGCTCGTGTCCCAAGGTACTTTACTTGGTGTGGAAGGCAAGCTTGGCAATACGGATATGTAGATCTCCTACCATTGTAACCGACTCTGTAACCCTAGCCTCTCCGGTGTCTATATAAACCGGAGGGCCGTGAGTCCGTAGGACACAACATTACATCTCAACAATCATACCATAGGCTAGCTTTTAGGTTTAGCCTCATTGATCTCGTGGTAGATCTACTCTTGTACTACCCATATCATCAATATTAATCAAGCAGGGCGTAGGGTATTACCTCCATCGAGAGGGCCCGAACTCAGGTAAAACATTGTGTCCCTCGTCTCCTGTTACCATCCGCCTAGACGCATGCGATTCGGGACCCCTACCCGAGATCCGCCGGTTTTGACACCGACATTGGTGCTTTCATTGAGAGTTCCTCTGTGTCGTCACCAATAGGCTCGATGGCATCTTCAATCTTTGACGCTGTCAAGGGCGAGACTTTCCTCCCCGGACAGATCTTCATATTCGGCGGCTTCGCATTGCGGGCCAACTCTCTTAGCCATCCGGAGCAGATCGAAGCTACGCCCGGCCGTCAGTCGATTCGGAAGCCCTAAACTTCACGGCCGACGATCGCGGAGACTTGATCTTCGACGGACTCGAGCCACGCCAAGCGCGCCAAGACTTTGGATTTATGGGCATGATCTAGCTCTGCCGCCGTACAGTGCTTTGGCGGCCGCACTTGAATCCGCCCCGGCTACTTGCCCGGAGCCGATCGCCCATGACGAGGGTCGGTGGATAGACGCCGCCCCGGGGGCTTCAATATCTACGGCGATGGAGCCGAATACCAATCTTGTCCCCCGCGAAACCCGTGATCCCGAGGCGCCGGACTCCCTGCCGGACTCCGAGCCTCCCGCGCCCCTGCCAATCAAACCAGATTGGGCGCCGGTTATGGAATTCACCGCCGCGGACATCTTTCAACACTCGCCTTTTGGCGATATCTTGAATTCTCTGAAGCATCTCTCGCTATCAGGAGAATCCTAGCCGGACTATGGCGGGGCGGTTGGAGTTTGGACGACAAAGAAATTGAGCCCACCCACCACCCACTTTGTAGCCACCGCCGAGACCTAACCGACATGCTAGACAGCGACTCGATGACATCGACGCTTATGGACGACGATGCCGAGACGATCAGACCCAGCGCCCACCGGACACCGGAAGGCCGCCTCGTCATCGACGCTTACATGGTGGATACCCCAAAAGAAGGGATGGCGAGAAGCAGCGGAGGAAGATTCTTTAAAGAAGCAACCTAAGCGCCGATTTACGCCGCTCTAAATCCCGCCACAACAAGAATGGAGAATCCGCACGGGAGATAATAACACTCCGGAGAGTGCGAAGACAAACCCTCCAAAAGAATCAGCGAAGGATGATGAAGAAGCACGCCTCACGAAAAGGCGGCGAAGAAAAGGTTGAGGATCACAACTATGTACCTCCCTCGAGGACGAATCAAGCCCGATGACGATTTAACTCAAGAGCCCGTCGAACAAAATCTTCATACGCAGCTCATCGCTACTGACAAGAAGCTCAAGGAGGAAAAGCGGAAGCTCAACACAGCGGAAGACGCGCCCGGATAAGATGGAGCAAAGTGCTCAAAACCGCAGACAAACAAGGCAACAGCCACCAACCAAAGAGCTACCCAAAGCGCAAGCTGCTCCTGAATTTGACGAAGAGGTCGAAAGCCCCCACCGTCCAATGGCCTGCCAGTCCATCTATGGACCCAAAAGGAAAGCCCCAATAAGCAAAGGAACATGTCAAGTGTCCGACGACAGCCGCACGCATAAAATGCAGGGTGCCGCACATCCACTATGCTTCACAGACGAAGTCTTTGGAACATGAATTCCCAGCAGGGTTTAAACTCATAAACATAGAAGCCTCACGATGGAACAATGCACCACGGAGTCTGGATAGAAGACTATATATTACATATACATATGGCGGAGGAGACGATCTCCACGCCATAAAATATCTACCCTCAAACTCAAAGGGCCATCTTGTCATTGGCTCAAAAGCCTCCCGAAAAACATCAAGGAAGTTGGGAAGAGCTCGAGGAAGCGTTTAGAGCAAACTTTCAAGGGACTTATGTCCGCCTCCGGATGCGAGCGACTTAAGTCACATAACTCAACAGCCCGGAGAGTCAGCATGAAATTCAGGAACAGGTTCCTCACCAAAAGAACCAAATAGTCGATCGTCCGGACGTCAAGCCTTAGCAGCTTTCAAGCACAATGTCCGAGACGAATGGCTTGCCAGACACCTCGGTCAAGAAAAACCGAGGACAATGACCGCATTAACAAGCCTCATGACCCGCTTTTGCGCAGGACAGGACAGCTGGTTGGCAAGAAGCAGCACCAGCGACCCAAGTACATCCGAGATAAGAGATGGAAACGGAAAATCACGGTGCAGAAAAGATCAGCGCCGGAATAAAGAGAAAAGCCCAAAGAGCACGGCAGTTAACGCCGGATTTAAAAGCTCACGGACGAATAATAAAGCTCAACCCATCAAGGACGACAGCGACGAACTGTCTAACCTACACAAAATCTCGGTCGGATCTGTCAAATCCACAAGACTTTAAGGCTCGCAAATCACACCCACGAGATTGTTGGGTTTTCAAACAGTCCGCCGATTAAACGCCGAACGCAAGGGGCTCGGCAGCGTCAGCGAAGAAGATAAACCCTTGACAGGCACCGAAAACAAAAACTTTCCCACAAGGGGTCAAAGCAGTAAACTCACTTCATGTGAGGATACGGAGAAACAGTGCGGCACTTTCTAAAAAGAGCTTCGCACGATCCGGCCCCGCAAACCATAGAGATTGGATATCAAAACCAATCACTTTCGACCACCGGGATTATTCCAAAAGTGTTCGAACCGCGGGACGGACTCCCCTGATATTGAATCCGATAATAGACGGACTACAATTCACAAACGTCCTAATGGACGGAGGCAGTGATTTAAACCTGCTATATTCA
Source organism: Aegilops speltoides (assembly GCA_021437245.1). NCBI lineage: Eukaryota > Viridiplantae > Streptophyta > Magnoliopsida > Poales > Poaceae > Aegilops > Aegilops speltoides. The sequence continues at coordinate 96,881,475 of CM038146.1, read as the reverse complement.
AATACAATCCGTCGGATGGGGATAGACCCTACCAAAATTCGACACAGCCGCACTTCCTTTAAAGGAGTTACGCCCGGCCCTTACGCCAGGTGCACAGGCTCGATATTACTCGAAGTCGTGTTCGGATCACCAAACAATTTCCGACGAGAAAAGTTAATTTTCCATATCGTCCCATTTAAAAGTGAACATCAAGCACTATTAGGACGAAAGGCTTTTGTCCGCTTCAATGCCATACCGCATTACGCATCTCTTACACTTAAGATGCCCGGTCCACACGGCACTATTTCAGTCACGAGGGTCACTTAAAGCCCCGGACTCGGATAGGCGAATCCGGACTCAGCGAAGTTAGGGCTCCCTAGCCACATACCCTTTCACAAGGGGCTGCGCGCACAATTAATATCGGTTTCATATAAACCTACCCTTAATTATTTACGCTTATTCTTTTGCATTATTTTCGCACGAACTGTTTTTGAAATGTTCCTCTCTTTTCTACAGATGAGCATCGTGCGTACCCGTCCAGGATAACGGCACAACGGAGACACAGGCGCAGACGTGCAGTAGGGACCCGTTGCAAGGATTCTTTTCAGATTAAGACCCTACGTAGACCTTTTTATTACTGTCTCTTGTTGCTAAATCGGCCTCGGCTTCCTCCTATAGCCGAGGTGGAGCCTGACGCTTTGGCATTGGCCGCGTCAGAAGACAACGCCCGTACCTGGACACAAGGGGCTTAGGGTATAATTCTGCCCGTTATCATAAAGTCTGAACACCTCAGGGAGTGTTCGGCGTCTCAAGTTGGGCACTATATGCATCAGCTCCGAATCATGTCTTTGGTCAAATGTTGGGTTTGCCCGGCTCCTGTGTTTTGCTGCCTTACGCTCAGATCACCCGCTAACGCGCACCGGAGAACTCTCGCGATTGTGCCCCGGTTAATTTGGGTGAGCACCTCGATGAAAGCCGCCAAAACTGATCATGATATAGCGAGAGTCCGTCACCACTTGATTGACTACGGAATGTTTAGAATTCCGCTTTGTGAAGGGTCGCTTCGGTCAGCACATACGCACCCGAATCCGGAGATGTGCGGTGCCATTAGGGGCTATGTCGTAGCCCCACCCTCGAGCTCCATTGGCTAAGTGAAAGAGATAAAGCATTATAGTCCGGATTGCCTCGTTAAACTCGCTACCACCTCCTTATAACAGGACGAGACGTCGGATTAAAGTGTGAAAAGCGCTATTTTGCGAACACCCCAGCACCTTGTGCATGGGGGCTGAAGTCAAGATCGCATCTTTCAAAGTTATACACAAGTATACTTAAACGGCCGCAAGGAGAAGTACTATTACTTGGAAGCACAAGTATAAAAAGCATTCATACTATAATCATTCATAAACAAGTTAATGCGTTCAATTGAGCGTTACATTCTTAGAGCACTGCGACTCTATTACACGAGCGCCGCGCATAACTTCCCGAAATAATGTTTGGCAGAAGCGGTTCCCATCCGAACCCTGGGCGGCAATAGCGGTGGCATCCATCTCCGGACATCTGCGCCTTTACGGGCGAGAGCCATCCGCCCTCGATGCAGGCCGACCGCTTCATCTCCTTGATATGAGGCACCGCCCCAAGGAACTGCTGCAGTAGGCCAAAATAGCTCGTCGCCTTGGACCTCCCTGGCCACACATGGGCCACGATGTCAGTCATAGACAGCCCGGACAGTCTATTCAGTTCGGCCCATTCGGCCAACCTGTCCGACAGCGGAAGAGGGCGATCCGGACTGTGGAATTGAGTCCAATATAGCTCTTCCACCTCGTGATCCCCCTGGCTCCGAAAGTGCTTAACGGCGTCAGCCGCACTCGCAGCCAAGTCCATGTAAGGATCCTCCGAACTCCACTGCTTTTCAAATTGGGCATACTTGGCATCCATAAACTGGCGACGATAAGAAACGGCACTGCCACCGTGATTTCTCGGCTTGGCGCAGCTCCTCCTTCATAGCCCGCATTGCGAAAGGCATCCTTGGTCTCGGCGGTGGCCTTCTTCAGTTCTTCCCGCTCCAATAGGTGCTCCTTTTCAAGAGCCTCGCTACGGTCGGTAGCATCCTTTAAATTCTTGGCCAATCCGGCCACCTCCGCCCTACTTAGGCGGTCGCGCAGCCTTTTCGCCTTCAACTCCTCGGCCGCCCTCGCGGCAGATCACTCCTTCGGCTTGTTCCTTAGCTTGTGCAAGCTCGGCCGAAGTCTCTCCACAGCAGCAAAGATGCTCAGATACACAAAGACATAACTTATCGAGGAGGGCTTTAACCCACTCGATAAAACAGCTATGGAGATTTTATTTACCTTGCGACTCGTCAAGTCGCTGATTGACAAGTGCTATGTCGGCATCGCCATGTCGATTGCCGACTCGATTCAAGAATCGATCGATCCGGCTGGCCCCGGACTATCCGCCACACGTATTAGAACGGCGATATTTATTACACGAGATATTTAGATTTTCGATCCTCGGCACGCTGTCGTCTTCGACAACCTACCGAGTCTCAGGGGCTACTATCTATACAGGGTGCATCTTTTATATGCTCAACGGTTAAAAAGCAAAGGTGCGCTATTTTCGCATACCTCAAATCCCGCCAAAGAAGCTCATGGCAGCATCGCGCAATCCGCTTTCGGCGGACGAAATCCTTCAACCACCGCGCGTTAACGCGGTGATCTTCTCAAATGGGCGCCCTCTCAAGCAAATTCTTGATTCTCCCGACCGGCTCGGTGGGTGTTGAACTCTTGACCCCTCGGACTTCGGGGCGCCCTCCGTGGCGACACTTGGGCTCGCTTTGCCTCATCTGGCGGCGCGTCGGACGGAGGTGACGCTCTCCATCATCTCCGAAGAAGATCCCGAGGACGAACTCATCTCGAGGCGGCTGCAGATCCGAACTGCGATATAAATATTTGATTACCTCTGAAGCATAAAACGAAGGTACTTTCTTATTAAACTTCCTCTTTCATACTCACGGCTCGTTGGAGGCTGGTCCTTGGCGATGATTGCGCGTCCGGATTCTCTCCGGACGCGGACCCCCGTGAGGATTTCTTCCCACGCTTGGGGCTTTGACCTCCGGATCTTGAGGCGGTCCTCTTTTCCCTCTGAAGGAGGGATCCTTAGTCCTCTCCTCTTGATCGCCTCTTTGGACGAAGTATCAGCTCCTTTATCTCCCCATCGCCCCTTCCGTGGGTGTGGCCTCCAACATTCGACCAAAGACGGGCTCCAAAGGCGGTCTCTAGGAGGGCGGACACCTTATCAGCCTTGATCGCGCCACCCATTCCTGTAAAGAATAAAAGGGTTAGGAGATGATCTTTTGAAAGGCATACAAGCAGGATGTCCGGCTCGAGCTATTTACCCGAGTATCCGGACGATCGCGACTTAGTCCCGCATCCTCGGCGAATCCGGACACGCCACTTGCGGTCGAAGAACAGCTCGTACATCTCCGGGTGTCGCCCCATGAAATCTTTGGAGGATCTGAGGTCCCTCCGGATTGAACTCCCATAAGCGAAGAGGACGGCGTTTGCGGGGTAGGAGGTGCCTAGTCAAGCATAACTGCATCACCTTGACCAGATCAATCTCCCTTGTTTGGAGGTCCCGAATCCGGCCTGCGGTGCGGGCACGTCCTTGGGCGGCCCCTAGTTGAGCCCTTGGTTGACCCACGACATCGATTCTTTGTGGAGGTCCCGGCGGAAGGAGGGCGGCGGCTTTTGCTTGCGCCCTTGGAGCGGTGATGTAGAACCACTCCTGTTGCCACAATCCTGTTCCTCTTGGAAGGAACCTTGAGCCACGGGCATCGACCATCTTGCTTATGGTCGCCCGCCACACTCCTTCGGCGCCCCGATCATCTTGGCTCCACCTTGAATGTTTTCAGCCACAGGCGAAGTGGGGGTGACATGGAGGAAGGCCGCAACAATAATGAATGCGGAGATATGGCGGATGGACTCGGAGCCAAGTCGTGGAAGTCCAGCCCGTAGAAGAACAAGCCCCCTCACGAAAGGATCCGTGGAAGCCTAATCCCGACGGAGGTGGGATCTGAAAATGACACATTCGCCGGGCTCGGGGCTGGCACGGCCTGCCTGTAAGCAGGCAACCTGTCTTGAACCGTGGGCCAGGTGCTTGGCCTCCGCAACTCGATATGTCCTCCTCCGTGACGGAGGAGGGCACCCACCGGCCCTGGAGGTCGGAGCCGGACATTGCTGTGGATCCGAAGCGCTCGAGTTTGAAGCTCTCGGTGTTGGAATTGGGAGCAGAAGAAAGATTCGATGCGAGGTTAAGAGACAAGGACAGACCTCGGTCCTCTTATAAAGGGGAAATAATACCAAGGGCCGTCTCCGTGACCGTTTTAGATTCCCTTTCGATAGAGGAGGCGTGGCGACGGGAACGGTTGGGTTACCCACGCACGTATTGATGAGGATCCCGAAATAAATGGGAACACGATCTCTGCTTCGACAGGACGTGCCAAGGAAGCCGCTTCGCTAAACGTGCTGAGGTGGAATAGTAAAAACAATTAAAACGAAGGCTTGGCTGCGGTGTGATGTCATGCCGCATAATACGTCATCAGATTGGATCGATGTATGTGTTTTATTCTCTCTCGTTGGAGTGTGGAAATTATTTTGCGAGCGGACACTATCCCGGTGTTCATTATCTTCTCCGGATTATTCAAGGAGGAACCCGCCTTGCAATGCCGAACATTGTGCACGCCGGACTTATCGTCATTGAAGACTGGTTCGGGGCTCTTGAGGAGTCTGGACTAGGGGTGTCCGGACAGCGGACTATCAATATCCGCGGACTCCTGGACTACGAAGATAGAAGATTGAAGACTCGGCTCGTGTCCGGAAGGTACTTTACTTGGCGTGGAAGGCAAGCTTGGCAATCTGGATATGTAGATCTCCTACCATTGTAACCGACTACTGTGTAACCCTAGCCTCTCCGGTGTCTATATAAACCGGAGGGCCGTAGTCCTAGGACACAACATTACATCTCAACAATCATACCATAGGCTAGCTTTTAGGGTTTAGCCTCATTGATCTCGTGGTAGATCCACTCTTGTACTACCCATATCATCAATATTAATCAAGCGGGACGTAGGGTATTACCTCCATCGAGAGGGCTGAACACAGGTAAAAACATTGTGTCCCTCGTCTCCTGTTACCATCCGCCTAGACGCACAGATTCGGGACCCCTACCGAGATCCGCGGTTTTGACACCGGCAGTGTGATTAGGCGGCTTTTCGAAGTGCCGTGTATCCGCAAGAGCGGTCAAGTATTCGGTCCAAATTGGACGGACCCGAAGTAGTTCTTTTGAATGGCTTTTTCCGCTGACCGGGTTTGGAGCCTCTGAATCCGGCGTTGACTGTCGTATCCTCAGTGTTGTTTCCGTTAACGCGGCGTTTGTTTTTGTTGTGACGCGACCTGCCATTGCGGTCCTTGGTATCCGGACTGCCAGAATTTTTGCTGAGGTTGTTACTGCGGGCTAGCCAGCTGTCCTCTCCCGCGCAGAAGCGGGTCATGAGTGATGTGAGGGCTGCCATGGATTTCGACTTTTCCTATCCTAGGTGCCGGGCAAGCCACTCGTCGCGGATGTTATGTTTGAAGGCTGTGAGAGCCTCTGCATCCAGACAGTCGACGATTTGATTTTTCTTTGTTAAGAACCGTGTCCAGAATTGTCTGACCGATTCGTCTAGCTGCTGAATTATGTGGCTTAGGTCATTGGCATCTGGTGGTCGCACATATTTGCCCTACAAGTTGTCAAGGAATGCGGCTTCCAGGTCCTCCCAACACCCAATTGATTCTGCTGGCAAGCTGTTAAGCCAATGCCGAGCTGGTCCTTTAAGCTTGAGTGGGAGATATTTGATAGCGTGAAGATCGTCACCGCGGGCCATGTGGATATGAAGGAGATAGTCCTCGATCCAAACCGCGGGGTCCGTTGTGCCATCATAGGATTCAATATTCACAGGTTTGAACCCTTCGGGGATTTGATGATCCATTACTTCATCTGTGAAGCATAGTGGGTGTGCGGCGCCTCTGTATTGGGCTATATCACGACGTAGCTCAAACGAGCTTTGTCTACTGTGTTCGGCCCGGTCGGACTTGCTGTTTCTGGCGCGATGGTTGTCGCCGCGTATCATGGGGCACCCACGCGATCCGTAGATTGATCTTGATTGTCTTGCCTTATCCTCCAATATATCTCGCAAGTCCGGAGCGTTCCCCTGTGGCTTTGTGCTTTTTGAGCGATGCCGGGGTACGGTTTTAGTGTAGGGCCTAGAGGCCTCTCTGTCGCGGCCACGGGGTGGTCGGTCAGCCGTATTGTGCGTTGGTGATGCAGGTTTATATGCCTCCTCCTCTAATCGGGGGAGTAGCTTGCGTTTGGGGTAACTTTTGGAGGGGCGTTCGAGTTCATGCTCTTCAGCCGCAAGGACTTCAGTCCATCTATCGGCTAGCAGATCTTGATCAGCTCTAAGCTGTTGCTGCTTTTTCTTTAGGCTATTTGCCGTGGCCATAAGCCTGCATTTAAAACGCTCTTGTTCGACGGGATCCTCGAGCACGCATTTAATTAAGTAAATCATCGAGGCTTGCCTCATCTCCGAGAGGAGGCATGTAATTATCATCCTCTACCTCTTAAATGCCGCTCTCTCATGAGGGCTGGCTTCTCCGTCCTCCTGTGCTGAATCTTGCTGGAGGGGGTTGTCTTTGGCACTATCTGGGGTGTTATTATCTCCGGTGCCGGAATCTCCATTCTTGTTGTGGCGGGATTTAGAGCGGCGCCACTGACGCCGGTGCTTAGGTTGTTTCTTGGAGGGGTCTTCCTCCGCTGCTTCCTCGCCATTCCCATCCTTTGGGATGTCCACCATGTATATGTCATATGACGAGGTGGCTTTCCAGTGCCCAGTAGGCGCTTGTTCTTGGTTGTCTCCGGCATCGTCGTCCATACCGTCGATGTCTTCGGAGTCGTAGTCTAGCATGTCGGTTAGATCGTCGACAGTGGCTACAAAGTGGGCGGTGGGTGGGCTTTGAATTTCTTCATCGTCCGCATCCCAACCGTCCTGACCGTAGTTCGGCCAGGGCTCTCCTGATAACGAGAGATACTTTAGTGAATTCAGGATGTCGCCGAAAGGTGAGTGTTGAAAGATGTCCGTGGCGGTGAACTCCATGATCGGCGCCCAATCGGATTCGATTGGAGGGGGCGCGGGAGGTTCGGAGTCCGGCGAGGAGTCTGGCACCTCGGAGTCACGAGCCTCACAAGGGACAAGGTCGGTATTTGGCTCCATCGCCGTAGATGTAGAAGCCCCCGAGGCGGTGTCTAGCCACCCGTCCTCGATCTGCGCAGCCGGCTCTGAATTGAGGATCGGAGCGGACTCGTGTGCAGCCTCCAGGGCACTGTCCGGCAGCAGAGCTAAGTCATGCCCATCACGGCAGTGTGGCGCGCTCGGCTGTGGCTCGAATCCATCGAAGATCAAGTCTCCGCGGATGTCAGCCGTGAAGTTCAGACTTCCAAATCTGACCTGATCGCCAGGGGCGTAGCTTTCAATCTGCTCCAGACGGCCAAGCGAATTGGCCCGCAGTGAAAGCCGCCGAATACGAAGATCTGTCCGGGGAGAAAAGTCTCACCCTGGACCGCGTCGTTGTTGATGATCGAAGGAGCCATCAAGCCTATCGGTGACGACACAGAGGAACTCTCAATGAAAGCACCAATGTCGGTGTCAAAACCGGCGGATCTCGGGTAGGGGGTCCCGAACTGTGCGTCTAGGCGGATGGTAACAGGAGACAAGGGACATGATGTTTTTACCTAGGTTCGGGCCCTCTCGATGGAGGTAAACCCCTACTCCTGCTTGATTGATATTGATGATATGGGTAGTACAAGAGTGGATCTACCACGAGATCAAGGAGGCTAAACCCTAGAAGCTAGCCTATGGTATGATTGTTGTTGTGTCCTACGGACTAAAACCCTCCGGTTTATATAGACATGGAGAGGGCTAGGGTTACACAGAGATGGTTACAATGGTAGGAGATCTACATATCCGTATCGCCAAGCTTGCCTTCCACGCCAAGGAAAGTCCCATCCAGACACGGGATGAAGTCTTCAATCTTGTATCTTCATAGTTTTGGAGTCCGGTCGATGATGATAGTTCGGCTATCCGGACACCCCCTAGTCCAGGACTCCCTCAGCATGTGTGCCTGATTTCAAGCTACACCGAAGGAATCACACCATAAGGCTGTGAAGCATATTCTTCGATATCTAGCTCACACACCAACACTTGGATTATGGTACCCCAAGGGCTTGGCTTTTGATCTCATTGGATATTCTGACTCTGACTATGTTGGTGATCGTGTGGACCGCAAGTCAACATATGGTACATGTCATTTCCTCGGACGATCTTTGGTCTGTTGGTCCTCGAAGAAAGCAATCTGCGTATCACCGCTCTCTTCTGAAGCTGAGTACATTGCTGCTGGTTCTTGCTGTGCTCAATTGCTATGGATGAAGCAAACTCTCAAGGACTACGGTGTCAACGTGAAGAATGTGCCTCTCTTTTGTGACAATGAGAGTGCCATCAAGATTTTCTCACAACTCAGTTCAGCACTTGAAGACAAAGCACATTCAGATTCGTCATCATTTTCTTCACGATCATGTGTTGAAGGGCGACATTTCTATTGAGCATGTGAAGACTGAAGAACAGCTAGCCGATATCTTCACAAAAGCCCTTGGATGAGAAGAGATTTAGCAAGTTGCAGTGTGAGCTAAATATCTTAGAATCTTCGAATGTTCTTTGAAAAGGACACTCATCCTAACACTTATGCAAAATTGATGACTTAGATGTGCAACACATGAATAAACGTTTTTCTTCAATCAATGAAGACTAACCCTCTAAGTGTGAAGAAATTAACGAAAAGTTTGATTCTCAGAGCCCTACGACAATTGTACGCGGTGTCTGAAATCATCATTCTTATACGGTAGGTCACGCCACCACCAAAGTTGAAAATCTTCAATTTGAGTTTTTCCTCAGTTTTTGAAATTTCTCAGTTGTTCATTTTCTTCAACTTCGCATTGTCTTCACTGTCTCCGTCATTTTTTTTCATTGACTATATATATATATGAGTTTATGTCCTCTACAACATTCACTTATGGCTAATTCTTCAAGTTGCTTTTTCCTGCTAAGTGAATGTGATCGGACCCTTCCCCTCTATGCTAAACTCAACCCAATCTATTCACAAATTCTTCATGTGCGTTCTATTTGAAACTAGTTCAAAATCTTCACTGTGTCCTTGTCAGCTGAAGAATTTGCGAACGAAACTTTAAAACTTTTATCCAAATTTTTGGCTTTGCCGCTCAAACTGTTCCGTATCCCACGAAATACTTATCTATTCACCCACGATCTCACACGATCTCCACTTCTCAGTACGTGGGTGACACATGTCAAGTGAATGAGAAGGGTCAGGGGCATGTTCGTCCAGAATCTTCGGGCGAACAGTTTTTCACTGTGGCTATAAATACCCCCTCCCCTTCCTCACTTCCTTTACCCCGCTCGACCTCTCTCCAGCTCGAGCTTCTCAAACCCTAGCGCCGCCGCTACTTCATCGTCGCCGGTGAGGAAGAGCTTCACTGCCTCGACCTCGTCACCGTCGTACTCACGCTGGCCGCGGAAATCTACACTCCGCCGCCGCCGTAGCCGTCTTCCTCTGCCGAGTTAGGGCGTGGAAGATCTGCATTCACGAACTTCACATCTCTACCTCACATTTTGTCGTGTTCTTCGTCCAGGGTAATTAAAAGTTACTTTTATTGCCCTCCTTGATTCAAATGATTCCCACAAAATCTTCAAAGGTGTTTTTCTTCAAATCCTCACACACTAAAACACCTCACATTTCATCTGATCTTGATTCGTTTCTCTAAGCAATAATTTTTCTTCAAGATTCCTCAATTGTGTGGATTGTTGATCTGTACAACTCTGGAACCTAAGACAAAGAACGCTCAGTGAAATTCTTCAAGACTCATCTGGTCAAATTCCTCAAACTTGTTTTTTTTAAACCTTCTGAGAACGCATATGACCTCTCCAAATTCCTCGCAACTATACTCTGTTCACAGGTACTCATGTCCGCTGCTGAATCACTAGGTTCTCATCAACTTAACTCATTTGTAGCGTTCCTCGAAGAAAAGTTGCATACTTCTTCAGAGAATTCAATTGTTCAAATTCCTCGTCTAGAGAAAATGGCTGACGGTAAGAAGCCACAGAAAGGAGGAAAGAGGCCAGAGGTCAACACTGCGTTTGTAATCCCTGATGATATATACAAGGATTACTGCACTCCTGATGAGGACAAGTTTGGAAAAGAGGACAAAAATCAGCGCAAGGTGCACATCCAGAGGATAGAAAGGAGATGGGCAAGAGAGTGGAGGGAGTACAGATATGTTACTCCCAAATACATGAAGAAATTCGCTCTCAATCCTCCATGCCCAAGACCTCCATTGGCACCTGGCCAAGAAGCATATCCCACTAGCCTCAAGCGTGGTGAGGATTATCCAGATGAATGGGCCAAGCGCCAAGCCAAGTTGGCTAGACAAGCCAAAGAAGCAGTGAGGAAATTCAATGAAGACTCTGCTGCTGCTGCTGCCGCTGAGGCCTCTGTCAAGCCGAAGAAATCCATGGCAAAGAATCCCGCGCACAAGTCAAGTGCTTCTTCTTCAATTCCCTCATGGCCGAGTTCCTCAACTATGCCCTCACGGCCAGAATCCTCAAAGCCCTCACGGCCAATTCCTCATGCTGCTCCTGCTCCTCCAAAGTCCTCAGCTCCTCCTCCAAAGTCCTCAGCTGCTCCGATCAAATCCTCAGCACATGTGCATCTTGCCATGTGTCAAAGAACGACAGGCATCTCTATTGCCTCAGGAGCTTCTGCTAGTTCCTTGATACGTCTCCAACGTATCTATAATTTTTGATTGTTCCATGCTATTATTATGTGTTTTGGATGTTTATAGGCTTTATTATCCACTTTTATATTACTTTTGGGACTAACCTATTGACCCAGAGCCGAGTGCCAGTTCCCCCTTTTTCCCTTGTTTCAGTGTTTCGAAGAAAAGGGATATCAAACGGAGTCGAAACGGAACGAAATCTTCTGGAGAAGTTATTTTTGGAAGGAAAGCAACCGGGGAGACTTGGAGTCCGCGTCAAAGAATCAACGAGGAAGCCACGAGGTAGGGGGGTGCGACCTCCCCCCTCCCCCCAGGCGCGCCCTCCACCCTCATGGGCCCGTCGTGGCTCCCCTGACGTACTTCTTTCTCCTATATATACCCATATACCCTAAAAACTTCGGGGAACAGAATAGATCGGGAGTTCCGCCGCCGCAAGCCTCTGTAGCCACCAAAAACCAATCAGGACCCTGTTCCGGCACCCTGCCGAAGGGGGGAACCCTCACCGGTGGCCATCTTCATCATCCCGGCGCTCTCCATGACGAGGAGGGAGTAGTTCACCCTCGGGGCTGAGGGTATGTACCAGTAGCTATGTGCTTGATCTCTCTCTCTCTCGTGTTCTTGATTTGGCACAATCTTGATGTATCGCGAGCTTTGCTATTATAGTTGGATCTTATGTTTCTTCTCCCCCTCTACTCTCTTGTAATGGATTGAGTTTTCCCTTTGAAGTAATCTTATCGGATTGAGTCTTTAAGGATTTGAGAACACTTGGTGTATGTCGTGACGTGCGTATCTGTGGTGACAATGGGATATCACGTGATTCACTTGATGTATGTTTTGGTGATCAACTTGCGGGTTCCGCCCATGAACCTATGCATAGGGGTTGGCACACGTTTTCGTCTTGATTCTCCGGTAGAAACTTTGGGGCACTCTTTGAGGTTCTATGTGTTGGTTGAATAGATGAATCTGAGATTGTGTGATGCATATCGTATAATCATACCCTCGGATACTTGAAGTGACATTGGAGTATCTAGGTGACATTAGGGTTTTGGTTGATTTGTGTCTTAAGGTATTATTCTAGTACGAACTCTAGGGCCGTTTGTGACACTTATAGGAATAGCCCAACGGATTGATTGGAAAGAATAACTTTGAGGTGGTTTCGTACCCTACCATAATCTCTTCGTTTGTTCTCCGCTATTAGTGACTTTGGAGTGACTCTTTGTTGCATGTTGAGGGATAGTTATGTGATCCAATTATGTTATTATTGTTGAGAGAACTTGCACTAGTGAAAGTATGAACCCTAGGCCTTGTTTCCTAGCATTGCAATACCGTTTACGCTCACTTTTACCATTAGTTACCTTGCTGTTTTTATATTTTCAGATTACAAAAACCTATATCTACCATCCATATTGCACTTGTATCACCATCTCTTCGCTGAACTAGTGCACCTATACAATTTACCATTGTATTGGGTGTGTTGGGGACACAAGAGACTCTTTGTTATTTGGTTGCAGGGTTGCTTGAGAGAGACCATCTTCATCCTACACCTCCTACGGATTGATATACCTTAAGTCATCCACTTGAGGGAAATTTTCTACTGTCCTACAAACCTCTGCACTTGGAGGCCCAACAACGTCTACAAGGAGAAGGTTGCGTAGTAGACATTGCCGGGGAGGTGAGTGCTTGAAGGTATATCTTTAAGTCTTGCAATTGAATATTTTTGTTTCTTGGTTTAGCACTAGTTTAGTTTATAAAAAGAAAAGTACAAAAAAATGGAATTGAGTTTGTCTCATACGCTTCATCTTTTTAATATCTTTCGTGAGTACGATGGAAAGGAAAATTGTGCCAAAGTGTTAGAAGAAGAATGCATTAAAATGTTTGGCACTAATTCTTTGAAAGATGAGCATGATTGCAATGTTGTTAGTATGAACTCCTTGAATATCCATAGTACTAATGATGATTGCACTAGTTATGACGAAAATGTCTCCTATAAGCATGTCAATTTTTGTGGAGTGCATTGGGTTTGCAAGTATACACCAAATAGGGAAGATAGTTATTGCAAGAGGCATAAGTACTTAGAAACTAAATTGTTCCAAGAAAGCCTTGATGTTTGTGCTAAAAAAATCAATATTTTTTGCGCCCCTTGTGAACTTTGCAATGAACATGGTCATTTAAATCTCCAATGCAAATTGTTTCATGACCGAATCGTATCCAAAAATTGTGATAATTTGATTACCCTTGAGCATCATAAAGAGCTTAGTCTTCTTTTGGGTTATGAAGAAATGAAACGTATAACTAAGGATTCCAAAATTTGCCCTTGATAGAGTTCTTCATTTTGATCTAGAGGAAATTTATATGTATTGTGCGGTGAATTGCATTGAAAATCCTTATATTGCCAATTACATAAAGAGAAGAAAACAAATAGAAGATGAAGAGAATACTAACGAAATGGAAGAGACTTCCCAATATCCTCCTATTATTTCTTATGATGAATCAGGTAACGAGGAAGAGTCTTCTATTCAACCAATCTCGTTAATAAGGAGCTCCAAAAAGAGGATTGAACCCACACATGATGTGGTGAAGAAGAAGAAAAGAAAAAGGAAGAGAGGTAAAAAGGTATCTCTCCCAAATAATGTTGCTCCTATTATTGTTGTGCCTCATGAAAATGAATCAAAAATAATTGTGAAAGATGATGCACTTGATGATGATCTCGTTATGCCTATTGCTTGTTGTGATGATTATGATTGGGAAGATAATGACACTTCTTATGATCTTGAAAATCTTTTTGGCACTTGCTTGGAAGAATATGATAATTGCTATACTATTGGTGTTATCCATACTATTAATGATGAGAGTGATTATGCTTATGATATGAAAATGCCCAAGCTTGGGGAAGCTCTGTTTGATGAGGATGACATATTTGAGAATATATTTGCTGAAATTAATGTTTGTCCCAAGCTTGGGGAGGCTATGTTTAATAATGATGATATTTTTAGCCTCCCAAGTTTTGATATGCAAAATTGTTATAATGATAGCATGCCTTTTACCTATGATGATTATATTGATGAAAGTGGGTTTGGAAGAGTGTCAACTTTAGGAAGTAATGATCCCACTATTTTGGAGGATGTTGAATCTTATAATATTTATGAAAGTGGATTTGGAGAGGTCATGACTTTATTTAGTGATGTATCCACTATTTCGCAAGAGGTTTCAATCGATTATGATGAGAACAAAGTTGCTACTTATGATGATTATTGTGCTGAAACTTATGCTATAAAAAGTAGTGATGATTATATTTATAGAACTTGTCATGATTATGATTCCCCTTTTTCTGAACATTACTCTTTTAATGAGGAAACAATTTATAGTATTCAAGTCTCTTATGATACTCCTACTATTCCGAACGAGAAGAATTTTGCTTATGTGGAGAGTAGTAAAAATTCTATGCTTGTAGATCATGAAAAGAATGCTTTAGGTGCTGGTTATATTGTGGAATTCATTCATGATGCTACTGAAAATTATTATGAGGGAGGAGTATATGCTTGTAGGAATTGCAATAATATCAAGTTTCCTCTCTCTATGTGCTTAAAATCTTGAAGTTATGCTTGTTTTACCTTCCTATGCAAGTTGATTCTTGTTCCCATAAGTTGTTTGCTCACAAAATCCCTAGGAAGTGGGTTAGAATTAAATGTGCTAGTCATATTCTTCATGATGCTCCCGCTATGTTTCAATTCTTATCATTTTGTGAGCATCATTGAAATCATCATGCCTAGCTAGGGGCGTTAAACGTTAGCGCTTGTTGGGAGGCAACCCAATTTTATTTTAGTTTCTTGCTTTTTGGTTCTGTTTAGTAATAATAAACCATCTAGCTTCTGTTTAGATGTGGTTTTATGTTTTAATTAGTGTTTGTGCCAAGTACAACCTTTGGGAAGACTTGGGTGAAGTCTTTATGATCATGCTGTAAAAAACAGAAACTTTAGCGCTCAGGAGATTAGCTTCAACTTTTTACTGGAGAGTGATATTTAGTTGATTCTTTTTGCAGACGATTACTAGACAAATTCCTCAGGTCCACCAATTTATTTTAAAAAATTTGGAGTTCCAGAAGTTTACGTTTGATACAGATTACTACAGACTGTTCTGTTTTTGACAGATTCTGTTTTTCGTGTGTTGTTTGCTTATTTTGATGACTCTATGGCTAGTAAAATATTTTATAAACCATAGATAAGTTGGAATAAAGTAGGTTTAACACCAATATAAATAAAAAATGAGTTCATTACAGTACCTTGAAGTAGTGTTTTGTTTCTTTCGCTAACGGAGCTTACGAGATCTTCTGTTAAGTTTTGTGTTGTGAAGTTTTCAAGTTTTGGGTAAAGATTCGATGGATTATGGAATAAGGAGTGGCAAGAGCCTAAGTTTTGGGATGCCCAAGGCACCCCAAGGTAATATTGAAGGACAGCCAAGAGCCTAAGCTTGGGGATGCCCTGGATGGCATCCCCTCTTTCGTCTTCGTTCATCGGTAATTTTACTTGGAGCTATATTTTTATTCACCACATGATATGTGTTTTGCTTGAAGCGTCGTTTTATTTCCTTTAGCTTTGCTTTCTGTTTGAATAAAATACCAAGATCTGAAAGTCTTAAATGTTAGAGAGTCTTCACATAGTTGCATAATTATTCGGCTACTCATTGATCTTCACTTATATCTTTCGGACTAGTTTGTCATTTGCTCTAGTGCTTCACTTATATCTTTTAGAGCACGGTGGTGGATTTGTTTTATAGAAACTATTGATCTCTCATGCTTCACTTAGATTATTTTGAGAGTCTTAAATAGCATGGTAATTTGCTTAAATAATCCTAATATGCTAGGTATTCAAGAATAGTAAAAACTTTCTTATGAGTGTGTTGAATATTAAGAGAAGTTTGATGCTTGATGATTGTTTTGAGATATGGAGGTAATAATATCAAAGTCGTGCTAGTTGATTAGTTGTGAATTTGAGAAATGCTTGTGTTGAAGTTTGCAAGTCCCGTAGCATGCACGTATGGTAAATGTTATGTAACAAATTTGAAACATCAGGTGTTTTTTGATTGTCCTCCTTATGAGTGGCGGTCGGGGACGAGCGATGGTCTTTTCCTACCAATCTATCCCCCTAGGAGCAGGCGCTTAGTGCTTGGTTTTTGATGACTTGTAGATTTTTGCAATAAGTGTAACGCCAGGATAATTAGGCTACAGTAAAACTCTCCTGATGATGCCATGTCATCTATGTTACTGTTGCTAATTAAGTGGTAGTTCCAAAAACATTGCAAATTCAAAAATGAAATAGTGACAAACACCCAAAGTTTTCAAAAGCCAAAACAAAAATGTTCGGTGGGTGCCAAATATTGCACTAGTAATTATTGTGGAGAAAACAAATTTTTAGAAAGTGCCTAAATATTTTAAAGTGAAATAAAATAGAAAAGAATGAGAAAGAAAAGAAAAGGAAAAGGAACCCCCCACTGGGCCAGGCGGCCAAGCTCGCAGGCCATACCGGCCCATCTGGCCCAGCTGGCCACACCCGACCCGGCTCCCCCTGCCGTGTCCCCTTCCCCTGCTCCCCCGACCCGGGTCGGAACAGGGGCGCGTCGCCACCAGACCCCCTCGCCGGCGACGAGGGGAGGATAAGGTCGCCACGCACTCGCCTCCTCGTTCCCATCTCCCACTCGCCCCCGCACGCCCTCTCGGTCCCATGTGCCTCTCCCACTCCCCTCCAGATCCACCTCGCCCTCTCCTTCCCCTCCGCATCTGAGCGCCACCGCCGCCATGGCTCCGGCCTAGCCACGGCCACCGTGCCCACCTCGCCGCCCCACTGTGTCCCCGAGGTCCGCCGTCGTCCACTGCTTCGACTGTGGCACCCCGTTGGAGCTGGGAGCCACCGCAACGCCCGCGACGCCGCCGTCTTCCTCCTCTGCTCCGACAAGCTCCGCTTGAAGGAAATATGCCCTAGAGGCAATAATAAAGTTATTATATATTTCCTCATATCATGATAAATGTTTATTATTCATGCTAGAATTGTATTAACCGGAAACATAATACATGTGTGAATATATAGACAAACAGAGTGTCACTAGTATGCCTCTACTTGACTAGCTTGTTAATCAAAGATGGTTATGTTTCCTAACCATGAACAAAGAGTTGTTATTTGATTAACGGGATCACATCATTAGTTGAATGATCTGATTGACATGACCCATTCCGTTAGCTTAGCACCCGATCGTTTAGTATGTTGCTATTGCTTTCTTCATGACTTATACATGTTCCTATGACTATGAGATTATGCAACTCCGTTTGCGGAGGAACACTTTGGTACTACCAAGCGTCACAACGTAATCGGGTGATTATAAAGGAGTACTACAGGTGTCTCCAAAGGCGGATGTTGGGTTGGCGATTTCGAGATTAGGTTTTGTCACTCCGATTGTCGGAGAGGTATCTCTGGGCCCTCTCGGTAATACACATCACTTAAGCCTTGCAAGCATTACAACTAATGAGTTAGCTGTGAGATGATGTATTACGGAACGAGTAAAGAGACTTGCGATAGCGAGATTGAACTAGGTATTGGATACCGACGATCGAATCTCGGGCAAGTAACATACCGATGACAAAGGGAACAACGTATGTTGTTATGCGGTTTGACCGATAAAGATCTTCGTAGAATATGTAGGAGCCAATATGGGCATCCAGGTCCCGCTATTGGTTATTGACCAAGAATAGTTCTAGGTCATGTCTACATAGTTCTCGAACCCGTAGGGTCCGCACGCTAAGGTTTCGATGATGGTTATATTATGAGTTTATGAGTTTTGATGTACCGAAGGAGTTCGAGTCCCGGATGAGATCGGGGACATGACGAGGAGTCTCGAAATGGTCGAGACGTAAAGATCGATATATTGGGCGACTATATTCGGAGTTCGGAAAGGTTCCGAGTGATTCGGTATTTTTCGAGTACCGGGAGTTACGGGAATACGGGGAAGAGTATTGGGCCTTAATGGGCTTTAGTGGGAAGGAGCCGAGGAGGCGCGCCCCTCCCAAGCCCAGTCCGAATTGGACAAAGGGTTTGGGCGCGGCCCCTCTTCCTTCCTTCTCCACTTCCCTCTTTCCCCCTTGACCTAGTTGGACTAGGAAAGAAGGAATCCTACTCCCGTGGGAGTAGGACTCCTGGGCGCCCTCCTCCTAGGGCAGGCCTCCTCCTCCCTCCTCCTTTATATCACAGGGGGGGGCACCCCATAGACACACAAGTTTGATCTACGGATCGTTCCTTAGCCGTGTGCGTGCCCCCTCCACCATATTCCACCTCGGTCATATCGTCAAGAAGCTTAGGCGGCTTCTGCGCCGATAGAACATCAAGATCGTCACCAAGCCGTCGTGCTGACGGAACTCTCCCTCGACACTCGGCTGGATCGGAGTTCGAGGGACGTCATCGAGCTGAACGTGTGCTGAACTCGGAGGTGCCGTACGTTCGGTACTTGGATCGGTCGGATCGTGAAGGCGTCGACTACATCAACAGCGTTGTGCTAACGCTTCCGCTTACGGTCTACGAGGGTACGTGGACAACACTCTTCCCTCTCGTTGCTATGCATCACCATGATCTTGCGTGTGCGTAGGAAATTTTTTGAAATTACTACGTTCCCCAACAGTGGCATCCGAGCCTAGGTTTTTATGGTTTGATGTTTTGCACGAGTAGAACACAAGTGAGTTGTGGGCGATACAAGTCATACTACCTACCAAATGTCATACTTTGGTTCAGCGGTATTGTGAGATGAAGCGGCCTAGACCGACATTACGCAGCGTGCGCTTACGCGAGACTGGTTTCACCGCCACGAGCACTCGTTGCTTAAAGGTGACTGGTGGGTGCTGTCTCTCTCACTTTAGTTGAACCGAGTGTGGCTCGCCCGGTCCTTGAGAAGGTTAAAACGGAGTCTATTTGACGAAATATCGTTGTGGTTTTGATGCGTAGGTGAGACTGGTTCTTGCTTAAGCCCGTAGCAGCCACGTAAAATTTGCAACAACAAAGTAGAGGACGTCTAACTTGTTTTTGCAGGGCATGTTGTGATGTGATATGGTCAAGGCGTGATGCTATATTTTATTGTATGAGATGATCATGTTTTGTAACCAAAGTTATCGGCAATTGGCTGGAGCCATATGGTTGTCGCTTTATTGTATGCAATGCAATGCATACTCGTAATGCTTTACTTTATCACTAAGCGGTAGAGATAGTCGTAGAAGCATAAGATTGGCGAGACGACAACGATGCTACGATGGAGATCAAGGTGTCGCGCCGGTGACGATGGTGATCAAGGTGTCACCATTGAAAACTACTCCATCTCACGTGATGATCGGTTATGGTTTAGTTGATTTGGATCACGTGATCACTTAGATGACCAGAGAGATGTCTATCTAAGTGGGAGTTCTTAAGTAATATGATTAATTGAACTTAAATTTATCATGAACTTAGTCCTGGTAGTATTTTGCAAATTATGTTGTAAGATCAATAGCTTGCGTTGTTGCTTTCATATGTTTATTTTGATATGTTTCTAGAAAATTGTGTTGAAAAATGTTAGTAGCAATGATGCGGATTCGATCCGTGATCGGAGGTTTATCCTCATTGCTGCCTGTAAGAATTATGTCTTTAATGCACGCTAGGTAGATGACATATTGCGAGGAGCGGATGCAAACGTTATGAGCGTTTGGCTAGCTCAATATGATGACTACTTGATAGTTTAAGTGCACCATGCTTAACAGCTTAGAATCGGGACTTCAAAGATGTTTTGAACATCATGGACCATATGAGATGTTCCAGGAATTGAAGTTAATATTTCAAGAAAATACCCGAGTTGAGAGATATGATGTCTCCAACAAGTTCTATAGCTAAAAGATGGAGGAGAATCGCTCAACTAGTGAGCATGTACTCAGATTGTCTGGGTACTACAATCGCTTGAATCAAGTGGGAGTTAATCTTCCAGATAAGATAGTGATTGACAGAATTCTCTAGTCACCATCACCAAGTTAGTAGAACTTCGTAATGAACTATAGTATGCAAGGGATGATGAAAATGATTCCCGAGTTTTTTCATGATGATGAAATCGATGAAGGTAGAAATCAAGAAAGAGCATCAAGTGTTGATGGTTGACAAGATCACTAGTTTCAAGAAAAGGGCAAAGGGAAAGAAAGGGAACTTCAAGTAGATTGACAAGCAAGTTGTCACTCCCACGAAGAAACCCAAAGCTGAACCAAAGCACAGGCGAGTGCTTACATTGCAAAGGAAATGGTCCTTTGAAGCGGAACTGCCTAAATATTTGGTGGATAAGAAGGATGGCAAAGTAAAAAAGGGTATATTTGATATCTGGTGTTTTATGTGTGCTTTACCGGTGTTTATAGCAACCCCTCGGTATTTGGTACTGGTTCGGTTGCTAAGAGTAGTAACTCGAAGCGGAGTTGCGAATAAGCGAAACTAGTTAAGGGTGAAGTGATGATGTGTGTTGAAAGTAGTTTCAAGATTGATATGATCATCATCGCACACTCCTATACTTTCGGGATTAGTGTTGAACCTAAATAAATGTTATTTGGTGTTTGCGTTGAGCATGAATATGATTTGATCGTGTTTATTGCAATACGGTTATTCATTTAAGTAAGAGAATAAACTGTTGTTACATTTACATGAATAAAACCTTATATGGTTACACACCCAATGAAAATGGTTCATTGGATCTCGATCGTAGTGATACACATATTCATAATATTGAAACCAAAAGATGCAAAGTTAATAATGATAGTGCAACTTATTTGTGGCACTTGCCATTTATGTCATATTGGTGTAAAGCGCATGAAGAAACTCCATCTTGATGGGATTTTGGAATCACTTGATTATGAATCACTTGATGCTTAAGAACCATGCCTCATGGGCAAGATGACTAAGACTCCATTCTCGGAACAATTGGAGCGAGCAAGCGACTTATTGGAAATAATACATCTTGATGTATGCGATCAATGAGTGTTAAGGCTCATGGCGGTATCGTTATTTTCGACCTTCACAGATGATTTGAGTAGATATGGGTATATCTACTTGATGAAACATAAGTCTGAAATAGTTGAAAGGTTCAAAGAATTTCGAAGTGGAAAAATCATCATGACAAGAAAATAAGATTTCTACGATCGATCGCGGAGACAAATATTTGAGTTCTGAGTTTGGTCTTCAATTAAAACAATGTGGAATAGTTTCACAAATTCATGCCACCGGAACACCACATCATGATGGTGTGTCCGAGCGTCATAACCGTACTTTATTGGATATAGTACAATCTATGATGTTTCTTCTTGATTTACCAATATCGTTTTGGGATCATGCATTAGAGACAGCTGCATTCACGTTAAATTGGGCACCATCTAAATCCGTTGAGGCGACACTATATGAACTGTGGTTTAGCAAGAAACCCAAGTTGTCGTTTCTTAAAGTTTGGAGTTGCGATGCTTATGTGAAAAAGTTTCATCTGATAAGCTCGAACCCAAATCGGAGAAGTGCGTCTTCATAGAATACCCAAAGGAAATTGTTGGGTACACCTTCTATCACAGATCCGAAGGCAAGATATTCGTTGCTTAAGATGGATCCTTTCTAGAGAAGGAGTTTCTCTCGAAAGAAGTGAGTGGGAGGAAAGTAGAACTTGATGAGGTAATGATACTAGCTCCCTTATTGGAAAGTAGTTCATCACGAAATTGGTTCTGTGACACCTACACCAATTAGTGAGGAAGTTAATGATGATGATCATAAAACTTGAGATCAAGTTACTACCGAACCTCGTAGGTAAAAGCAGTGAGATCCGCACGAGTGGTACGATAATCCTGTTCGGAGGTTGTGTTACTTGACCATGACAAACCTACGAACTATGAGGAAGCAATGATGAACCCAGATTCCATAAAATGGTTTAAGGCCATGAAATCTGAGATATGATCCATGTATGAGAACAAAGTATGGACTTTGATGGATTTGCCGATGATCGGCAAGCCATATTGTATAAATGGATCTTCAAGAGGAAGACGGACGTTGATAGTAGTGTTACTATCTACAAAGCTCGACTTATGCAAAAAGGTTTTGATAAGTTCAAGGTGTTGACTACAATGAGATTTTCTCAAGCGTAGCGATGCTTAAGTCTGTCCAAATCATGTTAGCAATTGCCACAATTTATGAAATTTGGCAAATGGATGTAAAACTGCATTCTGAATGGTTTTACGGAGGAAGAGTTGTATATGATGCAACGTAAGGTTTTTTTCGATCCAAAGGGAGCTAACAAAGTGTGCAAGCTCCAGCGATCCATCTATGGACTGGTGCAAGCATCTCGGAGTTGGAATATACGCTTGATAAGTTCATCAAAGCATATAGTTTTATCTGAGACTTATGGTGAAAGCCTGTATTTACTAGAAAGTGAGTGGGAGCACTACATTTACGATAAGTATATGTGAATGACATATTGTAGATCGGAAATAATGTAGAATTATCTTTGCAAAGCATAAAGGAGTGTTTGAAAGATGTTTTTCAAAGAAAGACCTCGGTGAAGCTGCTTACATATTGAGCATCAAGATCTATAGAGATAGATCAAGATGCTTGATAAGTTTTTTCAATGAGTACATACCTTGACAAGATTTTGAAGTAGTTCAAAATGGAACAGTCAAAGAAAGAGTTCTTGCCTGTGTTACAAGGTGTGAAATTGAGTAAGACTCAAAACCCGACCACGGCAGAAGATAGAAAGAGAATGAAAGTCATTCCCTATGCCTTGACCATAGGTTCTATAAAGTATGTCATGATGTATACCAGATCTATTGTATACCCTGCACTTGAGTTTGGCAAGGAGTACAATAGTGATCTAGGAGTAGATCATCGACAGCGATCAAAATTATCCTTAGTGGAATAAGGATATGTTTCTCGATTATGGAAGTGACAAAAGGTTAGGTAAGTAAAGGGTTACGTCGATGCAAGTTTTGACACCGATCCGGATGACTCTAAGTCTCGATCTAGATACATATTGAAAGTGGGAGCAATTAGCTAGAGTAGCCGTGCGAGCATTGTAGACATAGAAAAATTGCAAAATACATAACGGATCTGAATGTGAAAGACCCGTTGACTAAGACTCTCTCACAAGCAAAACATGATCACACCTTAGTACTCTTTGAGTGTTAATCACATAGCGATGTGAACTAGATTACTGAATCTGGTAAACCCTTTGGGTGTTGGTTACATGGCGATATGAACTATGGGTGTTAATCACATGATGATGTGAACTATCGATGTTAATCACATGGTGATGTGATCTAGATTATTGACTCTAGTGCAAGTGGGAGACTGAAGGAAATATGCCCTAGAGGCAATAATAAAGTTATTATATATTTCCTCATATCATGATAAATGTTTATTATTCATGCTAGAATTGTATTAACCGAAACATAATACATGTGTGAATATATAGACAAGCAGTGTCACTAGTATGCCTCTACTTGACTAGCTTGTTAATCAAAGATGGTTATGTTTCCTGACCATGAACAAAGAGTTGTTATTTGATTAACGGGATCACATCATTAGTTGAATGATCGATTGACATGACCCATTCCGTTAGCTTAGCACCCGATCGTTTAGTATGTTGCTATTGCTTTCTTCATGACTTATACATGTTCCTATGACTATGAGATTATGCAACTCCGTTTGCGGAGGAACACTTTGGGTACTACCAAACGTCACAACGTAATCGGGTGATTATAAAGGAGTACTACAGGTGTCTCCAAAGGCGGATGTTGGGTTGGCGTATTTGAGATTAGGTTTTGTCACTCCGCTTGTCGGAGAGGTATCTCTGGGCCCTCTCGGTAATACACATCACTTAAGCCTTGCAAGCATTACAACTAATGAGTTAGCTGTGAGATGATGTATTACGGAGCGAGTAAAGAGACTTGCGATGCGAGATTGAACTAGGTATTGGATACCGACGATCGAATCTCGGGCAAGTAACATACCGATGACAAAGGGAACAACGTATGTTGTTATGCGGTTTGACCGATAAAGATCTTCGTAGAATATGTAGGAGCCAATATGGGCATCCAGATCCGCTATTGGTTATTGACCAAGAATAGTTCTAGGTCATGTCTACATAGTTCTCGAACCCGTAGGGTCCGCACGCTTAAGGTTTCGATGGCGCTTATATTATGAGTTTATGAGTTTTGATGTACCGAAGGAGTTGAGTCCCGGATGAGATCGGGGACATGACGAGGAGTCTCGAAATGGTCGAGGCGTAAAGATCGATATATTGGACGACTATATTCGGAGTTCGGAAAGGTTCCAGTGATTCGGGTATTTTTGAGTACCGGGAGTTACGGGAATACGGGGAAGAGTATTGGGCCTTAATGGGCTTTAGTGGGAAGGAGCCGGGGAGGCGCGCGCCCTCCCAAGCCCAGTCCGAATGGACAAAGGGTTTGGGCGCGGCCCCTCTTCCTTCCTTCTCCACTTCCCTCTTTCCCCCTTGACCTAGTTGGACTAGGAAAGAAGAATCCTACTCGGTGGGAGTAGGACTCCTTGGCGCGCCTCCTCCTAGGGCCGGCCTCCTCCTCCCTCCCTCCTTTATATACTGGGCAGGGGCACCCCATAGACACACAAGTTTGATCTACGGATCGTTCCTTAGCCGTGTCGGTGCCCCCTCCACCATATTCCACCTCGGTCATATCGTCATGAAGCTTAAGCGAAGCTTCTGCGCGATAGAACATCAAGATCGTCCTGCGCCGTCGTCTTGTGGAACTCTCCTCGACACTCGGATGGATCGGAGTTCGAGGGCGTCATCGAGCTGAGCGTGTGCTGAACTCGGAGGTGCCGTGACGTTCGGTACTTGGATCGGTCGGATCGTGAAGGCGTCGACTACATCAACCGCGTTGTGCTAACGCTTCCGCTTACGGTCTACGAGGGTACGTGGACAACACTCTTCCCTCTCGTTGCTATGCATCACCATGATCTTGCGTGTGCGTAGGAAAATTTTTGAAATTACTACGTTCCCCAACACCGCTGTCGTTCTTCACCGACTCCGGCCGCGCCCCTGCAGCTACTAAACCCCCAAGGGCCACTGTGTGCGCTGCTCGGTGAGCCCCTGCTTCCCCTCTGCCCTCTAGCCCCCCTAGCTCACGCCCTAGCTAGCTTGTCGTCATGCCCAGGCTCTGGTCACCACAGTGTACCTCGCCGCCGTGGCCACAGCCGCCGTCACGCTCGCCCGAACTCACCATAGTACTCCTGGGGTTCCTAGGAGCCCAACGCGCCTGTGCACGCTCCCCCCCGTGCCTCCTAGCGTGTTTCCCGTCGGGGACCCGACAGCGCCGCCGCCTGCGCGCGTCGCCGGCGCCCTTCTGGTGACCAAATGGTCACGGGGCCGAGCCCTTTGTGCTCAGCGCATCGCGCAGCTCCACCCTAGCCTTCTAGTTAGCCCCGAAGCGCGCTGCGTCGCCGTCTTCGTCTCACGCCCGAACCACCTCACCGCCGTCGAGCCTGTAGAGCTCGACTCTAGCCACCACAGCCTCCGCAACCACCACCATTCGCTCCGCCGTTGTCTTGTCGTTCGAATGCGACCGGTCCCGCCTGTTTTGGTGGCCTACAGACGAAACCCGACGCTCGCCCAAGCCGCGCCACCGCGAAAACAAACTCGTCGGCATCTAAACACCGGCCAGCTGACGTGGCATGCGTGGGGTCCACCACAGGTCCTTGCCGGTGGGTCCCGAGGCCCAGATTGACTTGTTGGTAGAGTCAATCACGACTAAACCGCCTGTCTCACTGACCTATGGGCCCCACCTTAATAAACAAATAAAAATAAATAGATAATTTGCTAATTAATTAAATTAGTTAATTAAACACTAACCTCTCACTGTCTACCGGGCCCCACCTGCTAATTAACCCATTTAGTTAGTTTAAACCCCCTGTTAGTGCCCCTGACAATGACATGTGGGTCCCATTGGACCCACCTGCCTGGTTTGACTGGTCAGCCGACCAGTTAACCTATTGACATCACTCTGATGTCATGCTTGCGTCATCATTCACTGTTTTGGATAATGTTGGATTTAAATAAATAAATAAAAACAGAAAATGAGTTAAATCTTTAGAAAATCATATCTTTTAATCCGTAACTCGGATGAAAATACTTTCTACATGAAAGTTGCTCAGAACGACGAGACGAATCCGGATACGTAGCCCGTTCGTCCGCCACACACCCCTAGCATACCGAACATGCAACTTTCCCCCTCCGGTACCTTTGCCCGAGAACGCGGAACCCCGGGGATACTTTCCCTGATGTTTTCCCCCTTCGCAGGTATCACCTACTACCGCGTTAGGGCACGCCTAGCAGCACGCATTGCTTTGTCATGCATCATTATGCATCTGTTTGCATTGTATTCATTGTTTCTTCCCCCTCTTCTTCCACTAGACACCGAGACCGACGCCGCTGCTGCCCAGAACGACTACGGTGTTGACGACCCCTCCTACTTGCCAGAGCAACCAGGCAAGCCCCCCTTGATCACCAGATATCGCCTACTCTCCTCTATACTTCTTGCATTAGAGTAGTGTAGCATGTTACTGCTTTCCATTATTCCTATCCTGATGCATAGCCTGTGTTTGCTACTTCTGTTGATACCTTTACCTGCAATCCTACTTGCCTAGTATAGGATGCTAGTATTTCCATCTATGGCCCTACATTCTTGTCCGTCTGCTGTGCTATACTATCGGGCCATGATCACTCGGGAGGTGATCATGGGTATATACTTTATACTTATACATGATACATGTGGTGACTAAAGACGGGTCGGCTCGTAGGAGTACCCGCGAGTGGATCTTTGTGGCGGAGCGACAGGGCAGGTTGAGACCACCTAGGAGAGAGGTGGGCCTGGCCCTATTCGGCGTTCGCGGATACTTAACACGCTTAACAAGATCTTGGTATTTGATCTGAGTCTGGCTACTGGCCTATACGCACTAACCAACTACGTGGGAACAGTTATGGGCACTCGACGTCGTGGTATCAGTCAAAGCCTTCGTGACATCACGATCGCGGCGCGCCGCCGGATTGGAACGTAAGCCTGCTCTTGTATTAAGGGGGCTAGTTCTGCTTCCGGCCGCGTTCGCAACATGCAGGTGTGCTAATGGCGATGGTCCCAGACCCCTGTGCGCTTAGGTTTAGACCAGCGTGCTGACCTCTCTGTTGTGCCTAGGTGGGGGTGCGACATGTTGATCTTTCGCGGCCGGGCATGACCCCAAAATGTGTGTCCGGCCAAATGGGATCAAGCGTGTTGGGTTATGTGGTGCACCCCTGCAGGGAAGTTAATCTATTCGAATAGCCGTGATCTTCGGTAACAGGACGACTTGGAGTTGTTCCTTGACCTTATGACAACTAGAACCGGATACTTAATAAAACACACCCTTCCAAGTGCCAGATACTACCCGGTGATCGCTCTCTAACAGGGTGATGAAGAGGGGATCGCCGGGTAGGATTATGCTATGCGATGCTACTTGGAGGACTTCAGTCTACTCTCTTCTACATCTTTGCAAGGCGGAGGCTGCGAGCGTAGTCTTGACGGATTAGCTATCCCCTCTTATTACGGCATTCTGATTCGGTCCATCGATATGGCCCTTTACACATATACCCATGCATATGTAGTGTAGCTCCTTGCTTGCGAGTACTTTGGATGAGTACTCACGGTTGCTTTGTTCCCCCTTTTCCCGTTTTCTTTACCCGATTGCTGCGACCAGACTATGGAGTCCAGGATCCAGACACCACCATCGACGATGACTCCTACTACACTGGAGGTGCCTACTACTACGTGCACCCGGCGATTTACCACCGAGGAGTAGTTAGGAGGATCGAGGCGGGAGGCATCGCCTCTTCGATCTGTATCCCGGTTTGTGCTAGCCTTCTTAAGGCAAACTTGTCTAACTTATGTCCGTACTCGGATATTGTTGCTTCCGTTGACTTCGTCTATGATCGAGCACTTGTATTCGAGCCCTCGAGGCCCCGGCTTGTATTATGATGCTTGTATGACTTATTTATGTTTTAGAGTTGTGTTGTGATATCTTCTGTGAGTCCTCGATCTTGATCGTTGCGTTTGCGTGCATGATTAGTGTCTGATTGAATTGGGGGCGTCACAAGTTGGTATCAGAGCCGACTGCATGTAGGAATCCCCCTTCCACACTCCTTGGCCGAAGTCGAGTCTAGACATTGCAAAAACTTTTACTAACATGGCTGTGCGGCCCATGGGCCCACGTTGCCATTGGGTGGTACTAGGATCTTTTACTCCTCGACCTTTACTCTGGGACTCTGAACTTTCTTCTACTCGGGAATAACAAATTTACTAACTAACACTAGGATCCCGTGACCACATTCACCCCAAAGTTGGATAAAGCCATAGGTATTCCTTAGAATAGTATTTTGAACAATTTCCACACTGTCATTTGACTCCTTTGAAACATCTTTGCTTTCATATGGAACCCACGAGGTAGGTCGTGCGCCACACGACGGCCATTGGTGCCTCAGGATCACCTGCTGTGCTAGCTGAGATGATGACCTATCTGGGTTATTGCTGGCACCCTAAGTACACCATCTATGAGGAGTACCAGGACTTTAACCAATAGCAGTACCGTGCCATCGTCTACCTCTACTCTCGGGAGTATGACTCCACTACTGTGCTGCACACCGCTCATGGTGGTGGAGTGACCATCGATATGGCAGTTCACGATGCTGCTTATGCTACTCTGACCCGTCTTCGTGGAGAGTATCAGGAGTTGGACACCTTCCCCTTGAGGCACATTGCTATCGCATCTGATGTTGGTGCGGAGGGTTACTACACTGCTGCCTACTCCACTGTCACCTGAGAGCCCTTCTACCATCAGAACTTGGTTCTGCATGCTGATGGGCTGGATCGAGCTAACCGAGCTCTTCGCCACAAGTTGTACACCACCCGTCAGCACCTTTACCGTGCTCTGATGCTGTTGCACCCCTTTGTCCGATCGAGAGAGTTGCCGCGTTCTGCGATCTACCTAGCCAGGACCGTGATGCCCCAGGGTGTCGGTTGGCCAGATGTGGGAGGCTACTCTCCCGCACTTTGTCCTCTTCTACCACCTGAGCGTCGGGTTCTGCACCAGAGTACCTGCGGACCCTAGGTTGCTGACGTGGAGTTCCCGATGCTACACTACCAGCTTTCAGGCTACAGCTACCTCCGCAGTACCGCGTGGGACTGATGTAGGCTTGCTTGTTAGTGTTAGATGCATTCACTGCGAGCCTGCGTGCTGCCTATGATGTCTTAGTCTATGTACTGAACTCTGTGTACCGAACTCTATGCATGATCCCTTTTGTAAGATATGCCGACTACTATGTAGTATCTATCGTGCTGCTTTCATTATGCATGTTTCGTCATGAATGATTCTTGTCCTTTGCAAATTTCTCAAATGCTGAACTACCCCTGTTATATATTAGCAGGATGGTTAGACCAGGTGGTCGTGGTCGTGGTGGCAACTTCCCACCACCGCCTGAGTACATGGCTGGTATGATCCAACAGCTTGAGATGAATCGCCAGTTCATGGAGAATATAATGGCTCAGTTTCCTTGCCCCAATATGAACCAGCAGCCAGCCCCAGTAACTCTGCGGGATTTCATGCGCCTCAACCCAAGTGTGTACCGCAGCTCAATTAAGCCTCTGGATGCTGATGACTGGCTCCGTGACATCACCTATGAGATGGAGTCTCCTGATGTAGCCCCTGCTAGCTTTGTCACCTTTGCTTCCTTCTTCCTGAAGGGGCCTGCAGCTCAATGGTGGGACAGCCACAGGCGTACTCTGCCAGCTGGAACAATCATCACCTGGCCAGACTTCCAAGCTGCTTTTTGTGCCCGCTTCATTCCTCAGGGAGTCATGGACCAGAAGAAGCGTGAGTTCCGCAACCTCACCCAAGGCAATAAAACTGTTGAAGCTTATCAGCGGGAGTTTCTGGACTTGTCCCTCTATGTTGAAGAGGACATTGCAACTGATGCCCGTAGACGGGAGAAGTTCCGTGATGGCCTTCAAGCTGACATCAAGCTCGCACTCCGCCACCTTGGTGAACAAGGCCATCAATGTCGGCCGGTGCGGGAATACGAGCTCTCACAGCGCAGCCGTGACACGGCTCATCTTGGGCTGTCCTCGCAGGCGTAAGATATGGATTCCCAACAAAGATGTACCACCAATGCACTGCCCCAAGGCAGACCTATGCTGCACCTCGTCTACCTACTCCTCCAACTAGGCAGCCAAGGCTTCCAGCTCCACCACCCCAAGCTCCTGTTCCCACTCCCAATAATGGTCTGTGCTACAAGTGTGGTCAACCAGGTCACCGTGCCAGGGACTGCAATCAGAACCAGAATCAACTGGCCCTTCTAGCAGCTGGCCGTGGAAGCAACCAGCCCTGCAACAACAGTGCCAAGTCTTATGGTCGTGTTCATGCCAACCACGTTGATCTCAACGAAGATCAAGACCAGCCTGCTACCGTGATGGGTACTCTTATCGTTAATTCAGTACCAGCATTCGTTTTATTTGATACAGGAGCATCACATTCATTTATATTAGCAGAATTTGCATTCATGCATGGCATTAAATACGAAGAGATGAACACTCCACTAGTGGTACACCCCTGCAGGCCAATATCAAACCTCTGTGGTTAGTCATGACATCCCCGTTGAAATCAAAGGACTGTAATTCCTTGTCTCTCCCATCGTACTGAAGTCCTGTAGCATTGACCTCATTTTGGGAATGAATTGGTTAAAGGCGCATACTGCTTTTATCGTTTGCGCCACCAAGACCGTCCATCTGCTACACCCTTCTAATGAAATAATAAGCTACAATGCTCGTCTGGTTCAGAATGCCGAGGCAAGCCTCTATGCAATGAATGCATTAAACGCCACACCACTCGAGGGCATTGAAAACATTTCCGTCGTGCGTGAATTCCTAGACGTCTTTCCTAAAGAACTTCCAGGGATTCCCCCTGCTAGAGCTGTCGAATTCGTCATCGACTTGAAACCAAGCACCACTCCTATAGCCAAGTGACCCTACAAGATGCCGCCGCATGAACTCCTTGAGCTTAAGGAGGAAATCGACAAATATCTTCGAAGTGGTTTCATTCGCCCAAGTTGCTGTCCTTGGGGAGCAGCTTCTCTCTTTGTCAAGAAGAAGGATGGGACAAACCGATTAGTCCAAGACTACCGACCTATAAACCAAGCTACCATTCAGAACAAATACCCTCTTCCTCGGATCAATGATCTATATGATCAACTGGCTGGTTCATCAGTGTTCTCTAAACTCGACTTGAGGTTGGGTTACCACCAGATCCGTGTTCGTGAGGAGGATATCCCCAAGACCGCATTCGTGACTTGATATGGATCTTACGAGTACACCGTCATGTCTTTCGGCTTAACCAATGCTCCAGCCACCTTCTCTCGTCTGATGAATTATATGCATGGATTACCTTGACAAGTTTGTCGTGGCTTATCTGGATGATATTCTGGTATTTTCCAAGAACGAAGAGGAACATGCTGAACATCTTCGTCTTGTGCTGGAAAAGCAACGAGAGCATCAACTTTATGCCAAGTTCTCCAAATGTGAATTCTGGCTTCCCAAAGTAACCTATCTTGGGCATGTCATCTCTAAGGATGGTATTGCCATCAACCCTGAACGAGTCCATGCTATTCTTGATTGGACTCCTCCGAAGAACATTAAGCAAGTCAGAAGTTTTCTCGGTCTCGCCAGCTATTGCTGTCGATTCATCGAGAACTTCTCCAAGATCGTCAGGCCTCTGACTAACCTGTTGCATAAGGGCGTCAAGTTCCAATGGACAGACAAATGTCAGGAAAGCTTCCAGGCACTCAAAGACAAGTTGACTTCTGCCCCAGTACTAGCGCCACCTGATACTAAGAAGGACTTCGTCATTTACTGCGACGCTTCTCATCAAGGATTAGGCTATGTCCTAATGCAGGAGCGCAAAGTGGTTGCTTATGCCTCTCGGCAATTGCGCCCTCACGAAGAGAACTACCCAGCTCACGACCTCGAACTTGTTGCTGTCATTCATGCACTGAAGCAGTGGTGATATTACCTTCTCGGTAATCGTTGTGAGGTCTTCACCGACCACCAAAGTCTGAAGTATCTGTTTACTCAGCCAGACCTGAACCTCCGTCAGCAAAGATGGACGGAGATTGTTGCAGACTTTGACTTGGGTATTTCCTATACACCAGGCAAGGCTAATGTAATGGCTGATGCCTTGAGCCGCAAGTCTTACTGCAACCTCCTCCAGATTCACAAAGTTTAGCCCTCACTTGTTGAAGAATTCAGAAAGCTGAACCTCCATATTGTTCCTCCGGGTGCACTCGCTCCCCCTCCTGAGGAGTTTCGCAAGATGAATCTCCGTGTTGTTTCCCAGAGTTCCCTCTATACCCTGGCTATCGAACCCGATCTCGTGAGCTCCATCAAGACAATTCAGGGATATGACTCTGAAGCCCACAAGATTAAGCGCAACCTCAAAGAAGGAAAACCCTCCTTCTTCACTATTGCTGATGATGGCGCCTTGTACTTCAAAGGCCGCCTAGTGGTGCCGTGTAAGGAGAAAACCTGAATATGACTCAGAAAGTTATGAAAGAAGCTCATGATACGCCTCTATGTATCCATCCTAGTAGTACAAAGATGTACCAGGACATTCGTCAAAGATTCTGGTGGTCTAACATGAAGCAAGACATTGCTCGCTATGTTGCTGAGTGTGACGTTTGCCGTCGTATCAAAGCAGAACATCAAAGGCCTGCTAGAACTCTGCATCCTATCTCTATTCCTGAATGGAAATGGGACCATGTTGAAATGGACTTCTTCACTGGATTTCCCAAATCGCAAAAATGTAATGATGCTATTCTTGTCGTCATTGACCGGCTTCTAAAGTTGCACATTTTTTGGCGGTCAAAGAAACGATCACTGCTAGTCAGCTTGCAACTCTCTACATGTCCAGAATTGTTTTGCTTCACGGTATTCCACTGGTTATCAGTTTGGACCGTGGCAGCTTATTCACTTCAAGATTCTGGGCAAGTTTCCAAGAAGCTATGGGGACTCACTTATCTTTCAGTACTGCGTTTCATCCGCAGTCACAAGGGCAAGTTGAACGTGTCAACCAAGTTCTCGAAGACATGCTTCGAGCTTGTGTTATTTCCTTCGGCAAGAAATGGGAGGAATCTCTCCTGTATGCTGAGTTCTCTTATAATAATAGTTATCAAGCTAGTCTGAAGATGGCCCCCTTCGAAGTGTTATTTGGACGAAAGTGCCGAACCCCTCTGAACTTGTCAGAAACTGGGGAACGTCCACTCTTCGGCCCGGATATTATCCAACATGCCGAAGAACAAGTCCGCATTATTCGCGAGCATCTCAAGACTGCTCAGTCACGTCAGAAGAGTCAGTATGACCGTCATCATAAAGACATGGTCTATCAACCTGGCGAAAAGGCCTATCTTCGCGTTACACCAATGAAGGCTGCTCACCGCTTCGGGATCAAGGGCAAGCTAGCTCCTCGCTATATTGGCCCATTCACTATTCTGGAAAGGCGTGGAAAAGTGGCATATCAACTGGAGCTTCCGTTGAACCTTTCTCAGGTTCATGATGTGTTCCACGTGTCACAACTCTGATGCTGCTTCAAGGACCCAATCCGAGCAGTGGACCATGAAGTGCTCGAATTGCATCCGGACCTCTCTTATAAAGAGCATCCGGTCCGCATTCTCGACCAAGCTGAACACCGCACACGTCAGAAGGCGATCAAGTTCCTCAAAGTCCAGTGGTCGCACCATTCTGAAGATGAAGCCACCTGGGAGCGCGAGGATCGCCTGCGTGATGAATACCCCGCACTGTTTCCTTCTACCTCCTAAATCTCGGGATGAGATTTCTTGTAGTGGAGGAGATTTGTAACGCCCGGATAATTAGGCTACAGTAAAACTCTCCTGATGATGCCATGTCATCTATGTTACTGTTGCTAATTAAGTGGTAGTTCCAAAAACATTGCAAAATCAAAAATGAACTAGTGACAAACACCCAAATTTTTCAAAAGCCAAAACAAAACTGTTCGGTGGGTGCCAAATATTGCACTGGTAATTATTGTGGAGAAAACAAATTTTTACAAAGTGCCTAAATATTTTAAAGTGAAATAAAACAGAAAAGAAAGAGAAAGAAAAGAAAAGGAAAAGGAACCCCCCATTGGGCCAGGCGGCCCAGCTCGCAGGCCATACCGGCCCATCTAGCCCAGCTGGCCACACCCGGCCCGGCTCCCCCTGCCACGTCCCTTCCCTGTTCCCCGACCGGGTTGGAGCAGGGCGTCCTCCTGAGACCCCTCGCCGGCGACGAGGGGAGGATAAGGTCGCCATGCATTCGCCTCCTCGTTCCCATCTCCCACTCGCCCCCGCACGCCCTCTCGGTCCCTGCGCCTCTCCCACTCCCCTCCAGATCCACCTCGCCCTCTCCTTCCCCTCCGCATCCGAGCGCCACCGCCGCCATGGCTCCGGCCTAGCCACGGCCACCGTGCCCACCTCGCCGCCCCACTGTGTCCTCGAGGTCCGCCGTCGTCCACTGCTTCGACTGTGGCACCCCGTTGGAGCTGGGAGCCACCGCAACGCCCGCGACGTCGTCGTCTTCCTCCTCTGCTCCGACAAGCTCCGCCGCCGTTCTTCACCGACTCCGGCCGCGCCCCTGCAGCTACTAAACCTCCAAGGGCCACCGTGTGCGCCGCTTCGTGAGCCCCTGCTCCCCCCTCTGCCCTCTTGCCCCCCTTGCTCACGCCCTAGTGAGCTCTTCGTCGTGCCCAGGCTCTGGTCGCCACGGTGTACCTCGCCGCCGTGGCCACAGCCGCCGTCACGCTCGCCCGAACTCACCATAGTACTCCTGGGGTTCCTAGGAGTCCAACGCGCCGCGCGCCCCCGCGTGCCTCCTAAGCGTGTTTCCCGTCGGGGACCCGACAGCGCCGCCGCCGCTGCGTCGTCGCGGCGCCCTCCATTGACGAATGGTCACGGGGCCGAGCCCTTTGTGCTCAGCGCATCGCGCAGCTCCACCCTAGCTTTCCCGTTAGCCCCAAAGCGTGCTGCGTCGCCGTCTTCGTCTCACGCCCGAACCACCTCGCCGTCGTCGAGCCTCTAGCGCTCGACTCTGGCCACCACAGCCTCCGCAACCACCACCATTCGCTCCGCCATCGTCTTGCCGTTCGAATGCGACCGGTCCCACCCGTTTTAGTGGCCTAAAGACGAAACCCGACGCTCGCCCAAGCCGCGCCGCCGCGAAAATGAACTCGCCGGCGTCTAAACGCCGGCCAGCTGACGTGGCATGCGTGGGGTCCACCCCTGGGTCACTGCCAGTGGGTTCCAGCGGCCCAGTTGACCTGTTGAGTGAGTCAACTACTGACTAGGCCGCCCCTGTCTCACTAACCTATGGGCCCCACCTTAATAAACAAATAAAAATAAATAGATAATTTGCTAATTAATTAAATTAGTTAATTAAACACTAACCTCTCACTGACTACCGGGCCCCACCTGCTAATTAACCCATTTAGTTAGTTTAAACCCCCTGTTAGTGCCCCTGACAATGACATGTGGGTCCCACTGGACCCACCTGCCTGGTTTGACTGGTCAGCCGATCAGTTGACCTGTTGACATCACTCTGATGTCATGCCTGCGTCATCATTCACTGTTTTGGATAATGTTGGATTAAATAAATAAATAAAATCAGAAAATGATTTAAATCTTTAGAAAATCGTATCTTTTAATCCGTAACTCGGATGAAAATACTTTCTACACGAAAGTTGCTCAGAACGACGAGACGAATCCGAATATGTAGCCCGTTCGTCTGCCACACACCCCTAGCATACTGAACACGCAACTTTCCCCCTCCGGTACCTTTGCCCGAGAACGCGGAACCCCGGGGATACTTTCCCTGATGTTTTCCCCCTCGCCGGTATCACCTACTACCGCGTTAGGGCACGCCTAGCAGCACGCATTGCTTTGTCATGCATCATTACGCATCTGTTTGCATTGTATTCATTGTTTCTTCCCCCTCTTCTTCCACTAGACACCGAGACCGACGCTGCTGCTACCCAGAACGACTACGGTGTTGACGACCCCTCCTACTTGCCAGAGCAACCAGGCAAGCCCCCCCCTTGATCACCAGATATCGCCTACTCTCCTCTATACTTCTTGCATTAGAGTAGTGTAGCATGTTACTGCTTTCCGTTATTCCTATCCTGATGCATAGCCTGTCTTTGCTACTTCTGTTGATACCTTTACCTGCAATCCTACTTGCCTAGTATAGGATGCTAGTATTTCCATCTGTGGCCCTACATTCTTGTCCGTCTGCTGTGCTATACTATCGGGCCGTGATCACTCGGGAGGTGATCATGGGTATATACTTTATACTTATACATGATACATGTGGTGACTAAAGACGGGTCGGCTCGTAGGAGTACCCGCGAGTGGATCTTTGTGGCGGAGGGACAGGGCAGGTTGAGACCACCTAGGAGAGAGGTGGGCCTGGCCCTGTTCGGCGTTCGCGGATACTTAACACGCTTAACGAGATCTTGGTATTTGATCTGAGTTTGGCTACTGGCCTATACGCACTAACCAACTATGTGGGAACAGTTATGGGCACTCGACGTCGTGGTATCAGCCGAAGCCTTCGTGGCGTCGGCGGCGGCGCTGCCGGATTGGAACGTAAGCCTGCTCTTGTATTAAGGGGGCTAGTTCTGCTTCCGGCCGCGTTCGCAACATGCAAGTGTGCTAAGCGCGATGGGCCCAGACCCCTATGCGCTTAGGTTTAGACCGACGTGCTGATCTCTCTGTTGTGCCTAGGTCGGGCTGCGACGTGTTGATCTTCCACAGCCGGGCATGACCCAGAAAAGTGTGTCCGGCCAAATGGGATCAAGCGTGTTGGGTTATGTGGTGCACCCCTGCAGGGAAGTTAATCTATTTGAATAGTCGTGATCTTTGGTAACAGGACGACTTGGAGTTGTACCTTGACCTTATGACAACTAGAACCGGATACTTAATAAAACACACCCTTCCAAGTGCCAGATACAACCTGGTGATTGCTCTCTAACAGGGCGACGAAGAGGGGATCGCCAGGTAGGATTATGCTATGCGATGCTACTTGGAGGACTTCAGTCTACTCTCTTCTACATGCTGCAAGACGGAGGATGCCAGAAGCATAGTCTTGACGGATTAGCTATCCCCTCTTATTACGGCATTACGTAGTTCGGTCCTTGATATGGCCCTTTACACATATACCCTTGCATATCTAGTGTAGCTCCTTGCTTGCGAGTACTTTGGATGAGTACTCACGGTTGCTTTGTTCCCCCTTTTCCACTTTTCTTTACCCGATTGCTGCGACCAGACTATGGAGTCCAGGATCCAGACGCCACCGTCGACGACGACTCCTACTACACTGGAGGTGCCTACTACTACGTGCAGCCCGCGGCGACCGACTGTGAGTAGTTAGGAGGATCCCATGCGGAGGCTGCGCCTCTTCGATCTGTATCGATTTGTGCTAGCCTTCTTAAGGCAAACTTGTTTAACTTATGTTTGTACTCGGATATTGTTGCTTCTGGCGACTCGTCTATGATCGAGCACTTGTATTCGAGCCCTCGAGGCCCCGGCTTGTATTATGATGCTTGTATGACTTATTTATGTTTTAGAGTTGTGTTGTGATATCTTCCGTGAGTCCTCGATCTTGATCGCATTGCGCTTTGCGTGCATGATTAGTGTACGATTGAATTGGGGGCGTCACAATAAGTATGTGAGTTATTTATGACTAATGTTGAGTCCATGGATTATACGCACTCTCACCCTTCCATCATTGCTAGCCTCTTCGGTACCGTGCATTGCCCTTTCTCACATTTAGAGTTGGTGCAAACTTCGCCGGTGCATCCAAACCCCGTGATATGATACGCTCTTTCACACATAAACCTCCTTATATCTTCCTCAAAACATCCACCATACCTACCTATTATGGCATTTCCATAGCCATTCCGAGATATATTGCCATGCAACTTTCCACCATTCCGTTTATCATGACACATTCATCATTGTCATATTGCTTAGCATGATCATGTAGTTGACATAGTATTTGTGGCAAAGCCACCATTCATAATTCTTTCATACATGTCACTCTTGGTTCATTCCATATCCCGGTACACCGCCGGAGGCATTCATATAGAGTCATACTTTGTTCTAGTATCGAGTTGTAATCATTGAGTTGTAAATAAATAGAAGTGTGATGATCATCATTTAATAGAGCATTGTCCCAAAAAAAGGAGAAAGGCCAAAAAAAGTAGGCCCAAAAAAAAGAGAAATAAAAAGGGGCAATACTACTATCCTTTTTCCACACTTGTGCTTCAAAGTAGCACCGTGTTCTTCATATAGAGAGTCTCTTGAGTTATCATTTTCATATACTAGTGGGAATTTTTCATTATAGAACTTGGCTTGTATATTCCAACAATGGGCCTCCTCAAGTGCCCTAGGTCTTCGTGAGCAAGCAAGTTGGATGCACACCCACTTAGTTTTCTTTTGTTGAGCTTTCATACATTTACAGCTCTAGTGCATCTGTTGCATGTCAATCCCTACTCTTTGCATTAACATCAATCGATGGGCATCTCCATAGCTCATTGATTAGCCTCGATGATGTCAGACTTTCTCCTTTTTTTGTCTTCTCCACATAACCCACATCCTCATATTCTATTCCACCCATAGTGCTATGTCCATGGCTCGCACTCATATATTGCGTGAAAGTTTATAGGTTTGAGATTACTAAAGTATGAAACAATTGCTTGGCTTGTCGTCAGGGTTGTGCATGATGAGATCATTCCTGTGTGACGAAAATGGAGCATGACTAAACTATATGATTTTGTAGGGATGAACTTTCTTTGGCCATGTTATTTTGAGAAGACATAATTGCTTAGTTAATATGCTTGAAGTATTATCACTTTTATGTCAATATGAACTTTTATCTTGAATCTTTCGGATCTGAATATTCATACCACAAGTAAGAAGAATTACATTGAAATTATGCCAAGTAGCATTCCACATCAAAAATTCTGTTTTTATCATTTACCTACTCGAGGACGAGCAGGAATTAAGCTTGGGGATGTTGATACGTCTCCAAAGTATCTATAATTTTTTATTGTTCCATGCTATTATATTATGTGTTTTGGATGTTTATGGGCTTTATTATCCACTTTTATATTACTTTTGGGACTAACCTACTGACCCAGAGCCCAGTGTTAGTTCCTGTTTTTTCCCTTGTTTCAGTGCTTCGAAGAAAAGGAATATCAAACGGAGTCAAAACGGAACGAAATCTTCTGGAGAAGTTATTTTTGGAAGGAAAGCAACCGGGGAGACTTGGAGTCCACGTCCAAGAAGCAACAAGGAAGCCACGAGGTAGGGGGCGCGCCCTCCCGCCCAGGCGCGCCCTCCCCCCCAGGCGCGCCCTCCCCCCAGGTGCGCCCTCCACCCTCGTGGGCCCCTCATGGCTCCCCTGACGTACTTCTTCCTCCTATATATACCCATATACCCTAAAAACTTTGGGGAACAGAATAGATCGGGAGTTCCGCCGCCGCAAGCCTCTGTGGCCACCAAAAACCAATCGGGACCTGTTCGCACCTCACTGGGGGGGGAACCCTCACCGTGGCCATCTTCATCATCCCGGCGCTCTCCATGACAAGGAGGGAGTAGTTCACCCTCGGGGCTAAGGGTATGTACCAGTAGCTATGTGTTTGATCTCTCTCTCTCGTGTTCTTGATTTGGCACAATCTTGATGTATCGCGAGCTTTGCTATTATAGTTGGATCTTATGTTTCTTCTCCCCCTCTACTCTCTTGTAATGGATTGAGTTTTCCCTTTGAAGTAATCTTATCGGATTGAGTCTTTAATGATTTGAGAACACTTGATGTATGTCTTGCCGTGCGTATCTGTGGTGACAATGGGATATCACGTGATTCACTTGATGTATGTTTTGGTGATCAACTTGCGGGTTCAACCCATGAACCTATGCATAGGGGTTGGCACACGTTTTCGTCTTGATTCTCCGATAGAAACTTTGGGGCACTCTTTGAGGTTATATGTGTTGGTTGAATAGATGAATCTGAGATTGTGTGATGCATATTGTATAATCATGCGCACTGATACTTGAGGTGACATTGGAGTATCTAGGTGACGTCAGGGTTTTGGTTGATTTGTGTCTTAAGGTGTTATTCTAGTATGAACTCTAGGGCTGTTTGTGACACTTATAGGAATAGCCCAACGGATTGATTGGAAAGAATAACTTTGAAGTGGTTTCGTACCCTACCATAATCTCTTCGTTTGTTCTCCTCTATTAATGACTTTGGAGTGACTCTTTGTTGCATGTTGAGGGATAGTTATGTGATCCAATTATGTTATTATTGTTGAGAGAACTTGCACTAGTGAAAGTATGAACCCTAGGCCTTGTTTCCTAGCATTGCAATACCGTTTACGCTCACTTTTACCATTAATTACCTTGTTGTTTTTATATTTTTCGGATTAAAAAAACTTATATCCACCATCCATATTGCACTTATATCACCATCTCTTCGCTGAACTAGTGCACCTATACAATTTACCATTGTATTGGGTGTGTTGGGGACACAAGAGACTCTTTGTTATTTGGTTGCAGGGTTGCTTGAGAGAGACCATCTTCATCCTACACCTCCTACGGATTGATAAACCTTAGGTCATCCACTTGAGGGAAATGTGCTACTGTCCTACAAACCTCTGCACTTGGAGGCCCAACAACGTCTACAAGGAGAAGGTTGCGTAGTAGACATCATTCCTCAGCTGCACCAAATTCTTCAACTGGCCCCTATCTGCTGAAGACAAAGGTCACTGCTGGACGAGGTTCTCACCCAAGTCCTCATAAGAAGCAGGTCGCCTTCCAAGTGCCGTCTGATGAAGACGAAGCTGATGATGAGGAACTTGCCGGAATCATCAGAGATAGGCAAGTCAGGGCCGCTAGAGCCAAGGGCACAAATGTGCCACTGCTTTTGGATCCAAAGCTGATCCTCGACTACATTGACCTCTGGCACAAGGACCCAAACACTCCTATGCCTGATTTCAAGATGACTCCTGGCCAAAATCATATGCTGACTGCTTTCATCCAAGAAGAAAAATGGAAATATGAGAAGGCCAGGCAGATCAAGAAAGTGCAGTACAGGAAGGAGAAATTCCTGAAGAACAACGTTGTTTCTATGACAACTGATGAACTTGTGAAGATCCAGTTTGAAATCAAAGTCCTCAACGATGATTTCAATGCTTACTATGCTGATTGGCAATGAGCCAAAGTCAGGTTTGTAAAACTGACTAAAAAATTCACTCCAAATGTTGCAGCTCCATCGCAATAAGAAATTCCTCAGGCTGAAGCTTCTACTCAGCCGACTGAAGAACATGCCAGCACCGCTGATGACATTCAGACTGCTGAAGAAAATGTGAGTTCCAAGGCTGATGACTGCATTCAGCCACTGATGAAATTGCCAGGGCATCCACTAGTGGTGCGCCTGAAGAAAATGAAGAGGTCAGGGCAACTGCATCAGTTGTGCCTGAAGAAAATCAACCACATTCCTCTGCTCCTCCTGCGCCTACCCCAACTCCAATCCTTTCATCTGCTTCAGATGTGAAGAAGACCAAGGCTGCAGAACATGTTGCAGTGAGGAAAAGGAAAGCATCAGCTTCATCAGATTCTTCAGCTCCGAAGAAGATGAAGAAATTGACCAGCTCATTTGAAAACCCAATTGATGTTGTTCCTGTTTCCACCATGCCATCAAAGGATATCATCCCTTTTGATGAAGAATATGTGATCCCTAGCGGATCTAATGAAGAAAATCCTTCTGCTGCTACGTTAGAGCAGATGGATGAAGAAATTGAAGTGGATGAAATCCCTTCAACTCCAGCTGTTTCCTCGCCTATGCCTCAGTTTACTGCTGAAGAGGCCGGCGTAGAAGAAATGGAAGATGAAGATGTGGACATTGGCTGTACCACACCTGTGCTAAATGATGACTTTGGGAAAGTCAGCACCCCAACTCTCCACTCTTCACACCATTGCAACAAATTCCTCAGTCCCCAGCAGCTACAGTTCAAATGGGATCTGATGAACCACATGCCACACCATCTATCCATAAAGAAATTCCAGCCACTAGTGCTGAAGAAAATGTGAATGAAGAATTGAAGACCCTGGCTATCACTGAAGAAGAAGCTGAAATTCCTCAGCCTGTGGAACCTGAGATTGTGGAACCTGAGGTGATAATGCAATTGACTGACACTGTAACACCCGGGTAGTTAAGCTACAGTAATCCCTACTAATGATGTCAGTCATCGCTCTTACTGTTGCTAATCCTCACTAGATTTCAAACATCCTTCAAATTTCAAATCCAATTTAAAGTCAAGCTTCAAATTTATCAAACATGCAAACAAAAATGTTCAAGTTGTTACAAATAATCATTTGGTAATAATGCCGGAGAAATCATCTTTTTACAAATTTTTAAAGTGCCTTAAAATAAAAGAAAATAGAAATATTTTTTAAAAAAGGAAAACGAACAAAAATAAGAAAAAGGCCAACCCCCCCGGGCCCAACTGGCAACCTACGCGGCCCACCCCCGCTACCCCCTGGCCTATTAGGCCACACCCCGAACCCTAACCCACTCGATCCCCACTCCCCGCCGCACAAACCCCTCTCCCCTCATTCCCCACCACTCCCCTCCGATCGGATCTGGGCGAACGCCCGATCCCGCGCCCCCAACGCTGGCCCCGACTACGCCGCCGCACCCCGCTTGATCTGGACGCCGCCGAGCGCCGCTCGACGCCGTCTGCCTCGCCATCCCCGGCGCCACCATGCTGGCGCCCATCCCCGTCGCCTCCTCGCCCCTCCTTCTTCGTCGCGTGTCACCCGCCTGAGGCCTCTGCCTCGCCGTCGCCGACCCGGCGCCGACCCGTCGTCCCCTACGCCCATCGCCGGCGCCGCCCGTTGCTTGTCGTCCCCGACTCCTCCTCACGCACATTTTTGCACATCTACAGGGCCCGATGAGGCCCCCTCCTCCGTTCCCCCCTCTCCTTTCCCTCCCGTCACCGTAGGTCGCCCTGCTGTCATGTCCGAGCTCCCGAGGAGCTCGCGGTCACCGCGCCCTCGCTTGCGCCGCAGTCACCGCGCTTGCCGCCTGTCCCGAGCGCGCAGGCCTCGCGGCTACCTCCTGCCGCGCTTGTCGCGTGCTGCCTTCCCCGTCCCGCGCCCGCCACGCGTAGCCCGCGCGCTGGCAGCGCCGCGGCCGGCCTCTGCCGTGGCCGGTGTCACCGCCCCCTGGTGGCCTCGGGCCTGCATGGGCGCCCACGCCCGCAACGCCCCTGCGCCCGTTAAACCGTGTGGCCTCCTAGGCCACTTACTAGTGGGGCCGCCCCTGTTAAAAAAACAAAAAGAAATATGTATAAGTAGAAATTATTATTAATAATAATTAAAAGTAATTAATTAATTAACATAATTAATCCTGTTGATTAATCTAATCAACTTATTAACTAATTAAACTGTTAATTAGTGTTAGTCAATGACAACCGGGACCCATGTGCTAGTTTGACCAGTCAAACAGACTGTTGACTGATGACATCATGCTGATGTCAGGCTGACACAGTAATGGCTTTTATTTAAATTAATTCTGTTAATTCCGAAAATGAATTAAAACTTTGGAAATTAATAGAAACTAATCCATAGCTCGGATGAAAAAGTTTTATAAATGAAAGTTGCTCAGAACGACGAGACGAATCCGGATACGCCCTCCGTTCATCTGTCACATATCCCTAGCATAGCGAACATGCAACTTTTCCCCTCTGTTTCATTTGTCCGATAATGCTAAACCTGGAGAAACATTCCCGGATGTTATCCCCCTTCGCCGGTAACGTGTAGCACCGCGTTAGAATACGTCTAGCTCTGCCTGTTGTCCTGCTATGCTCTTCCTTGCTATGTATTTACTCTTTCTTCCCCCTCTTCTCTCCGATAGACCTCGAGACTGTCGCTGATGCCGCTGTGATCAACTACGTGATCAACGATCCCTCCTTGCCAGAGCAACCAGGCAAGCCCCCCCTTTGATCATCCCGAAATCGCCCATTCCATTCTCTCATGCTTGCATTAGATTTTGCTATTGTTATTGATTGCTCCTATTCTGATGCATAGCCTGCTTTTGTACCTGTTATTGTTACCTACCTGCTTATCCTAAACTACTTAGTATAGGTTGGTTAGTGATCCATCGCTGACCCCACCTTGTCCTTGTTGCCTCGCTTCATCATCAACGACTCGTCAGCGTGATCGACGACGAGCTGACACCTCACATCACATCACGCCCTTTAGTTGCTCGACTCTGCGGAGCTACTATCGAGTCCGAGGGTGATCCTCTTAACGCACTCGATGATAATTCTATAGTGTAGCTATTCGTTGTGGGCATCGGGGTGGTTCCTCTTCGGCATTCACGATACGGCTCGTAGTGCGACACCTCAAGTGTGAACCTCGAGGTGGTTCCTCTTCGTTCACCTTGATGATTACATCGAGTGGAATCCTCAGGGTGATTCCTTGGGTTTTCCCTTGATGTCCGGGCCTTACGATTACCTTGCCTTTCTTGAGACCGTTGTGAAAGCCGGGCGGGCGAGAGCACCGTCTTATTTGTGTGATGTTGATTTGGTTGTTTAGCGGTATCACCCGGGGCGGCGATAGCTCGGACTTGTCCCGACGGTAACCTCCTTTTAATAATGCACTAACAGGTTTGGGTATTTGTTCTAAATTGGCCTTTGGCCTTTACGCACTAACCACCACGCGAGAATAGTTATGGGCCTCGGCGTCGTGGTATCAGCCGAAGCTTTGTTATATGTCGATTCGATGAGTGCGGCGCGGTCGGATCGTCTTTGGCCATCCGAGGCGGTTACGGTATCCGCCGCCATACGACCGGAGTCTTTGCG
This sequence comes from Aegilops speltoides, assembly GCA_021437245.1. Classification (NCBI taxonomy): domain Eukaryota; kingdom Viridiplantae; phylum Streptophyta; class Magnoliopsida; order Poales; family Poaceae; genus Aegilops; species Aegilops speltoides. The sequence continues at coordinate 96,836,533 of CM038146.1, read as the reverse complement.
GGCGATGGGCCCAAGACCGGAGTGCTTAGGATGTAGACCGGCGGGGACCTCTCTGCTAAGCCTAGGTAGGGCTGCGACGTGTTGATCTTCCGAGGCCGGGCATTGACCCCAGAAAGGTGTGTCTGGCCAGAGTGATCAAGCGTGTTGGGTAACGTGGTGCACCCCTGCAGGGAAGATATATATTCGAATACCGTGTCCACGGTAATGGACATTCAGACTTGTATCCTGATCTTATACAACTAGAAATGGCTACTTGATATGTGATGGATATGTTGGCTCCGGGATTGCTTTCTCGCAGGGAGTCGAGGAAGGATCTCTGGGCCTTAATGTTACAACATGCTTGTTAATTAAACTGCTATTCTTTACTCTTCTACATGCTGCAAGATGCTTGGAGCTGCTTGAAGATGCTAGTCTTTGATAGGCTAGGCCTTCCCCCCTTATTCTGGCATTCTGCAGTTCAGTCCACAGATACAACCCTTCCATTTGATACCAATGCATACTTAGTATAGATATGATGCTTGCGAGTACTTTGGATGAGTACTCGCGGTTGCTTTGCTACCCCTTTTCCTCCTTCCTTCTTCTTTCCAGTTGATGCAACCAGATGGTGGCCCCAGGAGTTAGATGCCACCCCCGACGACTACTGCTACTACCCCGAGGGTGCCTACTACATGGAGACCGCCGACGACCAGGAGTAGTTAGGAGGTCCCAGGCAGGAGGCCTTGCCTCTTCGATCGTTGATGTTTGTACTAGCCTTCTTAAGACAAAACTTGTTTAACTTATGTCTGTACTCAGATATTGTTGCTTCCGCTGACTCGCTTATGTATCGAGCTATGTATTCGAGCCCTCGAGGCCCCGGGCTTGTAATATGAAGCTTGTATTACTTCTATTTGTGTCTAGAGTTGTGTTGTGATATCTTCCTCCGAGTCCCTGATCTTGATCGTACACATTTGCGTGTATGATTAGTGTACGGTCGAATCGGGGGCGTCACAAGTTGGTATCAGAGCCGACTGCCTATAGGATCCCCCTTTCCAACTCCTTGGCCGAAGTTGAGTCTAGTCTTTGAAAATCTAATTCTAACATGGCTGTGTGGCTTACGGGCCCACGTCGCCATTAGGTGGTATTAGGATCTTTTATTCCTCGTCTATACTCTGGGACTCTGATCTCTCTTCTATTCGGGTTAAATGGTTTTGCTAACTCTACCCTAGGTTCTCATGATCACATCCACCCGGAGATTTGTATCATGCCTTTCTTGAATTGGGAGCCAGGATCTGCTTCACTTTGTCCACGGGCCACAGAAATCCTTCTATCAAGGGCACCCTACGTCGTCCCCTACAGATTCCTCGCTCTTGTGGTTTTCTCCGACGATGATATAGCCTTTGCTATGTCTCGTTGTTGTATCCCTCCATCGCGAGCATGTGTGCCGCCTAGTATGTCTAGGATGATTCTCTTGTCCGAACTCCTACTAACAACGTGTAATTGGATCTGTATATGTATAGGTAAGTCTTTAATGACTACTGCTTTGTACATACTGCGCCTTTGCTCATTGTTCAAGTTACATCATGAATGACTCCATACACCTGCTCCACCCCTGTTAAGTTGCTTCCTGATGTTTTAGCAGGATGGCTGACGATCCTCCACCTCCACCCTATATTGCCGCAATGATGCAGCAGTTTGAGCTGAATCGTCAGTTTATGACTGGAGTAATGGCTCGGCTTCCAAACCAGAATGCTCATCAACAGCCTGCCCCAATAACACTGCAAGAATTCGTGCGCCTCAACCCGTCCATTTTCCGCAACTACACTAATCCTATGGATGCTGCTGATTGGCTTTGTGACATCCTGTTTGAGATGGAGTCACCTAATGTTGGCCTGCCCAATAATGTCACCTTTGCGACATTTCACCAAGGGTTCAAATTGCTCAATGGTGGGAAAGCCATAGCGGTATCTTTGCTGCAGAGACTGTAAGCACTTGGCAGGAATTTGATTGGCCTTCCGTGCGACACATTCCTCAAGGTCCGATGGACGGAAGAAGAAGGAGTTACGCAAACTCTCACAAGGCTCAATGATCGTGGATGAATATCGAGGAAATTCCTTGAATTATCTTGCTATCTCATGCGGATGACGTCTGCACTGATGCTCGCAAGCAGGAGAAATTTCGTGAAGGACTGCATCCCGATATAAAGCTCGCACTTGTTGCTCATGAATGTCGCAGACTTTGCGGCGCTTGTCGATAAAGCTTCAACCAAACTGGTCTTCTTGAGTACCAAGAGTCGCTCAAGCGTACTCGAGATGTTGGCTCATCCTCGAGTTAGCCTGCTCAGAAACGCCGAGTCTGGATCCCACACAATGTTCATCACCAACCTGTCCCAACACCAAGGTCGTCTTATGTTGCACCTCGTCTGCCTCCACCGCCGAGACAACAATGATTCAGGGTGGACAGTCCAATGCTGTAGCTCCTCCACATAATGATGGTTTATGCCGCAAGTGCGGACAGCCAGGGCACCGTGCTTTCAACCGCCGCCGTGGTCACCACGAAATCATCACGTCGTCTGTTGACCGTAAGAAGGGTCGTCGAAACCATCATACCGGTAGTTGCGATGCCGTGTCGCCACGGTGATGGTGGTCAAGTCACCCATGTCAAGATTGAAGAAGCTCGTGAGTCCCCAAAAATCGTGATGGGTACCCTTCGCGTTAATTCAGTGCCAGCTTCTGTTCTCTTTGATTCAGGAGCATCGCATGCTTTTGTGTCCCAACAATTTGCATAGTCACATGAGTTATACATGGAAGATTTACCCAGTCCTCTAACGGTTCAATCCCCAGGGTCCAAGTGGCAAACCACAATGGTAAGCACTCACAACCACATCGAGATTGGAGGTCTACCTTTTCCGGCTTCTCTCAATATGCTTGGGCCTTCCAACATAGATATCATTCTTGGTATGGACTGGTTGACAACCCATAGTGCTAAGATCGACTGTGCTACTAGGACAGTCCAACTCACTCACCCTTTTGGCCAGACAATCCAATACTCAGCTCGAGTAGCTCAGGATGCCGTGAACTAGATATATGTTCTGAATGCATTGAATGCTTCACCTATTGAGGGAATAGAGAACATTCCGGTTGTTTGTGATTTCAAAGATGTCTTCAAAGAAGAACTTCCAGGAATACCCCCTGCTAGAGCTGTTGAATTCTTCATAGACTTGAAACCGGGCACAACTCCTATTGCCAAGCGACACTACAAGATGCCGCCACATGAGCTCCTTGAACTTAAGGAGGAAATCGACAAATCTTTTCACAAGGGTTTCATTCGTCCAAGTTCATCTGCTTGGGGAGCACCTTCTCTATTTGTCAAGAAGAAGGATGGTACGAATCGTTTGGTCCAAGATTACCGACCTATCAACCAGGCAACAATTCAAAACAAGTATCCGCTTCCCAGAATCAATGATCTATATGACCAACTTGCTGGTTCCTCGGTATTCTCTAAACTTGATTTGAGGTTGGGTTACCACCAGATTCGGGTTCGTGAAGAGGATATTCCCAAGACTGCTTTCGTGACTCGCTATGGTTCATACGAGTACACCGTCATGTCTTTCGGCTTGACCAATGCTCCAGCGACATTCTCTCGTCTGATGAACTATATATTCATGGAATACCTCGACAAGTTCGTCATGGTTTATCTGGATGATATCCTTGTATATTCCAAGAATAAAGAAGAACATGTTGAACACCTTCGACTTGTTCTGGAAAAGCTTTGAGAACATCAACTCTATGCTAAGTATTCTAAGTGTGAATTCTGGCTTCCAGAAGTGACCTACCTTGGGCATGTCATCTCCAAGGATGGTATTGCCGTCAACCCCGAGCGAGTTCAGGCTATTCTCGATTGGACTCCTCCGAAGAATGACAAACAAGTCAGAAGTTTTCTCGGACTCGCCAGCTATTGTCGTCAATTTGTCGAGAACTTCTCCAAGATTGCCAAGCCCCTGACTAGTCTGCTTCACAAAGGCGTCAAGTTTGATTGGACAGAAAAGTGTCAGGAAAGTTTTCAAGCACTCAAAGACAAGCTGACTTCTGCCCCGGTGCTTGCTCCGCCAGATACTAAGAAGGATTTCGTCATTTATTGCGACGCTTCACGACAAGGATTAGGCTGTGTCCTAATGCAAGAGCGCAGAGTGATTGCCTATGCCTCTCGTCAGTTGCGCCCACACGAAGAGAACTATCCAGTTCATGACCTCGAGCTTGCTGCTGTCATACATGCACTAAAACAGTGGCGACATTACCTTCTCGGTAATCGTTGTGAGATCTTCACCGACCACTAAAGTCTGAAGTATCTGTTTACCCAACCAGACCTGAACCTTCGTCAACAGAGATGGATGGAGATGGTAGCAGATTTTGACTTGGGTATTTCCTATACACCAGGCAAGGCTAATGTAATGGCTGATGCCTTGAGCCGCAAATCATATTGCAACCATCTCGAGGTTCACAAAGTTCAGCCCTCGCTTGTCGAAGAATTCAGGAAGCTGAACCTCCATATTGTTCCTCCGGGTGCACTCGCTCCCCCTCCTCCAGAGTATCGCAAAGTGAACCTCCATGTTGTTTCTCAGGGTTCTCTCAATACCCTGGTTGCTAAACCAGATCTCGTGGATAGCATCAAGGAACTGCAGAATTATGACTCTCAAGTTGAGAAGATTAAGTGCTACCTCGCAGAAGGAAAGCCCTCATTCTTCACTGTTGCTGATAATGGCACTTTGTACTTCAAAGGCCGCCTAGTTGTGCCGTGTAAGGAGAAAACCCTGGATATGACTAAGGAGGTTATGGAAGAAGCTCATGACACTCCGTTGTCTATTCATCCCGGTAGTACCAAGATGTACTGATATTCTGGTGGTGTAATATGAAGCAAGACATTGCTCGTTATGTTGCTGAATGTGACGTTTGCCGTCGTATCAAAGCAGAACATCAAAGGCCTGCTGGAACTCTGCAACCTATCTCTATTCCTGAATGGAAATGGGACCATGTTGAAATGGACTTCATCACTGGATTCCCCAAATCGCAGAAAGGTAATGATGCTATTCTTGTTGTCATTGACCGGCTTTCTAAGGTTGCACACTTCCTGGCTGTCAAAACAACCATAACTGCTAGCTAGCTGGCAACCCTCTATATGTCCCGAATTGTTTCACTTCATGGCATTCCGCTGGTAATCAGTTCAGACCGTGGCAACTTATTCACTTCAAGATTCTGGGCAAGTTTCCAAGAAGCTATGGGAACTCATCTGTCTTTCAGCATTACTTTTCACCCTCAGTCTCAGGGACAAGTTGAACGCGGTAATCAAGTTCTCGAAGACATGCTTGAGCTTGTGTCATTTCCTTAGGCAAGAAATGGGAGGAATCTTTCCTGTACGCTGAGTTCTCCTACAACAATAGCTATCAAGCTAGTCTGAAGATGGCTCCCTTCAAAGTGTTATATGGATGAAAGTGCCGAACCCCTCTGAACTGGTCAGAAACTGGGGAACATCCACTCTTCGGTCCGGATATTATCCAACACGCCGAAGAACAAGTCCGCATCATTCGCGAGAATCTCAAGACTGCTCAATCACGTCAAAAGAGTAATTATGACCGTCATCACAAAGACATGGTCTATCAACCTAGTGAAAAGGCCTATCTTCGAGTCACCTTAATGAAGGGTGTGCACCGCTTTGGGATCAAGGGCAAGCTAGCTCCTCGCTATATTGGTCCTTTCACTATTCTCGAAAGGCGTGGAAAGGTGGCATACCAGTTGGAACTACCGTTGAACCTTTCTCAGGTTCAGATGTGTTCCATGTGTCACAGCTCCGCCGCTGCTTCAAGGACCCAATTCGAGTAGTGGATCACAAAGTGCTTGAGTTGCAACAGGACCTCTCCTATAAAGAGCATCCGGTCCACATTCTCGACCAAGCTGAACGTCGCACACGTCAGAAGGAGATCAAGTTCCTCAAGGTCCAGTGGTCGCATCACTCAAGACGGCCACACAACGCGAGGATCGCCTGCGTGATGAATACCCCGAACTGTTTCCTTCTACCTCCTAAATCTCGGGACGAGATTTCTTGTAGTGGAGGAGACTTGTAACACCCGGGTAATTAAGCTACAGTAATCCCTACTAATGATGCCAGTCATCGCTCTTACTGTTGCTAATCCTCACTAGCTTTCAAACATCCTTAAAATTTCAAATCCAATTTAAAGTCAAGCTTCAAATTTATCAAACATGCAAACAAAAATGTTCAAGTTGTTACAAATAATCATTTGGTAATAATGCCGGAGAAATCATCTTTTTACAAATTGTTTAAGTGCCTTAAAATAAAAGAAAATAGAAATATTTTTTTTAAAAGGAAAACAAACAAAAATAAGAAAAAGGCCAACCCCCCCGGGCCCAACTGGGCCACCCACACGGCCCACCCCCGCTAACCCCTGGCCTATTAGGCCACACCCCGAACCCTAACCCACTCGATCCCCACCCCGCCGGCGCACGAACCCTTGTTCCCCACCACCCTCCGGTCGGATCTGGGCGAACGCCCGATCCCGCGCCCCCGACGCTGGCCCGGACTACGCCGCCACCCCCCGGCCCGCCCGCTCGATCTGGACGCCGCTGAGCGCCGCTCGACGCTGTCTGCCTCGACATCCCCGGCGCCACCACGCCGGCGCCCATCACCGTCGCCTCCTCGCCCCTCCTTCTTCGTCGCGTGTCGCCCGCCTGAGGCCTCTGCCTCGCCGTCGCCGACCCGGTGCCAACCCGTCGTCCCCTACACCCCATCGTCGGCGCCGCCCGTCACTCGCCGTCCCTGACTCCTCCTCGCACACATTTTTGCACATCTACACGGCCCGATGAGGCCCCCTCCTCCGTTCCCCCACCCTCTCCTTTCCCTCCCGTCGCTGTAGGTCGCCCCGCCGTCATGTCCGAGCTCCCAAGGAGCTCGTGGTCACCACACCCTCCCTTGCGCCGCAGTCACCGTGCTTGCCGCCTGTCCCGAGCGCGCAGGCCCCACGGCTACCTCCTGCCGCGCTCGTCGCGTGCTGCCTTCCCCGTCCCGCGCACGCCACGCGCCGCCCGCGCGCTGGCCGCGCCGCGGCCGGCCTCTGTCGTGGCCGGTGTCGCCGCCCCCTGGTGGCCTCGGGCCTACATGGGCGCCCACGCCCGTAACGCCCCTGCGCCCATTAAACCGTGTGGCCTCCTCGGCCACTTACCAGTGGGGCCACCCCCTGTTAAAAAAACAAAAAGAAATATGTATAAGTAAAAATTATTAATAATGATAATTAAAAGTAATTAATTAATTAACTTAATTAATCCTGTGAATTAACCTAATCAACTTATTAACTAATTAAACTGTTCATTAGTGTTAGTCAATGACAACCGGGACCCATGTGCTAGTTTGACCAGTCAAACAGACTGTTGACTGATGACATCATGTTGATGTCATGCTGACACAGTAATGGCTTTTATTTAAATTAATTCTGTTAATTCTGAAAATGAATTAAAACTTTGGAAATTAATAGAAACTAATCCGTAGCTCGGATGAAAAAGTTTTATACATGAAAGTTGCTCAGAACGACGAGACGAATCCGGATACGGCCTCCGTTCGTCTGTCACATATCCCTAGCATAGCGAACATGCAACTTTCCCCCTCCGTTTCATTTGTCCGATAATGCTAAACCTGGGGAAACATTCCCGGATGTTATCCCCCTTCGCCGGTAACGTGTAGCACCGCGTTAGAACACGTCTAGCTCTGCCTGTTGTCCTGTTATGCTCTTCCTTGCTATGTATTTACTCTTTCTTCCCCCTCTTCTCTCCGGTAGACCCCAAGACTGCCGCTGATGCCGCTGTGATCAACTACATGATCGACAATCCCTCCTTGCCAGAGCAACCAGGCAAGCCCCCCCTTTGATCATCCCGATATCGCCCATTCCATTCTCTCATGCTTGCATTAGATTTTGCTATTGTTATTGATTGCTCCTATTCTGATGCATAGCCTGCTTTTGTACCTGCTATTGTTACCTACCTGCTTATCCTAAACTGCTTAGTATAGGTTGGTTAGTGATCCATCGCTGACCCCACCTTGTCCTTGTCAGCTTCGCTTCATCATCAACGACTCGATCAACGTGATCGACGACCAGAGCCTGACACCTCACATCACATCACGCCCTTTTAGTTGCTCGACTCTGCAGAGCTACTATCGAGTGCCGAGGGTGATCCCTCTTAACGCACTCGATGATAATTCTATAGCGTAGCTATTCGTGTGGGCATCGGGGTGGTTCCTCTTCAAAGATTCCCGACACGGCTCGTCAGGCGACACCTCAAGTGTGAACCTCGAGGTGGTTCCTCTTACATTCACCTTGATGATTACATCGAGTGGAATCCTCCGAGGGTGATTCCTTGGGTTTTCCCTTGATGTCCGGACCTTACGCTTACCTTGACTTTACTTGGAGACCGCTAGAAAGCCGGCGGGCTGGAGAGCACCCGTCTTGTTTGTGATCTTTTACCGGTTGTTTAGCGGTATCACCCGGGACGGGGTGATAGCTCCGGACTTGTTCCGACAGCCGTCACTCCTTTTAATAATGCACTAACAGGTTTGGGTATTTGTTCTGAATTGGCCTTTGGCCTTTACGCACTAACCACCACGCGAGAATAGTTATGGGCCTCGGTGTCATGGTATCATGTGAAGCTTTGTCAGATGTCCAGTTTAGCGGTGGCAAAGACGGTCGGATCGTCTTTGGCCATCCGAGGCGGTCTTTGGTATCCACCCCGCCGCAACGACCCGGAGTGCTGCGGGCGATGGTCCCAAGACCCCGAAGTGCTTAGGATGTAGACCGGCGGGGACCTCTCTGCTGAGCCTAGGTAGGGCTGCGACGTGTTGATCTTCCGAGGCCAGGCATTGACCCCAGAAAGGTGTGTCTGGCCAGAGTGATCGAGCGTGTTGGGTAACATGGTGCACCCCTGCAGGGAAGATATATATTTGAATACCGTGTCCACGGTAATGGACGTTCAGACTTGTATCTTGATCTTATACAACTAGAAATGGATACTTGATATGTGATGGATATGTTGGCTCCGGGATTGCTTTCCCGTAGGGAGTCGAGGAAGGATCTATGGGCCTTAATGTTACAACATGCTTGTTAATTAAACTGCTATTCTTTACTCTTCTACATGTTGCAAGATGCTTGGAGCTGCTTGAAGATGCTAGTCTTTGATAGGCTAGGCCTTCCCCCCTTTTCTGGCATTCTGCAGTTCAGTCCATAGATACAGCCCTTCCATTTGATACCAATGCATACTTACTATAGATCTGATGCTTGCGAGTACTTTGGATGAGTACTCATGGTTGCTTTGCTACCCCTTTTCCCCCTTCCTTCTTCTTTCCGGTTGATGCAACCAGATGGTGGCCCCAGGAGTTAGGTGCCACCCCTGACGACTACTGCTACTACCCCGAGGGTGCCTACTACTACATGGAGACCGCCGACGGCCAGGAGTAGTTAGGAGGTCCCAGGCAGGAGGCCTTGCCTCTTCGATCGTTGATGTTTGTACTAGCCTTCTTAAGGCAAAACTTGTTTAACTTATGTCTGTACTCAGATATTGTTGCTTCCGCTGACTCGCTTATGTATCGAGCTATGTATTTGAGCCCTCGAGGCCCCTGGCTTGTAATATAAAGCTTGTATTACTTCTATTTGTGTCTAGAGTTGTGTTGTGATATCTTCCCGTGGGTCCCTGATCTTGATCGTACACATTTGCGTGTATGATTAGTGTACGGTCGAATCGGGGGCGTTACAGACACTCCTCAGCCCAAGCCAAAGGATCCATTCTCAAAGAAGCAAAAATTCAAGGCTGATGATTTCTTCGGCGAGCACATGTTCTTCACAGACTACAATCCCTATGATTATGCTCGTCATAGAAGGAAGCGCTTCTGGACCGCCAGCCAGGCCAACTTCTATTCTTCACTTCTCTTCAACAAGGACAAAGTCTTCGACCACGAGCATATTCCTCATGTGGACATGGAATCAGTGCCATGCTTCACACCTGTCCTCGGTGTGCTTCATGACACAGGCCTCCTCAACTTTTGCATAGACATCATTGATTGGAATGAAGAACTCATTCTTCAATTCTACGCAACATTGCACATCACTGGCGATGTTGACGATGTGATCTCCTGGGTTTTGGACTGGATGACTGAAAACACTCAATATAAAGCACCGGCCTCTGAATTACTTCACGCCCTTCCCATCAGTCCTCCACCTGAAGGAGCTCGTTGCCTGTACCAAGAGCCTGAGCTCACAGCTCATTATATGCAAGTTCTTATGAAGCCATTGAAACCCGGTCAAGCCTCAAGGACCAAATTCCTCGTGAAGGAATTGCAGTATGTACCAAGGACAGTCTATCGCATTCTGACAAAGACTATGAGTCCAATCAAAGGCCACGACTAATCTAATGAGAAAATTGTTGGCATCATGAAGAATCTGGTATTCAACATCATTCATGGCATTCCTGTCAATTATCACAATTTCTTCATGAGGACTCTGGCAAATGTTGCACTCTCTCCTTTTGAGCTTAAGCCTTATGCACCTTGGATTATGAGATTCCTCAGAACAAGGTCTTCACTAAACTACAAGGCTGATTTTCAGAATCACCTTAGCTACTTGCCCCCGATTGAAGTCCTCAAGCGAACCTATTCCTCAGCTGACGAAAAGGGCAAGTCACCAGCTGTTGATGAAGGCATTCGTCCATTGGATGGTCAATTTCGCAAGGCTGCTGTTGGTGTCAAAACTGGCGGATCTCGGGTAGGGGGTCCCAACTGTGCATCTAGGCGGATGGTAACAGGAGACAAGGGACACGATGTTTTTACCAAGGTTCGGGCCCTCTCGATGGAGGTAAAACCCTACTCCTGCTTGATTGATATTGATGATATGGGTAGTACAAGAGTAGATCTACCACGAGATCAAGGAGGCTAAACCCTAGAAGCTAGCTGTCACGCCCAATATGCGATACTATCCTAAATAGACTCGAAGGTCCCACTAAGGATAGAACCGCATATTGAAACGCTTTTGCAAGGTGGATATCATTACATCAACATTACATAATAGATGGGGATACATACATAAGGCATACAATGCCACATGAATACAACATCATACATAAGAGCACCATCCGACTACGGATGAAACACAAACAGAAACTCAAACGACATCCACCTCGCTAGCCCAGCCTGCCGACACGAACCTATCCTCGATCGAAGAAGAAGCGTAAGAGGAACTCCAAAACAAGCAAGCATCGCTCTCGATCATGATCATCGCATAACATGTACCCAAGAATCGTTGTAGTAATCAGAGCCACGAGGACTCAAAGAATCCCATTACCATGGGTATCAAGACTAGCAAAGCTTAATGGGAAAGGAAGGGGTAAATTGGTGAGGTTGCAGCAGCGACTAAGTATATATGGTGGCTAACATACGCAAATAAGAGCGAGAAGAGAGCAAACGGAACGGTCGTGAAGCTAGTAATGATCAAGAGGTGATCCTGAACTACTAGTTATGTCAATCATAACACAGAAACCGTGTTCGCTTCACGGACTCCGCCGAGAAGAGACCATCATGGCTACACACGCGGTTGATGCATTTTAATTCGGATCTGGTGTCAAGTTATCTACAACCGGACATTAACAAATTCCCATCTGCCACATAACCGCGGGCACGGCTCTCGAAAGTTTATACCCTGCTGGGGTGTCCCAACTTATCCCATGATAAGCTCTCGCGATCAACGAAGGATATACCTTCTCCCAGGAAGACCCGATCAGTCTCGGAATCTCGGTTTACAAGACATTTCGACAATGGTAAAACAAGACCAGCAAGACCGCCCGATGCACCGACAATCCCGATAGGAGCTGCACATATCTCGTTCTCAGGGCAACACCGGATAAGCTAAGCGTACAGGTACCGACGTAACCCAAGTTGCCAAGGGATGGTCCCGCACCGGTGCTCTAGTTTGGACCAACACTTAGACAAGCATTGGCCCGGGGCCTATAATAAAGATGACCCTTGGGTTAATTACTCCCAAGGGAAAGGTAGGTGGTGGTGAGGCAAATGGTAAAACCAAGGTTGGGCCTTGCTGGAGGAGTTTTATTCAAAGCGAACTATCAAGGGGGTCCCATAAATCACCCGACCGCGTAAGGAACGCAAAGTCCGGGAACATAACACCGGTATGATGGAAACTAGGGCGGCAAAAGTGGAACAAAACACCAGGCATAAGGCCGAGCCTTCCATCCTTTACCAAGTATATAGATGCATTAATAATATAAGAGATATTGTGATATCCCAACATAACCCTGTCCACCATGGAGCAATCTCCAACTTCACCTGCAACTAACAACGCTATAAGAGGGGCTGAGCAAAGCGGTAACATAGCCAAACAAGGATTTGCTAGGAAGGGTGTCAAAGGTTAGAGGTTCATGGCAAATTTGGGAGGCTTGAAGAACAAGTTATAGGAAGCGCAGCATGGCGAAAGAACGAAGCAACTAGCATAGCAATGATAGTAGTGAGATCCAAGGTAGCGGTCATCTTGCCTGAAATCCCACAAGGAAGAAGAACGAGTCCATGAAGAAGATGAAGCCACGAAGACGAACCAAGCGTAGATGAACGAATCCTCACGATCGCAACGAAACAGGAACTATCGAGAAGAAGCACACAACATGGTAAACACACCACACATGAACAAGGCATGATGCACAACAAGCAATATGCATGACAAGGCTACATGAAGCTACTCATGGCAAGAGATGATGCATACAAGAGCAACACATCAAGGCAAGTTTAAATGAGGCCGGAAACAACATATAAAATTCCGGTAAGTCCTCATATGCAAATTTCAAAGTTGGTCCAGATCTGAATAAACCTTATGTTCAAGTTGTTAAACAGCAAGTTAAGATGCACCAAGATGAACTACGCGAAATTCTAGTCAAGTTACATATAAAGTTCATTTAGTTCGGAGCTACCGCCTAGAAGATATGAGCAAAACAAGTTAAACATGGCATTGATGCAAAATGCATCCAAACATCAATCAAACACCTCAAGGCAAGGATGCAACATGATAATATGAAGCTACATGCAATTCTAAGCAAGTTTCATATAGAGCACACTCAAAACGGAGCAACAGTGCAACACATACACTCTATACAAGTTTAAAAGACAAGCTGTCCAAAACAACAACTAGGCATATTGCAAGCACCAAAACAACATGCTACAGCATCTCAACGTAATAAAAAAAGGCATGGACATGATGTACAGGTAAAGCATTACAAAACATGAACACTGATCTATCTCCAGAAAACACTAGAACATGCTCAAAAACATATGGCAACATTGCAAATAATAACAGTTTACAGACTTGGCAGAAATAACATCACGTTGCAATGTTTAGAGCTATCAAACAACATGCTACAGGAACTTAAAATGGCAACCAAAGGCATGGCGTGAATCTACTAATTGCATATAACAAAAGTCCCTTACTGACCATGAGCCAAAAGGGCACAGAAAATATGATGGCACCCATGTAAACATGACAAGTTATATGACAGATTCATACATGGCAGAAACAACAATAAGTAAGCATGTTGGTGAGCTTGAACCACTCACCACAGAGCAATACATGGCATGACAAGGAAACCAACAGTAAGAAGGCATGTTTGAGAAGCTAAGCATGGCAAGAACAAGTTCATAGGGTGCATGGGTCACTAACAACAACCATGGCAACATTGAACTTAATGTTAACAGGCTTACAGCAATATTATTTAGCAAGTTTTGAGGGCAAGATAACAACATGTTACAGCAGGCTATAAATGCAACCAGGGGCATGAATGGATAAAGCAAGACATGTATAACAAATCATTCTTATTGAACATCTCCAGATTATGCATGGAATGACTTGTAGCAGCAGGTTTACATAGCAACAAAATATAACAGAATCAGTCAGGAAAACAGCAACAGCAAGTACCCTACTTAACAAGCTCGATGCACTCAATACAAGACCCACAAAAAATACATGGATCGTACCACTGTGAAGATGGCATGATGTAGCACAAAACACATGTAGAGCTCATGCTCATAGGATGCACACATCAAATGCAACAAAAATGACAAATCATCAAGTTATAACAGCTTCAGCAGATTAACATTATATAGCACTCTTGCAACGATGATTCAGGCATCAAGATGGACTCAAATGAACATGATGCAATGGAATGAAATGAAGTACTCGTCGAGGCGAACAATTTGACATATCACACGCACGAAACGGAGCAGTATGCAGCATGTTATGATGCGATAAACAGGGCATGAAAATGTTAAAAACTTAGGGACTTGGGCGTTTCCGAGGTCAACCTTTGGATCAGATCTGGGCTCGCGCGCGGTTGACGAGGTTTGCCGGAGATGCTCGCCGGAGTTGAGGTAGACGACGGCCGGAGAAGAAGAGGAAGGCACCGGCAGGGAAGAGGCACCAGGGGCCGACGCCGGCGGGGCGCAGAGCGGGGTCGGAGGAGGAGCGCAGCACCGGGAGCTCGGGCGGTGATGGGGTCGAAGCGGCGGCGGGCGCGCGGCAAGTGGCCGGCGGCGAGGGGCGAGGCCGGACGACGGCGCAGGCGGATCCGGATGGATCCGGAGGAGGACGGAGCGGGAGGCGGGGACGACGCTACGGGCGCTGGCCGGAAGTCGATCGCGAGGGCGCGACGGCGTGGTGGTCCGGGCGGCAGACGGCGGCGGGCTCTCGAGGCGGACGGCGGCGCGACGCAGAGCCGGCGCGGCGGCGCGAGATGGGCCATGCGGGCCCTGGGAGATGGGCTCAGCGGACGGGCGGCGGCGCGGATGGGTCCCATGGGCCCTGGATGGGCTCAGCGGGCCTCGGCGGGCGGGGGGGCTGCGGGGACGCGTGGCGAGTCGGGATTCGCCGGGCGCGGCGGCGGCAGACATGTTCGGCTCCGCCCGGACATGTCCGGCGGCGGAGAGGGAGCGGGGCTAGGGTTTGGGGGAGAATTCATCCGCGAAAAATCTGGGGGGACACATATTTATAGTTAGAGGGAGCTAGGAGAGTCCAAATGAGGAGCGGTTTTCGGCCACATGATCGTGATCGAACGACCGAGAGCATAGAGGGGGTTTGGATGGGTTTTGGACCACTTTGGAGGGGGTGTTGGGCTGCACACAAAAGAGGCCTTTGCAGTTACCCGGTTAACCGTTGGAGTATCAAACGACCTCCAAATGGCACGAAACTTGACAGGCGGTCTATCGGTGCTATACCAAGGCCGCTTGACAAACCTCCGTCCATTCCGAGAATGTTTAACACCCACTCACAACGAGAGACAAAAGGGGGACGCCGGGGGAACATAGGAGTGCCGGATTGCAAAACGGACAACGGGGAAAATGCTCGGATGCATGAGATGAACACGAATGCGAAATGAGATGCACATGATGACATGATAAAATGCAACACGCAAGCAAATGACATGGCAACGACGGCGAATAATCGCGCACACTGGCGCGATTTAATCCGGGCGCTATAACTCTCCTCCACTAACAAGAGATCTCGTCCCGAGATCTTAGGACCGAGACGGAGGGGAAAAGGTATGAGGTGAAACAAGAACTCAAGAGAAGAAGCAACGAATCAAGAGCCCTCGAGAAGAAGAGAGGAACGACGAGAATGACGAGAATCAAATTCTCATGGAAGCAGATATACTATGAAACCACTCCGGTTAGAACGAGATGAGAAACGAATGAGACTGAAAAGGATTTAGGCAGCACTCCGGCTGAAAATGGAAGGAATAGAACATGAACTTCACAAGATGGGATGACACTTGACGAGAGGAACAACACAAAGCCTCCGGAAGAATTGGAAGAGTTGAATGAAAAGAATGGAGAAGAAAACGACATCTTCTACCACGAATGAAATATAAAGCAACTTTAGAAGAAAGGATTGAACGGAGTTGTTGAGAAAATCAACAACAAAAGAATAAGCTTGTTGTGGGCTAATAGGTAACATCTCAAGATCATAAGGTGATAACCGGCCACAAACGGAAATGATTGGATAGCTGAGAAGAATGAAGAAATGCAAAACTCCACTTCAAAAGAATACGGAGAATTAATTGCACTTCGAGATGCAAGAACAAAAGATACTAGAACTCCTTGAACAAGAATCTTGATGCACACTTGAAGAATTAATTGAATCATGAAGAACTCTGGTAAACAAAAGGATTAAAGAAACGAAGGTTGAAAAGAACAAGATAAAGCCTTGCGATGATTTAGATGGAGGTTCCGACGAGATGGCCGAGGAAATTTGAACTCCGGAAAAGAAAAGATGAGAACACTTGGAACAAGAATTTATTCATCAAGAACAAACTCTAAAGGAAGGGATTACTCGCTTGGATGAAATAAGAATAAGATTTATTGTATGCTTATCCTTCATCAAATTAAATTGATGACAAGCAATGGATTTTGCATACTACTTATTCTTCTTGAAAAGGATTAAGGGGAATATAGCACAAAGCTTGAGAAAGTCTTCATGAATCACCGGTAGGATTGAAAAGAACGAATGGATTAATATGATACTCAAGGAAAAAGAATCTTGAACGAACCACCGTAAGAATTAGAAAATGACTGATGAAATAGAATGAATCACCGGGAAGAATTAGAAGAAAGAATAAGCTAGAGGGGATTTAGATGCAAAAGAACAAAGGGATCATGAGCCGATTAAAGAACACTTGAATGAAGCACCTAGATAATTGGATAACGTTAGCTGAAATGTGAGGACGAAGAATTCTTATGGAATGATGGCCTCCGGATAATCGAGAGAGAACGCAAATCCTGAAATACTCCGGATGGATGAAAAGAATTGCGTGATTGGAAACAATTAGATAGGATAACATCGAGCTAGCACCACAAAACTTCGAGAGAACTGACAAGATTTAGAGGAAAAACTCTTCTTCGGTCTTCAAATGATGACGGAAAACACCACCAAAATTACTGAGATACTCCGGGAGCATGAAAAGCAGAGAGGTTGAGCCAACAATGAAAAGAATTTAAACGAGATCTTGGAGAAGGCATGTGACTGATGGGATCCATTCTTACATCACACTTGAAAAGAATTTGAGAAGAACCCCGAAATAATTAGAAGAGTCAGGTAAGATCCTGGGAAAAGACCTGTGGGTTAGGGCCCACTAAAGAGATAACACCGTTGGAAAGGATTGTTGAACACATAGATGATGCACCGGAACAACTAAAATATTTGAATGAGGTGACAACCACAAATTAATTGGAATACAGATGAATCTCCTGAGATGTCTTCCGAACTCCGGAATGATAAACTGGTGAGAGGCGAATGAGCAGGGAAAACACTTGAGCCGAGGGAAAAGAATATAATCACTACCGAAAAACTTGAATTGAAACCACCGTAGAAGAAAAAGAGATGAAGAATGATGAACGAGACGAGAATTCACCGGTTGAGATAATTTACGGAAGACTGAAGAGGCTCTGCACGAATGAAATTGATGCTCGAAAAAGACTCAGGTTCCGGGAAGAAGAGGGTGGGAGGGTGGGAAAACAAAGGCAACTTGAAAGGGGAAACGATGAATATCTTGCAGAGAAAACACCGGTTGAAATCATTGAGGAAAGAAAGCAAAGACTGCTCACTGCTCATTATATGCAAGTTCTTATGAAGCCATTGAAACCCGGCCAAGCCTCAAGGACCAAATTCCTCGTGAAGGAATTGCAGTATGTACCAAGGACAGTCTATCGCATTCTGACAAAGACTATGAGTCCAATCAAAGGCCACGACTAATCTGATGAGGAAATTGTTGGCATCATGAAGAATCTGGTATTCAACATCATTCATGGCATTCCTGTCAATTATCACGATTTCTTCATGAGGACTCTGGCAAATGTTGCACTCTCTCCTTTTGAGCTTAAGCCTTATGCACCTTGGATTATGAGATTCCTCAAAACAAGGTCTTCACTAAACTACAAGGCTGATTTTCATAATCACCTTAGCTACTTGCCCCCGATTGAAGTCCTCAAGTGAACCTATTCCTTAGCTGACGAAAAGGGCAAGGCACCAGCTGTTATAGATGAAGGCATTCGTCCATTGGATGGTCAATTTCGCAAGGCTGCTGTCGGTGTCAAAACCGGCGGATCTCGCGTAGGGGTCCCAACTATGCGTCTAGGCGGATGGTAAGAGGAGACAAGGGACACGATGTTTTTTCCAAGGTTCGGGCCCTCTCGATGGAGGTAAAACCCTACTCCTGCTTGATTTATATTGATGATATGGGTAGTACAAGAGTAGATCTACCACGAGATCAAGGAGGCTAAACCCTAGAAGCTAGCTGTCACGCCCAATATGCGATACTATCCTAAAGAGACTCGAAGGTCCCACCAAGGATAGAACCGCATATTGAAACGCTTTTGCAAGGTGGATATCATTACATCAACATTACATAATAGATGGGGATACATACATAAGGCATACAATGCCACATGAATACAACATCATACATAAGAGCACCATCCGACTACGGATGAAACACAAACAGAAACTCAAACGACATCCACCCTGCTAGCCCAGGCTGCCGACCTGGAACCTATCCCCGATCAAGAAGAAGCGTAAGAGGAACTCCAAAACAAGCAAGCATCGCTCTCGCCATGATCATCGTGATAACCTATACCGCAATCGTTGTTGTAGTAATCAGGAGCCACGAGGACTCAAAGAATCCCATTACCATGGGTATCAAGACTAGCAAAGCTTAATGGGAAAGGAAGGGGTAAAGTGGTGAGGTTGCAGCAGCGACTAAGCATATATGGTGGCTAACATACGCGAATAAGAGCGAGAAGAGAGCAAACGGAACGGTTGTGAAGCTAGTAATGATCAAGAGGTGATCCTGAACTCCTACTTACGTCAATCATAACACAGAAACCGTGTTCGCTTCCCAGACTCCGCTGAGAAGAGACCATCACAGCTACACACGCGGTTGATGCATTTTAATTCGGATCTGGTGTCAAGTTATCTACAACCAGACATTAACAAATTCCCATCTGCCACATAACCGCGGGCACGGCTCTCGAAAGTTTATACCTGCAGGTGTCCCAACTTAGCCCATGATAAGCTCTCGCGATCAACGAAGGATATACCTTCTCCCAGAAGACCCGATCCGCTCCGTAATCCCGGTTTACAAGACATTTCGACAATGGTAAAACAAGACCAGCAAGACCGCCCGATGCGCCGACAATCCCGATAGGAGCTGCACATATCTCGCTCGTGGCAACACCGGATAAGCTAAGCGTCACAGTACCGACGTAACCCAAGTTGCCAAGGGATAGTCTCGCACGGTGCTCTAGTTTGGACCAACACTTAGACAAGCATTGGCCCGGGGGGGCTATAATAAAGATGACCCTTGGGTTAATTACTCCCAAGGGAAAGGTAGGTGGTGGTGAGGCAAATGGTAAAACCAAGGTTGGGCCTTGCTGGAGGAGTTTTATTCAAAGCGAACTGTCAAGGGGGTCCCATAAATCACCCGACCGCGTAAGGAACGCAAAGTCCGGGAACATAACACCGGTATGACGGAAACTAGGACGGCAAGAGTGGAACAAAACACTAGGCATAAGGCCGAGCCTTCCACCCTTTACCAAGTATATAGATGCATTAATAATATAAGAGATATTGTGATCTTCAACTTCACCTGCAACTAACAACGCTATAAGAGGGTCTGAGCAAAGCGGTAACATAGCCAAACAACGGTTTGCTAGGAAGGGTGTCAAAGGTTAGAGGTTCATGGCAAATTTGGGAGGCTTGATGAATAAGTTATGGGAAGCGCAACATAGCGAAAGAACGAAGCAACTAGCATAGCAATGATAGTAGTGAGATCCAAGGTAGCGGTCATCTTGCCTGAAATCCCGCAAGGAAGAAGAACGAGTCCATGAAGAAGATGAAGCCACAAAGACAAACCAAGCGTAGACGAACGAATCCTCACTATCGCAAGGAAACAGGAACTATCGAGAAGAAGCACACAACATGGTAAACACACCACACATGAACAAGGCATGATGCACAACAAGCAATATGCATGACAAGGCTACATTAAGCTACTCATGGCAAGAGATGATGCATACAAGAGCAACACATCAAGGCAAGTTTAAATGAGGCCGGAAACAACATATGACAATTCCGGTAAGTCCTCATATGCAAATTTCAAAGTTGGTCCAGATCTGAATAAACCTTATGTTCAAGTTGTTAAACAGCAAGTTAAGATGCACCAAGATGAACTACATGAAATTCTAGTCAAGTTACATATAAAGTTCATTTAGTTCGGAGCTACGGCCTAGAAGATATGAGCAAAACAAGTTAAACATGGCATTGATGCAAAATGCATCCAAACATCAAGCAAACACCTCAAGGCAAGGATGCAACATGATAATATGAAGCTACATGCAATTCTAAGCAAGTTTCATATAGAGCACACTCAAAATGGAGCAACAGTGCAACACATACACTCTACAAGTTTAAAAGACAAGCTGTCCAAAACAACAACTAGGCATATTGCAAGCACCAAAACAACATGCGATAGCATCTCAATGTAATAACAAAAGACATGTACATGATCTACAGGTAAAGCATTACAAAACAAGAACACTGAGCTATCTCCAGAAAACAATAGAACATGCTCAAAAACATATGGCAAGATTGCAAATAATAACAGTTTACAGACTTGGCAGAAATAACATCAGGTTGCAATGTTTAGAGCTATCAAACAACATGCTACAGGAATTTAAAATGGCAAAGAAAGGCACGGCATGAATCTACTAATTTCATATAACAAAAGTCCCTTACTGACCATGAGCCAAAAGGGCACAGAAAATATGATGGCACCCATGTAAACATGGCAAGTTATATGACAGATTCATATATGGCAGAAACAACAATAAGTAAGCATGTTGGTGAGCTTGAACCACTCACCACAGAGCAATACATGGCATGACAAGGCAACCAACAGTAAGAAGACATGTTTGAGAAGCTAAGCATGGCAAGAACAAGTTCATAGGGTGCATGGATCACTAACAACGACCATGGCAACATTGAACTTAATGTTAACAGGCTGACAGCAACATTATTTAGCAAGTTTTGAGGGCAAGATAACAACATGTTACAGCAGGCTATAAATACAACCAGGGGCATGAATGGATAGAGCAAGACATGTATAACAAATCATTCTTATTGAACATCTCCAGATTATGCATGGAATGACTTGTAGCAGCAGGTTTACATAGCAACAAAATATAACAGAATCAGTCAGGAAAACAACAACAGCAAGTACCCTACTTAACAAGCTCGATGCACTCACTACAAGACCCACAAAAAATACATGGATGGCACCACTGTGAAGAGGGGATGATGTAGCACAAAACACATGTAGAGCTCATGCTCATAGGATGCACACATCAAATGCAACAAAAATGACAAATCATCAAGTTATAACAGCTTCAGCAGATTAACATTATATAGCACTCTTGCAACGATGATTCGGGCATCAAGATGGACTCAAATGAACATGATGCAATGGAATGAAATGAAGTACTCGTCGAGACGAACAATTTGACATATTACACGTATGAAACAGAGCAGTATGCAGCAAGTTATGATGCGATGAACATGGCATGAAAATGTTAAAAACTTAGGGACTTGAGCATTTCCGAGGTCAACCTTTGGATCAGATCTGGGCTCGCGCGCGGTTGACGAGGTTTGCCGGAGATGCTCGCCGGAGTTGAGGTAGACGACGGCCGGAGAAGAAGAGGAAGGCGCCGGCGGGGAAGAGGCACCGAGGGCCGACGCCGGCGGGGCGCAGCTGCTGGGTCGGAGGAGGAGCGGGCACCGGGAGCTCGGGCGCGACTGGTCGGGCGGCGGCGGGCGCGCGCAAGTGGCCGGCAGCGAGGGGCGAGGCCGGACGACGGCGCTGTGCGGATCCGTGGATCCGGAGGAGGACGGAGCGGGAGGCTGGGGACGACGCTGCTGGCGCCGGCCGGAGGTCGATGCGGCGAGGGCGCGACAATGTGGTGGTCCGGTGGCGGACGGCGGCGGGCTCTGGAGGCGATACAAGCGCGACGACGCTGGCCGAAGCGGCGGCGCTGGATGGGCCTCAAGGGCCCTGGGATGAGTTTCAGCGGGCTCTCGGCGGCGAGGAGGGCTGCGAGGACGCGTGGCGAGACGGGATTCGCCGGGCGCGGCAGCGGCAGACATGTCCGGCTCCGCCCGGACGTGTCCGGCGGCGGAGAGGGAGCGGGGCTAGGGTTTGGGGGAGAATTCATCCGCGAAAAATCCGGGGGGACACATATTTATAGTTAGAGGGAGCTAGGAGAGTCCAAATGAGGAGCGGTTTTCGGCCACGCGATCGTGATCGAACGACCGAGAGCATAGAGGGGGTTTGTATGGGTTTTGGGCCACTTTGGAGGGGGTGTTGGGCTGCACACAAAAGAGGCCTTTGCGGTTACCCGGTTAACCGTTGGAGTATCAAACGACCTCCAAATGGCACGAAACTTGACAGGCGGTCTATCGGTGCTATACCAAGGCCGCTTGTCAAACCTTGGTCCATTCCGAGAATGTTTAACACCCGCTCACAATGAGAGACAAAAGGGGGACGCCGGGGGAACATAGGAGTGCCGGATTGCAAAACGGACAACGGGGAAAATGCTCGGATGCATGAGACGAACACGAATGTGAAATGAGATGCACATGATGACATGATAAAATGCAACACGCAAGAAAATGACATGGCAACGATGGCGAATAACTGGCAGACACCTGGCGCAATGAATCCGGGGCGTTACACTAGCCTATGGTATGATTGTTGTTCGTCCTATGGACTAAAACCCTC
The DNA here is from genome assembly GCA_021437245.1 of Aegilops speltoides. Classification (NCBI taxonomy): domain Eukaryota; kingdom Viridiplantae; phylum Streptophyta; class Magnoliopsida; order Poales; family Poaceae; genus Aegilops; species Aegilops speltoides. The sequence continues at coordinate 96,813,638 of CM038146.1, read as the reverse complement.
CAGTTTATATAGACACCGGAGAGGGCTAGGGTTACACAGAGTCGGTTACAATGGTAGGAGATCTACATATCCGTATTGCCAAGCTTGCATTCCACGCCAAAGAAAGTCCCCTCCGGACACGGGACAAAGTCTTCAATCTTGTATCTTCATAGTCTTGGACTCCGACCAATGCTGATAGTTCGGCTATCCGGACACCCCCTAGTCCAGGACTCCCTCGGTAGCCCCCGAACCAGGCTTCAATGACGATTAGTCCGGCACGCATATTGTCTTCGGCATTGCAAGGCGGGTTCTCCTCCAAATTCCATGTGCTTGCCGAATAGTGTTCGGCTTCCTTATAAATGTTGCGCTCCTTGGCTTCCACGTCCAATAATGGCCCTTCTTCCACGTGTCGTATGAATGCGAAAAGCCAGGGTATTTTTACGTTTGACCCCCTAGCTGCGCGAATAAGCTGCCTATAAGAGAGACGAGGATCTAGATCCGAATCACGCCATCCTCCTTCCGCGAGCACTCATCGAAGCGCCTCTGACAAAAATCCACTCCATCATGGACAGTCGACGTGGCTCCTCCTCTCGCGCCCCAGCCCTCACCAGAGATTGAGGAGATGTTCACCCCATAGCGAGCTAGTGACGCCCAAGCAGAGGGATACCTTCCCCCAGCCTTCATGGTTCCGGTTCGTGCCGGACTGGCCACCTACAAGGGAGGAAAGCAGGCGGAGAGCGTCCCCAATCCCTCCAAAGGAGAGCGGGTATGCTTCGTCCCTTATCTAATAAGGGGACTCGGATTTCCAATACATCCGTTTCTCCGGGGGCTCCTGGAGTTCTATAGGCTCCAGCTTCACCACCTTACACCTGCCTCCATCTTGCACATCGCGGGCTTTGTAGCCCTTTGCGAGCTGTTCTTGGGTATCGAGGCCCATTTTGCGCTGTGGAAGAGATTGTTTTGCCTCGTACCCCGTTCTCATGAGGGGTCGATATATCAAGTAGGTGGAGCCGAAATATGGCGCATCGCCGGGCCCGGATACCTATCCGGAACCCCGAAGAAGGCGTCCGAAGACTGGCCTTCGGAATGGTTCTACATGGAAGACGCCCCACTGCCGGACCCAGTTCGGATCGGCCTCCCGGAGTTCAGCAATGCTCCTCCGAAGAAACGCCTGAGTTGACGCCCGCGGAGCCCTTAACGGGAGAATGATAGGGGCGTCCAATATCTGATGGGCCGGATAAGGTTACTGGCTCATTCTGGATTGACCACGATTGGAGTCATGGCCACGTGCATCATGCGAGGGGTGCAGCCACTCCAATATAGGGGCCACCCCATGTGGGATTTCAACGGGGAGGATGACGCCACCCGTCATGGCCGCAAGGGGCCGGGATCGGTTGCCGATCCGTGAAGATCCCGTCCGCTTGTACAAGGGGAGAAAGAGGACTTCCTCGCGAGTCCATTGAATGGATTCTCCATGAACAACCCTCGAGCTGGGTAAGCGGACGCTTATCTATCCGATCCATATCTCCAAAGTTAAGTGTCTTACTTTGTGATTTCGACGCAGAACTGCGCCGGACGAGAGGGCATACACACCGACTCCACAACCCGAGGATCCGGACGATCCCTTGATCCGCCTTCAAGAGGATCCGACATAGAGGTGGAGCTGATCGATGGGGTGTTCCACCAACTCAGCATGGACAATGCTTTGGTCGCCATTACGGCCGACTACCCCGGTTTATCTCCGGCTTCCCAGGTAACTATGACCGGAGTCCTGGCATTATTACTCATCCATGCTTATTTCTGACCACCGTATACCAACGGTGCCCCGCAGGAGGCGCCTTTAAGGCGGGAAGCCAAACCCGCGGCGGCTAACCAACAAGGGTCAGTTCGGCCCAGCAGGCGGAAGAGGAGTGCGGCGCGAATCGAAACGTCGCCGCAACGGTATGGCGCACCACCATATTTAAGGGAAAGATTCCTGGGAGGTATATTAACGCTCATGATTTTTCCAGGAGAAAGAGCGCTCGCCGGACTGTGCCCGGAGAGGTTGCCAATCAAGCCTCCTCCAGCCAGGCTCCAACGCCTGGTCCGGAGGGGGAGGCGAACACAAGGCGTGAGCTGGATGCTCCTCCAACGGAGGATGTCGACAGGCTTTCCGCCACCAGGTCTGAGGTGGAGAGTGCCATGAATCACAGGCGCCGCCGGACAGTTCTTCGTGATGCGTGTTTCTCCCCAGAGGCGTTGAATGCCTTTAACGCGGGAGACGCGCACCTCCGTGCCGCTCGAGATGGTTTAACCAGAGCCACGGAGCAGTATGTGAAAGACATATGGGTGAGGAATTTTAATAGTTATATATACCAGTAGCCCCCGAGACTTAAAATAGTTAGAATAACTGATTTAAGGATCATTTGCTATGCAGGATCTTATGGAGAAGAATACCCACCTGTCCCAGGAGCTTCAAGAGTGCAAGGCCCAACTTGAGGTCAAGACTAGCCGCCAGCAGGGGAGCCACAGAGACCCCTCCGTAATACATAATTCAAAAGATAAGTAGTTTATGAAGTGCGGCGTGTGTATAAGTCTCGACAATAATATTGCAGATGGTGCCGGACTAGATCCGGACAAGCAACATCTCATCAAGGCCACCAAGGCCAGTGAGAAGGTGCTTATGAGGGTGCAGCAGAGAGGAACAAACTCAAGATGCCAACACCCAGCCGGGCAAAGAACTAAAAGATGTTCGGGTCCAAATTGTCCGACCAGAAGGAGAATCGGCGGCTTCGCTGCATTTACAAGAGTGCTTGAGCAAACTCTTTTGAAAAGAAGAGTTCGGCGAGGAATTCGATTGATGTAAATGTGTCTCAGAGGTGTGCTCACTGTGTCTTCCTGCGGAGGAAATGCCCGGTTCCACAGTGACCTACTTCCCGAAGCTGCCGTGAATCGCACGAACGTGTTCGGCAGCGCGATGAGCGGCGCCGCCAGTGCCTTATGGCCGTCCGTCTCCCTACCTGAGGGTCTTGGAGGGCTTACGAAGAAGCTTCAGGGAGCACGGCAGCGCTTCCGTCTGTGGAAGATATCGGCCTACCATCAAGGCGCCAGGGAGGCCTGGGCCATGGTGAAGACGCGGTACACGGTTGTTGATCCAAACCACATGGCCGAGGTCGGACCTGGGGCGCGATGGGAAGGAGATCCCTGTGAGCTTAATGTACGACCAAGTAGAGTTGGCCGCGAAGTATTCCCAACGGGACTGTAAACTAGACAGCATATTAGATGGGATTGAAGAGGAGTACAATCACCAATTTGACGATGTAATTTAAAATGACATGTAAAATGCCTTCTAGCCGGATTGTAGATCGCTTGTCTTCATGTAACCTTTTCGCTGAACCTTGGGACCCAATAGTCCGGAGTGTGTCCGAATACCCTCACGGTTATGTAAAAACCGGGCATGCATGGAGACCAAAGCGTAGGGGTCATTAGTGCTTTATCGCATAAGTGCCCAACTAGTTATGTTATATTACATGGTTAGTAAGAAACATCTTCCAGGGAGAATAGATCCGTTAGGGGTTCCTTTCCCTTGGAGGCATGCCCTAAAGTGCATGTCCGGACTGCGAAAAGAGCAGAAAAGCATCTGGGGGCAGATAAATAAATAAGAAATCATCTTTCAAGTCACCGATCGAATATTCCCTTAAGAACACTAGCTTCGCTTCACCCACCGAGGTACACATCCGCCGACCCGGCAAGAATAATCGCAGAGGTGCTCCTTTACCTCCTAGCCAAACAATCGGGAACGAGGGGTAAGCACAGAGCCAGCAACCCAGCTTGGCCAAAACTTAAGTCATATCGATGCATATAATGGTGAATAAAAGGTACATGCGGAAGTGTGACACATGTGTTGGGCATGAAGCCCGTATAAATAAGCTTCTGTTAAAGAAGCCCCCACGTATAATGAGTGCGAGTAGCACGTCAAGTGTGTGCGAACAATGCACAGATCAGCCCTCAAAGGCTTTACGAAAAAGGGGGGAAAAGAGAGAAACAAAAGATAGCTAAAGTATAAAATGTGGACGGAGGAAGGAGACGAACTCTGAGTCCGGCGCTAGGCGTAGAATCTTCGGAGACGGGCTGCGTTCCATGGGTTCGGCTCGAGTCGGTTGTCCGATGCGTTTCGTAGACGGTATGCTCCGCCGGTCAGGACTTGGTCGATGATAAAGGGACTGAGGGAGTCCTGGACTAGGGGGTGTCCGGACAGCCGGACTATCATCGTCAGCCGGACTCCAAGACTATGAAGATACAAGATTGAAGACTTCGTCTCGTGTCCGGATGGGACTTTCCTTGGCGTGGAAGGCAAGCTTGGCAATATGGATATGTAGATCTCCTACCATTGTAACCGACTCTGTAACCCTAGCCCTCCCGGTGTCTATATAAACCGGAGGGTTTTAGTCCGTGGGACAACAACCATTACAACAATCATACCATAGGCTAGCTTCTAGGGTTTAGTCTCCTTGATCTCGTGGTAGATCCACTCTTGTACTACCCATATCATCAATATCAATCAAGCAGAGTAGGGTTTTACCTCCATCGAGAGGGCCCAACCAGGTAAAACATCGTGTCCCTTGTCTCCTGTTACCATCCGCCTAGACGCACAATTCGGGACCCCCTACCCGAGATCCGCCGGTTTTGACACCGACATTGGTGCTTTCATTGAGAGTTCCTCTGTATCGTCACCGATAGGCTTGATGGCTCCTTCAATTAACAACGACGCAGTCCAGGGTGAGAATTTTCTCCCCGGACAGATCTTCGTGTTCGGCGGCTTTGCATCAAGGGCCAATTCGCTGGCCATCCGAGCAGATCGAAAGCTACGCCCATGGCCATCAAGTCAGGTTTGGAAGCCTAAACTTCACGGCCGACATCCGCGGAGACTTGATCTTCGACGGATTCGAGCCACAGCCGAGCGTGCCGCGCTGTCACGATGGGCATGATTTAGCTCTACCGCCGGATAGTGCCCTGGAGGCCGCACACGAGTCCGCTCTGACCCATAGTTCGGAACAAACCATGCAGATCGAGGACAGGTGGCTGGACACCGCCTCGGGAGCTGCAACTTCTACGGCGATGGAGCCGAATACTGATCTTGTCCCTTATAAAGCTCGTGACTCGAGACGCCGACTCCTTGCGAACTCCGAACCTCCTGCGCCCCGCCAATCAAACCGATTGGGCGTCGATCATGGAGTTCAGCGCATGACATCTTTCAAAGACTCACCCTTTGGCGACATCCTAAATTCGCTAAAGCATCTCTCGTTATCGGAGAACCTGGCCGGATCAAGGGTCGATGGTTGGGATGCGGACGACGAAGAAATTCAAAGCCCACCCACCACCCACTTTGTAGCCACTGTCGATGATTTAACCGACATGCTAGACTACGACTCCGAAGACATCGACGGTATGGACGACGATGCCGGAGACGATCAAGAACCAGCGCCTACAGAGCACTGGAGGGCCACCCCAACCCACGATGTATATATGGTGGACACCCCAAAAGGAAGCGATAACGAGGAACAACGGGACGCAGCAAAGGATAATCCCGCCGACAAACAACCAAAACGGCGACGTAGACGCCGCCTTAAGTCCCGCCTCAACCAAAACAGCACTCCTAATGACCAAGCAATGGAGCAGGGCAAACCAGTGGACGACGAACATGCAACCAAGCAACCATCCGAACAGGATGAATCGGATAATCAATCCATGCCCGGCGAGAACAACAGTCCAGACGACCTCACGCCGGACACACCACCGGAGCATAAGAACCTTCACAAAAGACTCGTCGCCACTGCAAGAAGTCTGAAGAAGGAAAAAAGGAAGCTCAAAACAGCGGAAGACATACTCAGAATTAGGTGGAGCAAAGTACTCAAGACCGCGGACAAATATGGCAATGGCCACCAAACAAAGAGCTACCCGAAGCGCAAGTTGCTGCCAGACCACGAGGAGGCCATAGAGCCCCCACAGTCAAAAAGCAAAGAGGCCGCCTGGCCGGATAGACGACCAGATGACAGGCCAAAAGCGATAAGCGGCGCCGCACACAAGCCGACTCATGATCCTCGGAAAACAAACGGCCCGGTCAGGTCCATTTATGGGCCAAAAAAGAGGGCCCCAGGAAGCAACACAACACACCAAGTGTTCGAAGACAACGGCACACCCAAATACAGGGGCGCCGCACACCCACTATGTTTCACCGATGAGGTGCTGGATCATGAATTTCCAGCGGGGTTCAAACCCGTAAGCATAGAGGCATACGACGGAACAACAGACCCTGGAGTCTGGATTGAGGATTACATCCTCCACATACACATGGCCAAAGGAGATGATCTCCACGCCATAAAATATCTACACCTCAAGCTCAAAGGGCCAGCTCGGCATTGGCTCAAAAGCCTCCCAGAAAATACTATTGGAAGTTGGGAAGAGCTCGAGGACGCGTTTAGAGCAAATTTTCAAGGACTTATGTCCGCCCTCAGGATGCTTGATTTATTTAAGTCACATAACTCAACAGCCCGGAGAGTCGGTACAAGAATTTCAAACAGGTTCCTTACCAAAAAGAACCAAATAGTCGACTGTCCGGACGCCGAAGCCTTAGCAGCCTTTAAACATAATGTTTGAGACGAATGGCTCGCCAGACACCTCGTCCAAGAGAAGCCAAGAACAATGACCGCGCTAACAAGCCTCATGACCCGCTTTTGCACGGGGGAAGACAGCTGGCTAGCAAGATGCAGCACCAGCGACCCGAGTACATCCGAGATCAGAGATGGAAACGGAAAATCACGGCGTAGAAAGGATCAGCGCCGAAATAAAGAAAAAAGCCCAAAGAACACAGCAGTCAACGCCGGATTCAAAAGCTCGCGGCCGAACAGCAAAACACTGCCTCTTAAGGACAACAGTGACGAGCTATACAACTTAAACAAGATCTTGGATCGGATATGTCAAATCCACAAAGACACCTCCTAAGGCTCGCAAACCACACCCACCGAGATTGTTGGGTCTTCAAACAGTTCGGCCGACTCAACGCCGAACACAAGGGGCTCGACGCGCCAAGCGAGGATGATGACGAACCCCACCAGCAGAGCGCCGAAAAACAAAAGACTTTCCCACAAGAAGTCAAAACAGTAAACTCACTACATGTGATAGTACGGAAAAATAGTACGGCACCCGCTAAAGCACGTGTCACACGGTCCACCCCAGCGGAACACCGAGATTGGATGTTAAAACCAATTACGTTCGACCACCTGGACTATTCCAGGAATATTCGAAGTGCAGGATGAACTGCTCTGATATTGGATCCTATAATCGACGGACTACAATTTACACAAGTCCTGATGGACGGCGGCAGCGATTTAAACCTGCTATATCCGGACACAATCCGCAAGTGGGGGATAGACCTTACTAAAATCCGACATAGCCGCACTTCCTTCAAAGGAGTGACGCCAGGTCCTTACGCCAAGTGCACAGGCTCCTTACTACTAGAAGTTGTGTTCGGGTCACCCGACAACTTCTGACGCGAAAAGCTAATCTTTCATGTCCCCCCATTCAAAAGTAGCCATCTAGCACTATTGGGACATGAAGCTTTTGTCCGCTTTAACGCAATACCACACTACGCGTCTCTTACACTTAAAATGCCCGGTCCACGCGGCATCATCTCATTAAAAGGTCGTTCAAGACCCCGGACACGGCTAGACGAGTCCGGCATAAAATAAGCTAGGGGCTCCCTAGCCGCACACCCTTTACTGTGGGCTGCGGCGATGAGCTAATATAAGCTCAGCTTTATTCATTCATTCATATTTCAATTTTTTTCATTTTTTGCACGATCACTTTTCAAACTAAGTTCCTCTCTTTTATAGATGAACAGCGTGTTACACCCGTCCAGGATACAGCACAACTGAGACACAGGCGCAGACGTGCAGTAGGGACCCGTTGCAAGGATTCTTTTCAGATTAAGACCCTGCGTGAACCTTTTTTACTGTCTCTTGTTGCTATATATCCCCTGGTTTCTCATTATAACCAGAGAAGAGGCTGACGTTTTGGCATCGGCCGTGTTAGAGGACCTTGCGTGTACCTGGACACTAGGGGCTTAGGGCATTGTTCTGCCCGCTATCATAAAGACCGAATACCTTAGGGAGTGTTCGGCGTCTCGAGTTAGGCCTTATATGCATCAGCTCTGAATCATGTCTTTGGTCAAATGTTGGGTTTGCCCGCTCCTGTGTTTTGCTGCCTTACGCTCAGATCATCGGCTAACGCGGCACCGGGAGAACTATCGCGATTGTGCCCCGCTCGGCCGGGCGAGCACCTCAAGAGAGAAAGCCGAAAACTTATCGTCATGATACAAATGAGACTAGTCAACCACTCGATCGACTACCGGAATGTTTAGAATTCCTCCGCTTTGACGAAGGACCGCTTCCCGGTCAGGCACATACGCGCCCCGAATTCGGAGAGCGCGGTGCCCCTAGGGGCTATATCGTAGCCCCACCCTCGAACTCCTATGGCTAAGTGAAAGTGATAAAGCATTATAGTTCGGTTGCCTCGTTTGCTACGCTACCACCTCCTTCACAGGACCGAGACGTTGGATTAAGTGTGAAAATGTGCTATTTTTTGCAAACACCCCGCACCTTGTGCGTAAATAAGCCGACGACTACCATCTTTCAGGTTATACACACGTATACATAAACGACCGCACAGGAGATATTTCAATACTTGAACGCACAAGTACAAAAAGCGCTTACATCATAAACATCGTTTTACAAACCAACACGTTCATTTGAACGTGACATTTTTTGAGCACTGCAACTCTATTACACGAGCACCACGCAGAACTTCTCCAAAATAGTGCTCAACGGGTACCCGGCTCTCGTCCGAACCCTGGGTCGCAATAGCGGTGGCATCCATCTCTGTATAATGTGTCTTCACACGGGCAAGGGCCATCCGTGCACCCTCTATGCAGACCGACCGCTTCATCACCTTGATATGCGGCACCGCCCCAAGATATTGCTGCAATAAGCCAAAATAACTCTTCGAATTGGGCCTATCCGGCCAGACATGAGTCACGATATCCGTCATGGCAAGTCCGGACAATCTATTCAGCTCAGCCCACTCGGCCAACCGATCGGTCAGCGGAAGGGAACGCTCCGGACTATGGAATTGAGACCAAAACAGCTCTTCCGTCTTGTGATCCTTCTGACTTCGGAAGTGCACAACGGCATCCACTGCACTCGCCGCTAAGTCCATATAAGGATCCTCTGGACCCCACAACCGGCCAAGCCGAGCATACTTTGATCTCAGAACCTTCAACAAGCGAAAGGGCTTGCCGACCACAATGTCTCCGCCCGAACAGCTCCTCCTTTATAGCCCGCATTGCGAGCGGGCATCCTTGGCTTCAGCGGTGGCCTTCCCAGTCTTCGCCCGCTAGGCGCCCTTTTCAAGAACCTCATTGCGGTCGGTAGCATCTTTTAACTTCATGGCCATTTCGCCATCTCCTCCCTCGCTTCGGCGGCAGTGCAGCCCTATCGGCTTCTAGCTCTTCACCGCCCTCGAGGCAGCCGTGATCACTCCTTCCGCTTGCTCCTTGGCTTGATCAAGTTCTGCCCAAAGGCTCTCCACAGCAGCGCACCATCCGCATTTAGCACACATGTTGTAAGGAGGGCTTCGCCCCTTACTCGGTGACCACGAAAAAAAACCTACCTTGCGACTCGTCAAGTCGCTTATCGACCAGCGTGATGTCCGCATCCGCAGCGTCGAGCTGCCGCTTTAGTTCGGCAACTCCATCAGTCCGGCTAGCCACCGAACTGTCCGCCACCTGCATAGGAAAGGCGAAAATCAATACCTAGGATTTTGATCCTCGGCACGCTGTCGTTCTCGACACTCTACCGAGTCTCGGGGCTACTATCTATACAGTATGCACTTTATGTGTAAACTGTCAAAGGGTATGTCATTTTACGCACCTCAAACCCCGCCAAAGAACTCGGCGGCATCATGCAATCCGCCTTCGGCGGATGAGATTCTTTTAATCACCGTACTCATCAGTGTACGGTGACCTTCTGAGATGGACGCCCTCTCAAGCAGATCCTTCAGCTCCCCCGGCTGCACACCAGTTGGTGCCGAACTATTCGGCCCTGCCGGACTTGAGGATACCCTCCGTGATGACACTTCAGGCTCGTCCGCCTATCCGATGGTGTGGCGGATGGAGGCGTCTCGCTCTCCATCATCTCCGGACGGAGTTCCCCCGAAGACGAGCTCATCTGAGAAGGACGGAGATCCGAACTACAAGGTAAAAACTTAAGTTATCCTCAGAAGCACAAATAGGATGTCCCTTATTACAAAACTCCCTTTTTTCTACTTACGGCTCGCTGGAGGGCTGATTCTTTAGGGAGATTGTGCGGCGGAGCCTCTCCGGACGCAGGACCTCCGTGATGATCTCTTCCCCGCTTGGGGCTTTGGCCTCCGGGTTTTGGGAGGCGGTCCTCTTCTCCCCACGAAGGAGGGATTCTCGATCCCCCTTCCTCAAAAGCCTCCTTGGTTGAGGCGGTAGTTCCTCTGTTCTCCCCTTCGCCTTCCTCTCAAGGCGCAACCTCCAAAGATCTCGACCAAAGACGGATCCGGCGCGTCTCTCGGAGGGGGCCGACACCGTATCAGTTTTGCTTGCGCTATCCACTCCTGTTTAGAGGGCAGTTGGTCAAAAAGTGAATCATAGAAAGGCAAACAAATGGTATGTCCGGACACAGAGCTACTTACTTGTGTATCCGGGCGATTGCAGCTCACGCCGGCATCCTCGGTCAATTCCGGACACACCTCTTGTGATCCAAAGAACAATTTGTACATCTCCACGGGTGTCGTACCCATGAAGTGTTGGAGAATTCGTGGTCCCTCCGGATTAAACTCCCACAACCGAGAGGGCGGCGTTTGCAGGCAGAGAGGCGCCTAATCGGCATGACCTGCATCACCACAACCAGATCGATCTCCTCGCTTGTAGGTCTCGAATCCGCCCCGCAGTAGGGGCACGCCCTTTGACGGCCCCCAGTTGAGCCCTTGGCTGACCCATGACATCAGCCGCTGTGGAGGGCCCGAGCGGAAGATGGGTGGCGGCCTTTGCCTGCTGCCCCTGGGAGCGGTTATGTAGAACCACTCCTGCTGCCACAAGCCGAGCTCCTCCTGGAAAGAGCCCTCGGGCCATGGAGCGTCGGCCCTTCGGCTTACAACCGCCCCGCCGCACTCTGCTTGACGCCCCTCGATCATCTTCCGCTCCACGTCGAAGGTCTTAAGCCATAAGCCGAAGTGAGGGGTAACGCGGAGGAAAGCTTCGCAAACGACAATGAATGAAGAGATATGGAGGATGGACTCCGGAGCCAAGTCGTGGAATTCCAACCCATAGTAAAACATGAGCCCTCTCACAAAAGGATCCATCAGGAAGCCTAAACCCCGACGGAGGTGGGATACAAACACGACATACTCGCCGGGCTCGGGGGTGGGGATGACTTGCCCTTCGGCGGGCAACCTGTGCGAAACCTCGTAAGACAGGTACTTGGCCTCTCGCAGCTTTAGCACGTCTTCTTCCGTGACGGAGGAGGGCATCCACCGCCCTCAGAGGTCGGAGCCGACATTGTTGAAGGTCCAAGCACTCAATCTGGGGCTCTGGGTGTTGGAACTCGGGGCAAGGAGTAGATTCAATTGAGGATCGAAGAAAAGAAACAAGCCTTGGTCCCATTATAAAGAGGGAGAATACCAAGAGCCGTCCCCGTGACCGTTCGGGACTCGCCTCCGATAGAGGGGGCGTGGCAACGGGCACGGTTGGGTTACCCACGTCCATATTGATGGGAATCCCGAAATAAGGGGAACACGATCTCTGCTTTGACAAGACGTGCCAAGGAAACCGCTTCGCTAAACGCACTGAGGTGGTATAATAAAAAAGATTCAAGTAAAAGCTTGGTGGTGGTATGACGTCATGCCACAAAATACGTTAGCAGATTGAACTTGTGTACATATTATTCTCTCTACGGTGGAATGTCGAAATTATTTTGCAGAGCCGGACACTATCCTGGTGTTCACAATCTTCTATGAATTATTCGGAGGAGGAACCCGCCTTGCAATGCCGAACAATATGCGCGCCGGACTCATCGTCATTGAAGCCTGGTTCAGGGGCTACTGAGGGAGTCTTGGACTAGGGGGTGTCCAGACAGCCGGACTATCATCGTCAGCCGGACTCCAAGACTATGAAGATACAAGATTGAAGACTTCATCCCGTGTCCGGATGGGACTTTCCTTGGCGTGGAAGGCAAGCTTGGCAATACGGATATGTAGATCTCCTACCATTGTAACCGACTCTGTGTAACCCTAGCCCTCCCCCGTGTCTATATAAACCGAAGGGTTTTAGTTCGTAGGACAACAACCATTACAACAATCATACCATAGGCTAGCTTCTAGGGTTTAGCCTCCTTGATCTCATGGTAGATCCACTCTTGTACTACCCATATCATCAATATCAATCAAGCAGGAGTAGGGTTTTACCTCCATCGAGAGGGGCCGAACCTGGGTAAAACATCGTGTCCCTTGTCTCCTGTTACCATCCGCCTAGACGCACAGTTCGGGACCCCCTACCCGAGATCCGCCGGTTTTGACACCGACAGGGACCTTCCCATTTGGGCTTGAGTTTGTCCTTTTTCTTGTCCGGCAGGCGTAGAACTAGTTCGCCAACATTGTAAGTTTTGGCCCGTACTTCTCTGCTTTGATATCTTCGAGCCTGCTGCTGATAGAATGCAGAGCGAGCTTTTGCCACGTCGCGCTCCTCTTCTAAGGCGTCCAAGATGTCCTACCGATCCAACTTGGCCTCTCTTTCCTCGTACATGCGCACACGAGGTGAGTCATGAATTATATCGCAGGGCAAGACTGCCTCTGCGTCGTATACCATAAAAAATGGTGTGAATCCGGTAGTGCGGTTTGGCGTGGTCCGCAACCCCCAGAGTACGGAGTCGAGCTCCTCCACCCAGTCCGTGTTAGATTCCATGACGGACCGCACTAACTTGGTTTTGATGCCGCTCATGATTAGACCATTTGCTCGTTCGACTTGACCGTTAGTTTGAGGGTGATAGACTGAAGCGTAGTCGAGCTTGATGCCCATATTTTTGCACCAGAGTTTAACCTCGTCGGCCGTGAAGTTCGTGCCGTTATCAGTGATGATGCTGTGGGGGACGCCATAACGGTGTACTACCCCAGATATGAAGTCTATCACAGGTCCGGATTCGGCCATTTTAACTGGCTTGGCCTCTATCCATTTGGTGAATTTGTCCACCATGACCAATAGGTACTTTTGCTTGTGGGTTCCCCCTTTAAGGGGTCCAACCATGTCAAGCCCCCAGACCGCAAACGACCAGGTGATGGGTATAGTTTTGAGGGCTGTGGGTGGCATGTGGCTTTGATTAGCAAAGAGCTGGCAACCGACGCATCGTTGGACTAAGTCCTGAGCATCTGCCCGGGCCGTCGGCCAATAAAATCCTGTACGGAAGGCCTTGCCTACAAGGGCCCGGGCTGCGGCGTGGTGCCCGCCGAGTCCGGTGTGAATTTCAGCCAGAAGATTTCGCCCTTCCTCTTTGGAGATGCACCTTTGAAGGACTTCGGTTGTGCTTTTCTTATAAAGCTCTCCCTCATGGACCTTGTAGGCTTTAGATCGTCGTACTATGCAGCGGGCCTCGTTTTGGTCTTCGGGAAGTTCTTGCCTAATTAAGTAGGCTAGGAATGGTTCTGTCCACGGGGCAATGACTGCCATTATTTCGTGGGCTGAAGGTGTTATTTCATTGGCTGAGCCACCGATTGTCTCAGAATGTTCAGTGTTGGGCGGTGCGGTTGGTTCCGGGTTGTTGTTTCCGGACTCCTCTTCCCATAATACGGATGGCTTAAAAAGCCGCTCCAGGAAGATGTTTGAGGGACGGCGTCGCTTTACCGATGCGTGCCAACACGCCGCCGCTGGTTATTATCCCTGCTACATGGTGGAATTCGAGTCCTTCGAACCGAGCTGACATTTTTAAGACGGCGTTATGGTAGGCTGCCATTTTTGGATCCTTGGCGTCAAAGTCTCCATTTACTTGGGATATTGCGAGGTTTGAATCCCTGCGGACCTCTAGGCGTTGAATGCCCATGGAGATTGCCATCCGGAGACCATGTAGAAGGGCCTCGTATTCGGCTGCATTGTTGGAGTCCGTGTACATTATCTGAAGTACGTATTGGACTGTGTCTCCGGTTGGGGATGTCAAGACGACGCCAGCCCCCAAGCCGGCCAACATTTTGGAGCCGTCGAAATGCATAATCCAATTGGAGTATGCGTCGTACTCTTTAGGGAGTTCGGCTTCGGTCCATTCAGCGATGAAGTCGGCCAAAACTTGCAACTTTATAGCTTGTCGTGGTTTGTAGGTTATGTCGAATGGTAGGAGCTCAATGGCCCATTTTGCAATCTTGCCCGCCGCGTTGCGGTTGTTTATAATGTCGTTGAGAGGTACTTCGGAGACCACTGTTATCGAACACTCTTGAAAGTAGTATCGCAGCTTCCGGGATGCCATGAACACCGCATACGCTATCTTTTGATAATGTGAGTACCGGCACTTGCATGGAGTTAAGACAGTGGATACGTACTACACTGGTTTTTGAAGAGGGAATTTGTGTCTTTCTGTTTCTCATTCGACGACGAGCACCGCGCTTACAACTTGATGTGTTGCCGCGATATATAATAACATTGGTTCGCCCAAGTTGGGCGCGGCCAGGACCGGATTTCTTGCCAATATGGCCTTTATTTCTTCGAGTCCGGCCGTGGCAGGATCCGTCCATTCGAAGTGTTCGGTGCGCCGGAGGAGGCGATAAAGGGGCAATGCCTTTTCTCCCAAGCGGGAGATGAAGCGGCTTAGAGCCACCACGCATCCAGTCAATTTTTGTATTTGTTTGAGGTCTTTTAGGATATCCAACTGTGATAGAGCTCGGATCTTGGCTGGGTTTGCTTCAATTCCTCTACCGGATACAATGAAGCCCAAGAGCTTTCCGGCTGGTACGCCGAAAATGCATTTTTCCGGGTTGAGCTTAATGTCATATGCTCGGAGGTTGTCGAATGTGAGCCTCAAATCGTCTACTAGAGTTTCGACGTGTTTGGTCTTGACGACCACATCGCTCTCGTATGCCTCCACCGTTTTGCTGATCCGGGTTGCCGACATGTCCGAATCATGCGCTGATATGTTGCGCCAGCGTTTTTGAGCCCGAAGGGCATTGTGTTGAAGCGAATGGTCCATATGGAGTAATGAATGCCGCTTGCGGCTTGGTCTGTCTCCGCCATCTTGATTTGATGGTAGCCGGAGTATCGCCGAGGAAGCACAATGAGTCGTGTCTGCGGTAGCATCGATGATTTGATCGATGCGGGAAGGGGAAAGGATCCTTTGGACAAGCCTTGTTAAGGTCTTTAAAATCGACACACAGCGCCAGATTTGTCCTTTTTGGCACCATTACCAGTTTGCTAGCCATCCGGATGTTTTATGTCTCGATGAATCCGCTTCTAATAGTTTGGCTAGCTCCTCTCCCATTGCTGTCTTTTGGGTTCGAAAATCGCCAAGAGCCTGTTTGATCGGCTTGAATCCTTTTAGGATATTTAGGCTGTGTTACGCCAACTGCGTGGGATTCTGGCATGTCTCAAGGGTGCGAGCAAAGATGTCCCAATTTTCCCGAAGGAATTCTCGAGTCGGCGTCTACATCGGGTTTAATTGTGCCCCAATGGAGGCCGTCTTTGTGGGGTCCGTTGGATGGACTTGGAATTTGACTATTTCGTCCGCTGGCTTAAAAGATGTGGACTTGGATCTCTTATCGAGTATCACATCGTCCCTGTTCACTGTGGAGCGCAGCGCAGTGAGTTCCTCTGCCGCTAGGGCTTCGGATAGTGCCTCTAGGGATAGTGCGGTTGTCTTATTTTCGGCACGGAGTGCTATGTCCGGATCACTGACAAGAGTGATGATTCCATTGGGCCCGAGCATTTTAAGCTTCATGTACCCGTAATGGGGTATAGCTTGAAAAATTGTGAATGCCTCTCGCCGTAATAAAGCGTGATATCCGCTGCTGAACGGGGCCACTTGGAACATGACCTCCTCGACTGTAATTGTCCGTGAGCGAACACCACATCCAAAGGTAATTTTTCCCGTGCAGCGTGCTTCCCGACTAGGGATTATTCCTCTAAAGGTTGTGCTGCTTCGCTCAATGTGGCTCCAGTCTATTTCCATTTTTCGAAGGGTTTCCTCGTAGATGAGGTTTAATCCGCTGCCGCCATCCATAAGTACCTTAGTAAGATGAAAGCCGTCCACTATTGGACTGAGGACCAATGCGGCTAGTGCTCGAGCTGTTCGGAATTTAGGTTCGTCGCTGGCGTTGAAGGTGATAGCCGTGTCGCTCCATGGATTTATTGTTGCTACTTGGTAGACTTCAGCGAGGCTGTGGAGTGTTCGTTTCCGCATATTATTTGATGCGAAAGTCTTGAAGACTGTTAGTACCGTACTAGTACTATTGGGCTGGTTTTCTGGGGCTAGAAGCTCTTCGCCACTTTTGGCCACCTGCCGTAGTATCCAACATGCTCGAAGGCTATGTGTTGGAGTGGCGCCCTCTGTACTATGGATTTTACAGGTCCGCCGAGCCATCCCTCCAAAGACAGCCCATGCCCTTTAGGGGGTTTTGCTTTTGGTTTTGTCCCGTGTGCTGAGCATGATGCACCCTTTTATTTCGGACTAGGGTTGTGTTGGGAGCCGGATTGTCCCAAAACTTGGTTTCGGTTTTCCAGGTACTCTCCATCGCACAGTACTTTTGTACTATGGACGCCAGGTCGGCGAAGCGTGTAATTTCATGATGACTTATGGCGTTCATGATTCCCTTGTCCGTGCAATTGTTGCAGAAAATTGAGATTGCGCTCTCCTCATGGCAGTCCTTTATCCCGTACATAACCAGGAGGAATCTGGCCCAGTAATGATGTACTGTTTCAGCGGGCGCTTGCCGGATTTGAGATAGATCGCTTGTGTTTGGGTGGGCGGTGGAATTAAGTTCGAACCCCGCCTAACTGAGGCTCAAGGGCGAAAAGTTTCGAATTTGGAAGCTTGGATTGCTGGATGTTGTCCAACGAATCTGGTCCGCCGCGACTTTAGGTTCAAGATTGATTGACGCTCGTCCCTCCGCGGAATCGCATGGAGGGATCAGAATCCGGACATAACTGGTCTTTAATATAGAAGAAGAGTCGCGTGTTGTTCCTCTACCACAGAACGTGGTGGGTGGCCCGGGAGAGTTAATCTCTCGGATCGGTTTTAAGCCCAATCGATCGTAGTCTCATAGCGACTCCCTGGCGCGGCGCGATCCAAGAGCTCGCTTACGGAGGAGAGCTCCATCGGATCTAGCTGCTCGGCGAATTCCGAGTTGACGTGAAGATCGCTTTTGATGACCCGAGAGGTCATTGTCGGAGCGGCGGCCGAACAGGCGGTCATAAGAAAACCACCTAGCCGGATAGTTTGGCCGGTGGCCAATGCTCCCTTGGCAACAGTACCATCTTTAAAGACGGGAAGAGGCATCCTTCCTGATTGCGACGGCACAGAGGAACTCTCAATGAAAGCACCAATGTCGGTGTCAAAACCGGCGGATCTCGGGTAGGGGGTCCCGAACTGTGTGTCTAGGCGGATGGTAATAGGAGACAAGGGACACGATGTTTTTACCCAGGTTCGGGCCCTCTCGATGGAGGTAAAACCCTACTCCTGCTTGATTGATATTGATGATATGGTTAGTACAAGAGTAGATCTACCACGAGATCAAGGAGGCTAAACCCTAGAAGCTAGCCTATGGTATGATTGTTGTTCGTCCTATCGACTAAAACCCTCCGGTTTATATAGACACCGGAGAGGGCTAGGGTTACACAGAGTCGGTTACAATGGTAGGAGATCTACATATCCGTATTGCCAAGCTTGCCTTCCACGCCAAGGAAAGTCCCCTCCGGACACGGGACGAAGTCTTCAATCTTGTATCTTCATAGTCTTGGAGTCCGGCCAATGATGATAGTTCGGCTATCCGGACACCCCCTAGTCCAGGACTCCCTCAGCTGCATCTTATTCCACCAATGATGACTCTTCCACTCATGATTCTGCTGCCCATGCCTCCAAGCCAAATCCTCAAGCTACTGCTCCTCGTGTGATGACTGGCCGTGAGCTTTTGCTAAGTCTTCACCAGAAGGTGGATCGAAACCATAAATGGGTTAAGCGTCAGTTTGGTTCAATTCTTCACAACATGACTGCTACACATAATGCAGTGAAGAAAAAACCATGACTACCTCCATGAAGTCTTCGTCGCACCTGGGCTGTTCTGTCTCACATCTATAGCGAAGAAGAACTGAAGAATATGGGTCTTAAGGAAGACTTTGACTGGTCTGCACCTCCACCGAAGAAATACAAGAAGGTCAAGGTTCCTTCCTTGGTGGCCAGCTCCTATTCTTCATCGCGCGACACTGATGAACATGAAGACTTGGACGACACTGCGGCAGGCCCTACATCAACAAACGACCCCAACAACGCTGGCGCTCCTTCATCAACTTGATATTCTTCAAGGGCGTTAGTCCTCATTTTCGATCCTTTTGGTCATTCGATGACAAAGGGGGAGAAATTTGAGTTAGTCTTCAAGCGGGTCTATTATATGGGCATTTTTTTCTAAGTTACAACTCTCGTTCTTCTGAAACTTTATTGGATCGAGTTGTAAACTTAAACTCTATGGTGACCTGATACTTTTGTTGTTTCCTCTGCATGCTTATTCCTCGTTAATGTTATTGCACGCATGCTGAATTACATCAGTCACCATATTTCATCATGCATTTCAAATTCTTCATATTATATGTGAAATGCATGTATGAATTACAAGATATAGGGGGAGATCTCCATGATTCTACTCTTCAAGTGTGCATTGCTTCAAAAGCAAATTCCTCACTATGCACATCTTCAGGGGGGTTCTTCTATATCTTGCAATCAAATTCCTTAATATCAGTATTTACACTTCATATGTTTATCCTCGTTGAAAACTTAACCTATATTCTCATCAATCACCAAAAAGGGGGAGATTGTAAGTGCATCTAGTGCCCCTTAGTGATTTTGGTGTATTGAAGACTTATAGGTTAAGGGACTAATACGTTTGTGAGTGTACACAGGTCTATAGGTCTATGAGGAGTTTGATATTTACAGAGAAAGTCGACCCCTAAAAGTGAAGTTCTTTGACTGAAGACTTTGGATTTCTGAAGACTTTGAAAGTGAAGAAATTGGTGTGACCTTGAAGACTTGGTATTCATTTGAGGACCATGAAGCGTGAAGACTTTTATTTTCGTAGTTTCATTTTCTCTTTCTTGAGTCATAGGAAACACCGTACTATTAAAGGGGGTCCAGAAAATACTAAGGAAAAATTTCCATGTGATGCTCAACTCAAAATCCTACACCTACCAATATCTTAGAGCGAAGCCATTGGAAATCTCATACAGTTCAGTCATATTCTTCAGTGACAGAGACGAAGTTCTTCTGGTCTCTGAGGAATTTGTTCTGACTGAGGAGTTAGGAATTCGCAAGTGTGGATTGCCTACACAGTGAGGAACATGATAGCCCCGAGGAATTTGAGCCTCAAATTTCCGACCGTTGATGTGCTATGCGCCAGCTGTCCCAAAATATCTACCCACCTAACGGTCATATCATTGAAGGGCATTTATGTCTTATCATGTCGGGCTGCTCCCTAGGCTATAAATAGCCACCCCCTACAACCACTAGCTGGTTGGCTGCTTCGAGAGAAACTGACACTTGTCATTTGAGAGCATCCCATCCTCCGAGGACTTTGAGTGAAAATCATCAAGTGAGGAAAAACCCAAACCCAAAACACCTACAAACCCAAAGTGATTGAGCATCACTGAAGAGATTGATCCTGCGTGGATCCGACGCTTGTTACCTTTGAAGACTGTGCTTCTTCCAGACGGTTAGGTGTCATGGTCTAGAGCATCCAAGAGGAATTGTGGATCGCCGAGTGACCGAGTTTGTGAAGGTTCGGAAGTCACCTGAAGACTTACCACGAGTGATTGGGCGGTCTGTGTGACCTTAGCTCAAGGGGAATACGGTGAGGACTAAGTGTCCTGGACTGCGTGTTCAGGACTGGGTGTCCGGGACTGTGTGTCCTCAGGTTTAAATACCTAGCCGCCCTAACCAGACGTACAACTGAGACAACGCAGTTGGAACTGGTCTACCAAATCATTGTCTTCACCAAGCCAACTGGTTCTATTTCCTCAACTCTTTCATTTCCTCATAACTGTGTTGTGCACTTGTTCATATCTGTGTTTGAAGACTTTGACTGAAGACTTTCTCAATTTCCTCAGTTCAATTTCTTCAGTCTGTTTGTCTTCATCCTGTGTTATCCTGCGTTTACGCTTTTTGTACTCTGTGCTTGTCTTCATTTCATCATGATGACCATGCTTGTGTTCTGCTATGCATACTTTTGAGTACTTATTCCGCTGCAAGTAGTTCTTCACTAAGGAATTTCCTCACTGGCAAATTCCTTAGTGAAGAATTCATAAAAATCGCCTATTCACCCCCCTCTAGTCGATATAACGCACTTTCAGTGTGGTTCTTTCATTTGGCAACCCCGTCTAACTAGGGAGAACATGGAGACGTCCTCTCATGGATTATACCATGTTCATCACAAAACAAATCAATCTTGGGTGAAAAAATACTCTCCGCCACAATCTGACCTAAGTCTTTTTAACCTTTCAATCAAGTTGATTTTCTGCTTAGGCTTTATGGATTTTAAAGTAGTGCAAAGCCTCATCTTTTGTTTTTAGCTGATATAATATATAGCAGAGTCATCGATGAGAGTCATGCAATATCTTTTTCCATCCTTTGTGAACACATCATTCATCTCACAAAGATCTAAATATACAAGTTCTGTTGGTGTCAAGTTCCTCACCTTAGTTGTCATATGATACTTGCGAGATTGCTTTGCTGGCACACCCACTTGACACTTAGAACCTTTGACAACGGTTAAGTTTGAAATTTAACTCAGATTTGCTAACAGTCTTGTTCAGCCAAAGTTAATATAACAAAGTCGTGAGTGCCAAGCATTCGATTTAGATTTATTACAAACATGATTAATAACTTTAGTGCAAAAGTCTGACAAAAATAGGCGGATCAAGCATCTGCCACTTGTATATTTTACCAACAAATTGTCCACATGTAGACTATACAAACTTATTGGACTCAAATGCCAATTTATAGCCATCTCGACAGAAGAGAGAGTCATTGACAATATTTTTTTATTTACAGTAGGGACATGTTGCATGTTCTTCAGCTGCATGATCTTTCCCGAAGTAAACTTTAGATTGACTATACTAACATCATGAACAGAAGCATGTGTCATGCTTCCCATCAACACAGATGTGGTTCTTATGATCTTGTAATAAAAAATATGGAGTTATCAGTACACACATATATTGGCATTTGTGTCCATCCACTAATCAGGAGAATGACATACTAAAAATGGTAGGAAATTTACCATACCCAATATTTTTCATCTCAACATCCCAATTAACAACACTAACGGTCTCCTTCATGTCAAAGTGATGCATGCAATCATTTTCCTAGTGTCCATATTTACCATAGACATGCCATTTTCCTTTCTTCTTAAAGGTCTCCTTCTTCTTGTTGAAGTTTGCACACTGCGAGGCCTTATTCTTGTCCACAAACTTCTCTTTTGCACCAAATTGGCACAAGAATTCCCCTCATGGAAACGAAGACATGTGTCTTTTGCCCTCACCTTATCTTCCACACCAAGAGTGCCAATTAAATTGACAACAGAAAATTCTTGTATCTATGCTTTAGAAAAGTAGCAAAATTCCTCCATGAGGGAGGAAGCTTGGCACTGATGCCTCGGATAATAAACTTGTACGATAACATATAATTGAAGTGCTCAAGTTCCTTGGCAAGTGATTGTATCTCATGAGACTACTCAACTACGGAGCGGTCACCAGTCATGATATTGTTACATGACATACAACTCATTGCATTCGTCCGAGACCCCAAGCTTTGCCTCAAGCGCATCCCAAAATCCTTACCAACCTCAGTGGTCATGAAAGGATCAACGATCCTGTCATAAATAACACTTAGAACAACACATCCGAAGAGGGTGTCTGTAGCGTGGAAATCTTTCTCCTGTGCAATTGCGACCGTCCAAAGTCTCAGCTGCATCGACCCACCTTGCTCTTCTTGAGGAACATGAAATCAATGTAGTTAGAAGCCCATGGCTTGGGGAGGCATGCCGTAGTTGGATGCCTGTGGTCCAGCATGGTTGTAGCAACAACGTCTAGAGAAAAAACAACCTATATGATGATTTTAGCCGAAAAAGCCACTCTGGCAGAGTCGATCCGGCTCCGGGTCGCTATAATTTATGATTGACGCTACAAATCGAACCCGTTAGCCTTCTTATTTGGAGGATGTGGGTTGGAGCCCGCTTCATCCGCCAACTGCTCGCGTGGGAGGGAGGTTTCACCTCTCTCCTCATCCTCCCATGTGGCCCATCCCATCTCCATGCCCCTGCCAACGGTGCACACGATCAAACGCCCATGGCACCAGGAAGTAGGCCAATTGATGGAGGCCGCCATGTGCCCAACTTCTAAGGCCTTCGCCCACCACATTTTCCCACCGGTGACGGCCATTCTCGTCATGTTTTCCCGTCGTCGACCGCTATAGGAAGGTCGTCCCAACCCTGTGTTGGCAAAGAGCTCATCCTCCTCTTCTTCCTCTCTACTTCCCTCTCCACTTTCACCATATCGCTTCCCCTTTCGCCAGACTAGCTTCCACTCTCGAAGGAGGAGGAACAACTGCTCGACGAGGAAGAAGTCATGACGCCATTGTTCTAAATTATAGTAAGCATTAGGTGGGACATCCAATGATTTTTTACCATCCAGCTTGATATAGGTTTGAACAACAAGGTCATGGGCGCTCGCGCTGCTCGACGGTCCTAGCTGTTGGGCGCTCGGAGGAGGACGCACGTTCTTGTTGGGCGTGCGTGCGTCCTTTGTGTGTTGTGTGTGTGGCTACTTGATTATTAATGGACGATGCGTGTATGCTTATGTGTTACATGTGCGCCACTGGAGCGACTGGATGACGCGTGTGTATATCCCATGGCAGTTGCGACCGCAACTGTGTTGTCGGCACGCGTTGTGTGGTCTCGGTTGGCTGATGTGTGCGTGAACCATATGAGGGGTGTGGAGTTGCAAAAGAAATGTGTATCCAATGAGTTTACGCCTCGCTTCCGCAACATAAATAATATATAGAGAGCAACTCTACCAGAATTGTTGTGAAGGCATGACATTTTACATAACAGTTGTCTATAAGCTGAATTTTCGGTATCACATTATGTTTCCTATAAATTTCAATAAATCACAAAAATTAGCTATTAGAGAAACTCCAACGCGCCGACCCAAACGGACGGCGCTTTTGTCCGCTTTTCGTCCATTTGAATCGGTCGCCCGCCCGGCGTCCGCCCTGTTTGAGATAGAGTGCTGCTATGCAGACGATACATGTTGGACGATACTTGGACGACAGTGCAAATCAACCCATCCATGCAAAAAACCAGATGCAACACAGCCACTCGATTAAACATATCGTGCGTGAATCGTTTGTGAAGTAGTTTCGTTTGAGATATGGGTCGGCAATGCGCCCAACGCGCCGACTCATATGTGCCGGCGTGGTCGGCTGGCCGCCATTTTCAACAAATAGCATAATTTTTTCACACACAACTTTTACATTGTTTCACAAGCAAATATATAGTCCACAACCAAATAAATAGCATAGTTTCGGTAGTTTTACAAGCCGAATAAAAGTAAAAATGTCTCACATAATTTTGCAAGCCGAATAAAAAAGACACATCTATTGGTTGCCAACATGAGCCCACATATGCTCAACCAAATCATCTTGTAGTTGCATGTGAGTTTTTCAGTCACGTAAGTCATGATGAAATTGGATGAACTGTTCAAGCGTTGCCGCTCCTCCATGCTCAGGCACAACATTCTCACCCTGAAACTGAAACCCTTGATCGTAGAGACGTTCCGACGCTCGTCTCCTACGATCATGTTGTGCATGATCACACAAGAAGTCATCACCTCCCACAGTTTCTGCGTGCTCTAAGTATTAGCAGGATACCGAACAGTGCCCCATCGAGATTGCAAAACACCAAAGCCACGCTTGACGTCCTTCCTAGCACTCTTTTGCTCTTGGGAAAATCTTTTCCTCTTCTCTCCGACAGGGTTGGGGATTGTCTTCACAATGGTGGTCCACTGAGGATAGATACCATCACCCAGGTAGTATCCTTTGTCGCAGTTGTGGTCGTTGATAGTAAAGTTCATCGATGGGCTGATGTCTTCGACAAGCCTAGCAAACACTGGCGAGCGCTGAAGCACGTTGATATTATTGTGTGATTCGGCCATGCCAAAGAAAGAGTGCCAGATCCAGAGATCTTGAGATGCCGCCTCAAGTATGACAGTGCAAACCCTGACATGGCCCTTATACTGCTCTTGCTAGCAGAAGGCCAATCCTTCCACTCCCAGTGCATGCAGTCTATGCTGCCAAGCATCCCTGGGAAGCCCCTGTTGGCATTCATCGCCAACAAACTGGCTGTATCTTCAGGAGTCGGCTCTCTCAAATACTCAGGGCCAAACACAACAATAACAGCCTTGCAGAACTTATACAGGGAGTCTAGGCATGTAGACTCGTTCATATGGACATACTCGTCAATGAGATCACCGGGCACTCTGTATGCAAGCATTCGGATGGCGGCAGTGCATTTTTTATAAGAGGAGAAACCAATCTTTCCAACGGCATCCTCTTTGCACTCGAAATAGTCATCATAGCCGACCACCCTCTCTCTAATACAGTTGAAAAGATGCCTACTCATACGGAAATGGCGACGGAATTTCTGATGTTTGAACAACAGGTTTGTTGTGTCAAAGTAGTCAAGAAAATGCCCGCTCTCTCGGTTGCAATTCAATGCGGGAATGTGCCTCGGAATGGAGCCACGAAATGACTGGCGCCGACTATTGAGGTTGGTTATGGACCAACACGGCATCCAAGATCTCCTCCTCATCATCGGACGAGAAATCGTTAGAGTCGCAAAGGAAATTGTGAAAAAAGAACTCATCGGCAGAGTCCATTTTGTACCTTGGCAAACTGTCGAACAACTTGCGGGCGTCGACGAAGGAGATGGCCGGCGAAAGGAGTCGCGCCGCCCTCGGACCAGCTAGCTGCCCTGGCAGCGTCCGACGAGCGTGTCGGCGTCCGACGAGCGTGCTGGTGAGGACCTGGACGGGCGGCGAGGTGGCTTCTTGGTCGCAGTCACGGCTGTGTCGGGGGAGTGGGGGGTGGGAAGCTTTCGGTTCACCGGCGGCAAGATGGCGATGGAGGGCGATGTGGGAGGTGGCGGCGTTGCACAGGGGATGTTGCGGCGCCGGCAGCTGGCAGAGTCACCGGAGAAAGGGGCGGCGTGGGCGGCGGCGGCGACGACGAAGGAAGCGGGCGATGGCTTGTTGTTGTATTGGGAGAGGATGGCCAATGTGCCACCGACCAGCGGGCCAGGGGGAGGAGTAGGCGGGCGCGCTCTCGTCCGTCGCGTGTCCGCGCCGACGCAAATCCGGCTTAAAAATGGGTCGGAAATGGGTCGACATGCGGACGAAAAGCGGACGCGCGTCCGTTTGGGTCGGCGCGTTGGGTCAACTTTTATGTCCGCGCCAATCTAAACGGACGCGCGCGGACAAAATGGGTCGCCGCGTTGAAGTTGCTCTTAATATTAGTTGCTTCGCTGCTTTTCGCAGATGAATTGTCTGTTTGATCTTGAAATTGAAATTTTGGTTCACAAGTTCACCAAAAAGAGCACCGTACACACACACCCACACCCACTACCGCCAGTCCACCGCGGTTCACGGCATCCCACGCCAGTCCCCATTCCTTCAGGCCCTGTTTGTTTCATAAGTTTTAGGACTTTTTTAAGTCACAACTTATAAGTCATAAGTCCCTGCCTGTTTGTTTACAGGGACTTATAAGTTATAAGTCCCGAGTCCCTACCTGTTTGTTTACAGGGACTTATAAGTCCATGTTGCACCGCTGCAACGAGGCTCGGGAGAGGGCCTGTCCGGCGATTGGAGGCACCGCTGCAACGAACCGAGGCGGGGCGGCGACGGGGCGAGAGGCGGGGCGGCGGCGACGATTGGACCGAGAGGCAGGCGGCGTGCGGGGAACGAGCCTGAGGCGACGCGGGATAGGTCCGGCCCGGGATAGGTCCCAATAAGCTCCTCCCAGAGAGTCTTATTTGATAAATCTCAAATCACCACAAAAAGTCACAATAAGGCTGGTGCCAACGCGGGCGGCAGCGCGGGCGATACCGCCCACCGGGAGGCGAGAGCGGGCGGTAGCGAGGCGAGACGGCAGCAGCTGGGCGGTGGATCCACCGCCCGGGCGGTAGCGCCACATCGCCCATCGCCGCCACCGCCGGCGCCGAGAGGGGGGCGAGGGGCGAGAGGGGGCGAGAGCGAGGCGGTGGCCAGGGTCGGGCGAGAGCGGGCGAGAGGAGGAGTAGCAGCTAGCCGACGTGGCGCGATCTCGATTCGTCCACGCCGGCTAGCTAGCTGATGTATCCGTTAGAGCTCTAAAAATTTAAAAAATTCCAAAAATTCCAAATTTCATCCCCAACCCCTATAAATACCCCCACACCGGTTCACTCATTCCACACCCCATTTCATCTCATTTCTCTCCTCTACTCTACCAAATATTCTCCACCATGTCGGATTGGTCTCCAGATCTCACCCAATTCACCGATCTTTTGCAACCCGACGGGCACCACCATTCCCAAGCTGATTTCTCTCCGACACATCGTCGCTCCGATGTAGGTTCTTCGCCGCAACCCCGAGCATTATTCCTCCCACACCAAATCCAGGCCATATGGTCCATACCCTCGCCTCCTGCGACATATGCTCCATACCTCCGCCTCGTATCCATACCCTCCACCTCAATATGCTCCACCTGTAGGTACCGGAAGTGGGACTCAACCTACGTACCCACCACCTCAATATGCTCCACCTGTAGGTACCGGGAGTGGGACTCCGCCTTCGTATCCATACCCTCCGCCTCAATATGCTCCGTACTATCCGCCTCAATATACTACATACCCACCACCTCCTGCACCCACTGCTGTAAGCTCCGGCTCAGAGTCTCAAAACGAAGCCGTGGAAACAATCCAACCTAACCGTCCAAAGAGGCTTGATCGGTCAATCATGACGAGGCAAAATCGTAATTTAATTACATTTCTTGGATGTAATAAGGAGTTTTTTTTATATGACTAACAATATCTATTTTGGGGTAGGTTCATGCTTGGCTTTTTCACTCTAAGGACTCTATCTCCGTAACAACAAGACCGGCGTTAGTTTTGGGGTCGAGATAGCGGACACCTTCAACTCTACCTCGCACCTTCCCGCCATCGGAGCGCCAAGCAACTCAAGGATCATTGGAACGCCTACAACCGTGAGGTGACCTTGTTTAATGGATACTACACCCAAGAAGAAGGGTTACGCCAGAGCGGAGCGACGATGAAATGGTCATGAAGGCCGCAATGGCGAGGTACGAGAATGACAAAAGAGTGACTAAGCCTTTCAGACGCCTTGCTTGGTGGCAAGCTGTTCGAATGAATGAAGTGGAAAGGACATCATGGTCTGGTAGTGGATCCGATTCCACCGCCAAGAGAAGCCGCCTCGGAGTTTCGGTGAGTCTGACTCTGGCGGTGGATCCAAGACACCATGGAGGAGGAGGAGGAGGCCCACTAGGCCGCGACAGGGCGAGGTGACGACACGGAAGGAGAAGGGAAAGAGGAAGGTATGAATCCTCATCAAGCAAAGGAGGTAGGAAGTAAAACCTTCGAAATGAAGAACATGTGGAGTGGTTTAGTCAAGGCTAAGCTACTCAAGCAATGGAACAAAATGAAGGACCGATCAACCACCGACATGGATGAAGAAGAAAAACGTAAACATGCGAAGGCCATGAAGATGGTGGAGGCAGAGCTTGGGCTGGATGATGATGAGGATTAGAATGTATTATTTTTAAAATTATGTAATTTTTTATTTATTATGCAATTTTATTACTTATTATGTAATCAAGATGTAATCAAGAAAAATTTAGAATGTATTATTTTTAAATTATGTAATTTTTATTTATTATGCAATTTTATTACTTATTTTTGTAATCAGTAAAAAATTTAGTTGAATAAATTTATTTTCTTGCATTATTTATAATGTCTCAAGAAATGCGAGTGAAATAACTAAATCTGAGGAGAGAGAATCGACGTGGCTATAGCCTCGCCACTACAGCCGTGCTGACCGGCACCGTGAGGTGAGAGTGTGGTGAGAGGGGGTGAGAGTGGGGTAAAGCGGCGACGGCGAGGCGGTGAGTGGGGGCGGTGCGTTGGCGTAAGACCAAATCACTTGTGTTTGGTTTAGGTGGGACTAAGTCCCTAAACCAATAATTCCCTCGAAACAAACACCCCAGCCTGCTCGCCTCGCGGAGGTGAGGTCTCTCCCTCACTCCCTCCCTCCCGCCGACAAAACCCTAGCCGGTCTCCGCCGCCATGGACGCCGCCGCAGGTGAAGGAGGAGGAGGATTTGCGAACCACGCCGCCGAAATGGAGGAGCACTTCAACAATCTGGCACTGGCGGTCCTGTCCGCGCAGGACCGCATCGATTCCATCGTCCCCTACCTCATCTCCCTCCTGCCCCCACCCTTCGTCCCCGCGCCCGACGCCGACGACTCCTCCGACTCAGACGACGACCACTTCTCCCTCACCTCCTCCGACTCCGAGGTCGACGTCACCGACGACCGGCCCGCTGCCGTTCCGGCGGCGCAGGACGATGACGGCCAGGACCACATCAGCCGCCTCCCGGACGACCTGCTCTCCAACATCATCTCCCGCCTCCCCACCAACGAAGCCGCGCGCACCATGGTCCTCTCCACCCGCTGGCGCGGCGTGTGGGCGGCGACCCCGCTCCTCGTCGACGACGCTCACCTCAGGGCCGCCGACGGGCTCTGCGAGCTCCGCGCCGTCCGCGCCGTCTCCCGCTGCGTGGCCGCTCACCCGGGCCCCGTCGTCGCGGCGCGCGTCACCCGCCTCTCCTTCGACCAGCACGAGTACGCGCTTCAGCAACTGATTGCCAACCTTGCCGCGAGGAACATCCAGGACCTCATCCTCTTCAACCGCCCCTGGCCGCTCGACCTGCCGCTCCCCGACGATATCCTCAGCTGCGCCTCCCTCACCCGCCTCTACATCGGTCTCTGGCGATGGCGCTTCCCAGACACGACCGCCAACTCGCCTGCCTTCCCCAACCTTCAGGAGCTCGGCCTTTTCCACACCATCATCAAGGACAGGGATGTCGATGCCTTGCTCGCGCATTGCCCCAAGCTGAAGATCCTCTCCTTTGCCATGGCGTACAACTTCCCTTCTTGCCTCCGCATCAGGTCCCGCAGCCTCCATATCGTGGTCGAATGGCTATGCAGCTTCGATGAAGTCATCGTCGAGGATGCACCCTGCCTGGAGCGCCTGTTCTTCAAAGCTTTGCCGACCGGAGGCCCGTCAAGATTGTCCACGCACCCGGCTGGAGGTGCTCGGTTTCTTAGACCTCCAGCTCCACGCGCTCGAGATTGGCGGCATTGTGATCAGGGTAACTGCGTCTTCTAACTTATGTGATCTGCACTTAACATTCACTACAGTATTGTGCTACCAAACAGATTTCTCATGTTGTTTAATTTTCCTCAATGGCAGCCTGGGATGAATGTGAGAGCTAGTGCCATGTTGCCAAGTTTGAAGATACTGGCTGTGAAGGTGCGGTTTTCGCATGCCACGGAGGCTAAGATGCTGCACACCCTACTCAGATGCTTCCCTCGCCTTCAGACGCTTCACGTCATGGTAGTATCCGTGTCATATTGATATCTGTTCATCCCTTATACTTGGCTATGGATTGTGAGTTGTGACTCAAGACGATAATATGCATGGATGGATATCAGCTTATTCCAGTACTACTTGTTTATTGCTGTATATTGCACATTGATAGTCTAGATATCTGTTCTAGCACTTCTAGTTGTACTTTGGTGCAATTTGAGGATTGATTTGCTAACCGCTGACATTGTTTTCTTGGCTCAGTTCCAGTCCATTGGATCCAGGTCACCTGATAGCGTTGATCGTGCTGACTTCTGGCAGTCCATGGGCACATGCGATTGCCTTGAATCTCATCTGGAGACGCTTGTCCTCCACGGCTTCCAGGGCCTTGAATGTGAGCAGCTGTTCGTCAGTTACATACTGGAGAAGGGGAAGGTGCTTAAGACCCTGAGCGTTGTTTATGTTGACAGTGAGGATGTAGGAGTAGAGGAAGGCTCCATCTCAGGTTCTGTTGATGAGAGCAATGTGTCATCTGGTGGAAGAAGTAGCAGTGATGATGTGGTAATGGAGGGAGGCCTGATGTCAGGTTCTGTTGATGAGGGCGATATATCATCAGGTGGAAGCAGTAGCAGTGATGATGTGGTAATGGAGGGAGGTCCGATGTCAGGTTCCATCGGTGAGGGCAGTGCGCCATCAGGTGGAAGCAGTGGCAATGATATGATTTATTTTTGTCCGTCCGCCTCTTGCTGGAGCTTTCAGAACGCCATTGACTTGTCAGTGGAGGATCCTTTCTGCGTGTTGTTGAGGCAGGCCCGGATCACTTCTGCTGTTGCGGCACTAGACGGTGTGCGAATTTCTGTTTTTGATGATGGTGCTTATGATGGCCGTATTTTGACGCTTCTCTAGGATGTCGTGGTTACTTGTTTCTTCATCATTTTGTGATGAACTGAGAAGGTAGACTGAGCCCATCAATGCCTGGAAGCTAGTTTCACTAGTTTGCTGCACTTTCTGGAGTTCTCTACCAGGGGGACTAGTTGGATTCTGAGCTGTGGAAGCACCCTGGCTGCATATTGTTTGAGTCTTTACTTTTGGCCTGTATAAAAGTACCTATCAGACGCACAATCTATATCAACTGATATCCTGATGTTATTCCACGTTTTTCCCTTTGCCTTATTTTTTAGGATCGTTTTTCCCTTGGCTGCTAAGTTGATAACTCTACCTAGTTCCTGGAATGCAAACTGGTTTACTAACCCGATATTATTCAACTGCGCGACGAACCATACAAATGTGGTCGTTTTGTTGCTGATTTAGAAGCTATGGTGGAAAAAAGCCGCGCATTTTCAGGCTGGGTACGGAGTTTGTGGCTGCCGTTGTTTTCCAAAACTATGCTTGCATTTACATTTGTATAAGCAACAAAGACATGGTGTGCGACCTGTTTCTTAAATTTTATAAATATAAGTTGGTCAACATTTTAATGTACCATGAGTGCTGTGTGGTGATGTCACTTGCGTGTACCCTCGAACCTATGTTAGGTCCGAAAATGAATGAAAACTGGAGTAGTTTTGATCACTCTGGCTAATCAAAGACAAGGTTACAGTCCGAGTGGGAAATGCCAATTGTTCGAAAATACGGTTTGGGTGCCCAGGCACGTTAGCTCCTTGCCCAGATGCTCCGCTCAGGATTCAGGCCAGAGGAGCAACATAGCTGAGCTGCATTTGCAACGTGTGGCAGGCATCAGGCGCACGTACAGCAAGGGTATTCTGCAAAAATATGCTCAAGTGATCAAAAAGGGGTGCCCAACTCTCATCTGGTTCGCCCCCCTAACATCTGGTGGTTTTGGTCGGAAGTTTTCAGGTTTTCATAAAAATTCATGTAGCGACTCATGTCTCATGCGCAGCAGTTGCACCAAGTCTGTTAGAACAAGCAGCACGAGCAGCATTATTTTACAGAACTGTTGTTACAGGTAAGAAAATGACAAGTACAATGATGGGGCCTTCATTTTCAACATTACAGAACATTTCACATTTTCCAGTCGGGTGAATGCAACCACCCATGCATACAGCAGTTGTTTGGCATTTCTCCTCACACGAAGGGGGAATCTACGGCAAAGGCGGGAGGAAGGAAGAGGCTAAGCATCACCTAGGCGCTCTTGAGTTCGCACACTATTTACGAGGTTTTCTCCATAAGCTGGATGGGCGCCAATATGTTCTGTTTGCTCGTCTCCACGATGCAACCATTCATCACCATCTCTTCGAGCATGAAGTGGACTTTCTCCAGATGGAACATGATGTCAAGCTCACACTGGCACGAACGGATGTAGCATTAGCCATAATGATTATGTGAGTGTATCTTCACAATACTGAATCATTGGGGTATTTGAGCTTACCACGTTGCCAAAGTGCCGGTCCATGGTTTCCACGAGAAGATGTATGAATTCGAGGATGGCTAACTCATTCTGTCAAACAAGATGCAGCCAAAATATAGTCAGTGGACTCGAGGTAGAGATTAATAGGCAGAGTTGTCATCGTTCAGTATTATTATTATCACAGATGCAGTAGAAATAACACCAATTAAGATGATAGCTTTTGATGTAATTTGTTTGCTCCATTCAGTTCAAATTTGCAATAGTTATCACTACCAAATCGGCCAATCAATAATTCAATAGCAATACCATGGAATTCCTGAGAAAGATGACGCCAATTCACATATCTGTGCCAATGTGCAAACCTTACACTAACAGGTCTGCAACGATACAGTTCAATAACCAGGATATGGCCGTCTGCATGTTTGGAATTAAGAGAGAGTTATGGTAAAATCTTTTATGATACTTTGTGCACTAAGGTGTGACTAGTTGGGGTCTATGCGCTTGGATTGCCCTACTGAGTTAGTACAAAATCTTTCGCTTTTTATTCCATTGCTAGGTTGGGTGTAGCAATAAACAAACCAGGCTCAACTCATGCCAAAAGTTGATCAGGACAGGCTGAGGAGGAATGCGAGATTTCTCAGTTTCTGCTCATGCAGGTTGCTGTGGAGTGGTTATTGCATATTAAAATTGTAGGCTACTAGGATCTCAGTGAACCATTCAACATCCGCTAGTCTTTTCTTGCCTTGCCTAATGTTGCTATCTCAAAATTGTACATTTGTAAACTAAGTAGATTAGATTAACACAAGGCTATAAATTAAATTAAGACAAATTAAAGCCATACAAACACATCCATTTTGCTAAAATATCTTGTAAATATACATGTGGCAAAAAAACACTATAGCGCCATATCCTGTTCAAATTCGTACTAGTTACCTTTTTGCGCCAAGCTAGAATCAGCCATCCAACTAACCACACCCTAAATGTACAATTTTGAGCTGGCAACATTAGGCAAGGCAAGAAAAGACCAGTGGATGTCGAATGGCTCACTGAGATCCTAGTAGTCCATGATTTAATCCTACCATGAATAAGAGCTACAGACGGTATATATTTATCTGGAAAGAGTTCACATTATATTAGTACATTTAGTTCCTTCGCCTTTATTTCCATTTCAGTATCAACCCTGTTTTCATCTGAAGGTAGTGTGTCATAATTTACTTCCCATTTTGTTGCAGTTAGAACCAGATTGCTGTTTTTTTTGTCGAGTTAGTTCTGAGTTCTGCCGAAACACTAGGATCCAATGAGTTCTACAGGCAACATATAGAACATGCCATGAGTTGAGTTCTAAGGTATCAACTTAAGGATAAAGATTGGACATTTTTGCCTAAGCAACTTAGCAATCCTAGCTTGAATATTCGCGTGAGGTGATTCTTCTAGTATCTATCGTTCCAATGATTTCCTTTCCTTGGGTTCAAGGCTTTAGCGCCGAGCCCACAGCGTGACATTCCCCTATAAATTTCCTAAATAAAACCGCTGCCTTCACGATCTAAATTTCCTACCAAAGATATTTTGAAACATAGAGGATGGCAAGGGCCAAGCAAGTGTCAAATTCCCACTGATATATGTTCAATATAAAATACATCGAATCATCCCTTAGAGCTTTCAACCAATACATTTGTTCATTACGAGTGTCTTAGATTTTGTTTTTGGATTAAATGTAATCTCAGGAGATGTCCGCCAATTGATAGGGCATTGAATGGATGAGATGATTCCGCATTCTAATTTTGTGTAGGAACCTTTTAGGACGTCCTTGGGGAAATGCACAATCGGGTGGCTTTAGAAGCATGTGTTCAAGCTTGCAGTGAAGGACTTGATCTTGCTTGAGAAGGAAATGAAATTATTCAGCAAGCTAGCAAACGGAACCCTGAACTAGCTGCAGCATGTGAAGTATAGAAGGCGATGCCCAGAAACTAGAAGGCGCCTGTTTTCACAATATAGAAAAGAAGGAAATGTCTGAATGTGCTGATAATGGCATAAAACATATGCTATTGTTTTGGCCATCAAGGGCTCTCGCATAAAAAGGGTGTCCAAAATATGCTGCATAAGGGCAGTGAGCAACTACAGCAGATGGCAAAGGAAGCATTTAACAACACGGCGATGGGCTCCACCACTCCAATGAGGGTACAGGTAGGTGTGTAATTTCGAGGACCAAAGTTGTTATTGATTTTCCCTGCCATTTCCCCCTGGTCATAGCAATTAGCTTCTTTAGTCAATTTGTTGGGAGTTGTCCTGTTAGTTATACTGATCCGACGGCACCTTTTGGCAGCCCGCCTAACTTCACTTGCATTATGCAGTACTTCTGTTAAGTACACAGCATATACCCATTATAATTCCTTTCAATTGGCAAGGATTGCAAATGGAAAGGAAAAAAATAACAGTAGAATCACCCATTGCCCCATCACGTGCAGACTAAGTTCCGTTTAGCAAAGCCAAATGATTAGTTAGAGCCGAGCGCAGAACATGTTCTCCTGAATCGACTGCATCTAGATTCGCTAAGACTATCTAATCGGTGATGCAATGAAGAAGCAACGAAGACGGGATAGATACAATAGTGCTGGCGGAAATCGCACCTCATCGTTGTCGACGCCGACGAGGAAGAAGAGGGAGGCGTAGCGCCGGTAGACGACCTTGTAGTTCCGGTGCTCCACGAAAGAGCACTGCATTGGCACAGAGTCCCCGTGAGACGGACGTGGAAATCGAGGTCAACAAATCAAACCCATCCTGATCCAGATCCAGAGGAACGTCGTTCTTGATTCGGGTTCAGGACGAAGCTAGGGTTCTTGGATCCAGGAAAAAGAAGAGGGGGGCGAACTACAGGTAGGTGCTGGATTCAGCTGGCGGGAGGATGGGAGGGGGAGCAGTACCTGCTGGTCGGTGCGGGCGAGGCACTTGCGGACGATCTCGCCCTCGAGGGCGCGGCGCTCGTCGAGGGAGAGGTGCTCGTAGTACTGCGCCAGCCGCGTCTGCCCCTGCTTGTTCACCAGCAGCACGAACCGGATCCCCATCTCGCCCTCCCCTTCCGATCGCTCCCCCTTCCCCTTCCGCAGCTTCTCTGTATCGTTCCGTCCGAGGCTTCGTCTACGGTTCCGCCTGTTCCTATCGCCTCCTCCTCTGTTGGCAGAAATCACATATTTAACCCGAGGCTCAAATCAAATCACAAACTGACCTGTTTTCGAAAAAAATTCGCTCTGCTGACCCTTTTGTGTGGCGCCTGACAGCTGGGCGTCG
Source organism: Aegilops speltoides (assembly GCA_021437245.1). Classification (NCBI taxonomy): domain Eukaryota; kingdom Viridiplantae; phylum Streptophyta; class Magnoliopsida; order Poales; family Poaceae; genus Aegilops; species Aegilops speltoides. Next base: position 96,778,027 of record CM038146.1, on the reverse strand, counting down.
CACACTACTATGCAGCGTCTTTGTCTTAGGCGTCAGATCTCCCCGCCAACAGGCAGTCCCTGGTCCATTCATGCCCCACAGAAGCATCGCAGCGCTTAAGGCTTAGGCGCCATTATTTATAATGTCTGCGCCTAGCTCTTAAGTATTGCCGCACACCATGGTTCCACTTGGGCTGGCCCTACCTCTCTCCCTCCACCCCATCCCCACACACCCCCACCCCACCCAAACCCTTAGACTTGCGGTCCTCCTCACTTCCCCTCTCCCCCCCTCTCAAATCCTTCTCAAATCTTGCAAATCCGGAGTATTTGACTGTAGATTTTGAAGCCAACCCCTTCCTTAAGGTAATCTCCTCCGATCCCCTCGTTTTTATCCATAGGAATTGTCACATTTGCTCAAATCTTGCTACTTTGGGAAAACCCTAGTTTTGACTTGGATTTGCAAATTTGTGTTGAATGATGTTATGTTTCTTTGCTAACTTGGGTTGGTTAGGCTTCCATAGTATGCTAGGGTTAGGGTTATGTGTGTTTGATGTTGGTGTTAGGGTTATGCTATGGTTAGGGTTGTGGTAATTGTTATGTGGGGGTTAGGGTTATTAATTCATATATATGTTAGGGCATATGTGTGCAAATATTTTTGTTAAGTACTTACTTGATATATGTGTGTTTTTGATTATTGTAGGGATGGGGAGAACATGTATTTATGTTCATCATGTGGATAAAGCGGCCTTTTTGAAAGCCAATGTTGAGACGGACCCGGATGAGTTTGACATGGTGTTTGAGAGTAGTCCTAGCTATGCGGAGCTTTTGGAACAAGTGAGGAAAGATTTGAATTGGATGGACCCAAGTGACGTTGTTGAGTTCGAGGGAAGGCATAATGTTGGTTTTGGAATGCACATCCGTTGGAAGACAATGTGTGTGAATTCCGAGCAACGTTGGGTTGCATACAAGGAGACGATTGCTGAATCTCTAGACAAGGCTCTTGAGTTATTTGCCTCCAAGAAGGTTGAGTCTACTTTGAATTTAGACTTGAACCGGAACCCCTCCCCGTTGGTTGCTAGCACTCCCCCACCCATGAACCAAGATCAAATGAGTGAACCTCATTTCACACAACAAGATTGGCCAACATTGAGCCCGACTCCAAACAACCAAAATGAAGGTTTTGAAGAGGAGAATGATGAGTACGAGGAGGATGACAACGAAGTTGATCTCCATGACAACAATGTGGGTGATCTCGACCAATATCATGTGCAAGAGACAATGGACCAATCCATCCCTTTTTCCCGTGCATATGCATCGGACTCGGATGACGATGGTCACGATGAAGAAGTTGATGAGGAGGGGTTCACGCCCAAGGAGGCCCAAGCGTTCAAGAAGGTATTCAGACGGGATCACAAGACACCATTGTTCAAGGATCTTAGTCTCGCGGATGAAGCCGTTGTGGATGGTGGCAAATGCATATCTCTTGGAGCTAGGCCAAGTTCTCACCGTGATTTGGAAGACGGCAAGAACGGGATATATCCCGGTTGTGAGTTTCAATCCTTCTTGGAATTGAAGATGTGGCTCGACAACTACTCGGTCACACATTGTCGTCCACATAAAGTGGCCAACTCGGATGTGAATGTGCGTTACACGGTCAAATATGAAGTGCCAACATGTCCATGGATTGTCAGTGATGCAAGCCAACTGTGGCTCTCCGGATAGCCATGGCAGTTAAGCAGCGCCTAAGGGCAGGGCGCTGCACTGTACAGTGCAACGCCTAACTGTTGGGCGCCACGTAGTACAGTGCATCGCCTAACTGTCGGGCGCTGCAGTGCTGCTATAAGCTAAACTGCAGAAACAGATGCCATTTTGGCCTCCTGCAGCAGCACTCACATAACTTGAACATCACTAAAAGTATCAGAACGCACATACTAAACAAAGAGAACTAATAACTTGAACATCATATCATTTAAGATAATTCAACATTACTTCAAGTTCGCAAACACAAATACCACACTAGTAAGAGTTCACCAACATATAACATAACTTCACAAGTTCATCAACCTAATTAAACGGCTACAAGTAACATGAACAAGCACTAATGCCTTCCGCGCGTGTTCCTGGTGCCACGCTTGCAGGCAATCTTCTTCTTCCTGGAAGGACGAGCCTCCTCTTCGTGCACTTCCTCCTCCGCCTCCGCCTCCGCCTCATCATCCAAGCTAGCCATCCGCGAGGTCCCTATGACCACCTTTGGGTTGCCTCTGTTGTCATAGTCATTGGGCGTGTACCAGCGTCTGGGCTGCCTAGGCTTGAACACATATGCGGACCGAGCTTGAGCGTCCGCCAAAATCATGTCATCATCAAGCTCATGGCCCTATCACACAACGAAACAATATGGTGAAGGCTGGTGTCGTAATCAAGTGAGAATCACATCTAAAGGATTAGTCATACCTCTTTGGTGATCGCACCCTCATCATGCATATAAGCATATGAGGAACTCACATCGTCCCCCTCATGGTGAGATGCGGGGTCTGATGGTGTATCAGACCTAGAGGCAGATGGTTCATCATATTTAGGATTACGGCAACCGAGAAGGTTCGATAACCGCCTTAACTTCTTGGCCTGACGCTGTAACATGAACAAGTGTGTAAGATATCAAACTTCGCAACATAGACCGGCTCTCATAGTGAATGCGATATGTACCTTGAGGAATGCTCGTAGTGAACCATCATCATTGCCAGTTCCAACCGGTGTCTTCTCCAGAATAGACTGGCTCTCATCAGCTGCTTTCTTGATCTCGGTGCGCTACGGATGAGAAAGAATGAATGCGTTAGCCATTCAAACATGTGTAATACGGTCAACGGGAAAGTAAAGAAGGGAACACTTTACCACATAGTTAATCACTGGAACAGCATGGACTCCTTGCCCTTTCCTGACATCTCTTTTGTACTTCCCCTTTGCTAGATCCTCAAAGTTTACGGGTTCTTCAAGAATATCCTCATTATATGCCGGCGGGCATATGTCAACTCGAGTAGTTCCAATAAACCATCGTACATAGTTATCAAAAGCTTGTGGGTTGTGCTCACGGCGGGCGCGGTTGATGCTCTGAGCTTGCTCCACGTAAAGTCGAAGCGGGTAACATACGGAGCATGATGCTTGTCCCGATCCTTTATCTTCCGCGCCTTCTCTGTCCAACTCGTGGTATAAAACCAAGCATTAGCACAATCAAAAGGAGTCCCGATGCTTAGACAATACGCAGACATGCTCTCTTACCTATGAAGTGCTTTGTCCGTGTCCACCCACTCCGGCGGTGAGGCCGAACAAACCAAATCGACGATACACGCGATGCGGCAAATGAAACTCAACCGCCTAATTGCATATCGCTGGACACCGCATAAGCCGAGATCCTTATCCATAAGCACATCGGGTTGAGGCGAACTCCTCGGTGTACCCCAACCTCTCACCAGCCATATGGCTGCCATTCCACCTATGAAGCGAGGCAACAATGCAAATTTGATGACTATTTTTCAAGCAAGCATGAGAAAGGACTGAAGTAATGACCTCCTTACCTGCTCAGGCGTAAATCATGTCCAACTCAGCAATGTACTTTTGGTACATGAGATTGACATCGTTCGTCATCTCGGAAACGATATCCCACTTGTAAGCCCACATGGGGCGTGTAAGTGCATCTAGTGCCCCTTAGTGATTTTGGTGTATTGAAGACTTATAGGTTAAGGGACTAATGCGTTTGTGAGTGTACACAGGTCTATAAGTCTATGAGGAGTTTGATATTTACAGAGAAAGTCGACCCCTAAAAATGAAGTTCTTCGACTAAAGACTTTGATATTCTGAAGACTTTCCGAAGACTTTGAAAGTGAAGAAATTGGTGTGACCTTGAAGACTTGGTATTCATTTGAGGAACATGAAGCGTGAAGACTTTTGTTTTCGTAGTTTCATTTTCTCTTTCTTGAGTCATAGGAAACACCGTCTTCGTTAAAGGGGTCGAGGAAATACTAAGGAAAAATTTCCATGTGATGCTCAACTCAAAATCCTACACCTACCAATCCCTTGAGTGAAGCCTTTGAAATCTCATGCGCTTCACCACTTTCTTGATGATGAGACGAAGTTCTTCTAGTCACGATTGAATTTGTTCTGACTGAGGAGTTAGGAATTCGCCAATGCGAATTGCCTACACAGTGAGGAACATGATAGCCCTGAGGAATTTGAGAGTCAAATTTCCGACCGTTGCCGTGCTGCGCGCCAGTTGTCCCAAAATATCCTATCCACCTAACGGTCATATCATTGAAGGGCATTTAGGTATTATCATGTCGGGCTGCTCCCTAGGCTATAAATAGCCGCCCCCTACAACCACTAGCTGGTTGGTTGCTCCGAGAGAACTTGACACTTGTCATTTGAGAGCAACCCATCCTCCGAGGACTTTGAGCGAAAATCATCAAGTGAGGAAAACCCAAAACCAAACCCCCCTACAAACCCAAAGTGATTGAGCATCACTGAAGAAATTGATCCTGCGTGGATCCGACGCTTGTTACCTTTGAAGACTGTGCTTCTTCCAGACGGTTAGGCGTCATGGTCTAGAGCATCCAAGAGGAATCGTGGATCGCCGAGTGACCAAGTCTGTGAAGGTTTGGAAGTCGCCTGAAGACTTACCACGAGTGATTGGACGAGGTCTGCGTGACCTTAGTTCAAGGAGAATACGGTGAGGATCGGGTGTCCCGAGCTGCGTGCTCGATGATCGGGTGTCCGGGACTGTGTGTCCTCGAGTTTAAATACTCAGCCGCTCCAACCAGACGTACAACTGAGACAGCAGTTGGAACTGGTCTCCCAAATCATTGTCTTCATTTCATCATGATGACCATGCTTGTATTCTGTTATGCTTACTTCTGAGTACTTATTCCGCTGCTAGTAGTTCTTCGCTAAGGAATTTCCTCACCGGCAAATTCCTCAGTGAAGAATTCATAAAAATCGCCTATTCACCCCCTCTAGTCGATATAACGCACTTTCAATTGGTATCAGAGCAAGGCACTCCCTTGTTCTGTGTGATTTTGGTTTAACTGCCTGGAGTTTTAGTTATGTCGACCGCAGGTATGATCAAGGTCTCGGTTGGGTGTCCTACCTTTGATGGGACGGACTACCAATACTGGAAAAACAAGATGCGAATGCATCTTGAGGCAATTGACAATGATCTCTGGTATGTTGTGGAAAATGGTGTTCCCTCTGTCTCACCCTCACTGAACGCTACCGATGTGAAGAGATTCAAGCAACTCGATTCTCAAGCGAAGAATATCATATGTGGCCATCTGAGTAAAGGACAGTATGGAAGAGTGAGTGCTTTGGAAACTGCTAAGCTTATCTAGGATAGGCTGTCCAAAGTGAATGAAGGAGTCTCAACTCAGCGTGACTCTCGAGTTGATGTTCTTCAGAATCTCTTCAACCGCTTCAAAAGACTCGACAACGAAAATGTTCAACAAACCTTTGATCGCCTTACTGACATCTCAAATGAGCTTCAAGCCCTCGGTGCCACTGACATCACTGACCATGAAGTGGTGAAGAAACTGTTGAGATCGCTTGATTCCTCATTTGATACTCTGGGACTGATGATACATGAACGGGCTGACTACAAGTCTCTTGATCCTGCCGATATCCTCGAAGGCTAAATACTCACAAGTTCCACTTCTTTGAAAAGAGAGATCTCTATGGTTCGAGCTATGGCAAACCACGTGCCACAAGGCCAAGGCGTGTCGACTCAATGTGAGGATTCCGGTAGTAGCCTTGGTGATCCTGAAGAATTGAGCCAGAGCTAGCATCGCTCGTGAAGAAATTCTAGAAGTTCTCAAGACGTGGTCGCTGGAAAATCCTCAAGAAGCGGTGATTCCTCATCCAAAGGACTATAAGAGAAGGTTGTGCCACAAATGCAAGAAACCTGGTCACTATATTCAAGATTGTCCTCGATGGGAAATGGAAATGAAGAAGAAGAAATACAAGGATTACAGCCTCGATGATGCGAAGAAGAAGAAGAAATCGTTAAAATCTTCGCCATCAAAATCCTCAAGTCTTCATCTCACAAGAAGAGCAGCTCCAAGAAGGCTCGGGCATTCATTGGCAAGGAAATGGACTCGAAGCTGAATCTGAGGAAAATGAGGAAGAGGAGGCGTCTGAAGAATCCGAATCTGGTGGCGAAGTCCGGCCTTCGCTCGCTTTAGTTAGCAAGTCCATCTTCAACATCAAGAAACCGACCCCACCGACAAGCCCGATGAAGATAATGATGACTACGCCCCACCTATTGCTTCATGGCGAAAGGTGCAAAGGTACTCAAATACACCTCCTCTGAATCTAGTGAAAATGAATCTCATGAGGATCTCAAGCCCAGCTACTCTAAACTTGCTAAGATTGCTGTAAAACAACAAAGGGCTTTTGAAAAGGTTCAAAACATGCTAGACAAAAGTGATGATATGTTGGGTGAAGAAATGGATCGCACCAAAGCCCTGACTGAAAATCTTCAGAGATTACAGTCTAGGTTTGATAGCATTCAAGGTCATCATAACACTCTCTTATCTGATCATGAGAAACTTTCTTATGAATTTCTTCAAAGAAAGCAAGATCTTGAGAAGCTAAGAGTGAGTTATGAAGATCTTCAGAAGGAGCGCGATTCATTACTAGCTCAACAAATCAGCGCTTCTCAGGAAGAATTTGTTCCTCCATGCTTAAAGTGCATTGAACATGAATCTGCTAATTCTTCACCTGAATGTTCAAATGCTTCAACTGTTACAAATTCTTCACCTGCCTCTGCTATCACTAATTGCTCATCCGAGGACATTGCTAGTATCATCGACAATGCAGGTTTGAAGGAATTGTACATGACAGCATGTACAAAAGCCTCAAAGGGCATCGACTCTTTGTGATGTGCTTAAAAGCAGATCCTCAACGAAACCCTAGGAAAGAGGGTATCGCCTTTAAGAGGAAACTCAATGCCGATGGAACATATTGGAAGCCCGAGCGATCCCAAAACCTCATGGGTTGTTTGCAAAGGGTCCTCCATTGATCCATCTAACTTATCTGGCTTTACATGTGAATCTCCTCATTCTTCCGATGAGTCATTTGACTCAACTATAAACTGCTCAAAAATCGAATGGTGAAGTATTTGCTAGATATGTTGGCACTAATCGCAGAATGGTTCTCCAATGAAGAAAATCTGGGTTCCCAAGAAGTGCCTCGAAAGTCTTCGGTGAATGTCCTCATGACACCACCGTGAAGAACAGAACCCCAGATCAAATCCTTCATATCACTAGTAGAAAAGGGGCCATGGTCCAGGCGGTCCAGCCCATTAGTCCTGGTTCAATCGAAACGGGACCAATGGGGCACCGGACCGGTTCAGGAGCCCCGGGGCGGCCGACCACGTGGGCCATTGCTCCTGCTTCGTCCGGACCTTTGGTCCCTTGGTGGGACGAACCGGGACCAATGGGCCTTGCTCTGCCCACCACCATTGGTCCGGTTGGTGGCTCGAACCGGACCAAAGGTCGACCATTCGTCCCGGGTCGTGCCATCAACCGGGATTAAAGGGTTGGTCCACGTTGCGATCAGAGTTTAGTCCCACCTCGCCAACCGAAGGGGAATCGGACCGGTTTGTAAGCCCCTCCCTCTCTACCTTATTGAGCTCCTTTGAAAATGAAAATAGATGCCCTTATATAGGGAATTTAGCATAAATTCATACGGATTTCTGTTGAAATTCGTTATGAATTTAAGTTGGATTTCCTCTATAAGCGCATCTCTACTCATTTCTGAGTAGTTTTTTATATATTTTTTCTTTTCTGCTATATTTATTTTTTCTTTTTATTTCGAGTTGTAATAAGCCATTAAAAATAAGCATATATTCTCCTTTTTAGTACAATTAATCACAACTATTTTTTGCTTCTATTCATTTCTCGAGTAGTTTTCTATATTTGTTTTTCTTTTTTGTTATTTTTATTCTTTTGTTTTTATTTACGAGTTGTAATAAGTCATTAAAAATAAGCATCTATGCTATTTTTTAGTAAAGTTAATCAAAATTATTTTTTCTTCTATTTATTTCTCGAGTGGTTTTTATATAGTTTTTTTCTTTTCTGCTACATTTATTTTTTTCTTTTTATTTCGAGTTGTAATAAGTCATTAAAAATAAAAAGGAGGCGTAATGCTCGTTAATTTGCTTCAAGCCTTTGAATAGTGTCAATCGACCGCATATAGCTCGCGCCTACCGTATTCCTCAAGGCTTGAATCTAACCAACGTCTTGAGGAGCATTGAGCCTCTTCGTCATCGTCTCTGCACTCATGGCTTATAAACAGCTACGAGTGCCTCTCGCTTGGCGAGGTGGGACTAAAAAAACAGCAGCAGGAAGAATAAACAAAAAAATAGCTGCAGTGCTTAGTAGTTGAACTAGATAGTTGACTTAATTAATAAAACTACTTTTATTTAACTATATATAGAAGTAGTTCACGCGTCGACGTCGGCGATGCCTATCCCGCATCCTCGCTGCCGTAAATCGACTCGGCGGTGGAGGCCCGCTTGATCGTGGCCATGTTCGGACCTGGCTCCGCCGGGTTGGTATTGGGAGGTGCTACCTTCCGGGGTGGAGGTTGGTGAGGAGGCAGCCCGTTGTTGACCCGATCCTTCTTTGGTAGCGGTCGCGTGGGCGATGACGGTGGTGAGGCATCCGGACACCGCGGAGGTGGTACATCACCGTGTCGGCGAGGAGGACGAGCACGTCCGTCGCTACATGGTTGCATTGGAGGGAGGTTCGACAATACCGCAGGTTCTTCGTGATCTCACCGAGCTATGATCCCGTGATGGTTCCTTATTTTGGTGTCCACCGCCTGCGTCGATACCGTCGGGCGCCACGGTTCTAGTTGTATTAGTGATAATATTCGACGATGTACGGACACCAAGAGATGATGTACTTTTGCTTATAATTATTGAATGCATGCTAATTTGAATACTATACTTTATTTTATGATTTGGTTTTGCTTATTTTATGATTTGGTTTTGCTTATTGAATGCTCATATTGATAAGTTCTCCTTCATTCCCGTGTGCTAGACAATTTGGTATAATAATGCATTCGGGAATGAAAGAGGAGCTACGTACGTACATCGATCATCGATAGTCAACCCATGATTAATAATAATGATCTTGTTTAATATTTGAATTATGAACATATATAGGCCGGAAATGTCGTACTCATCAAACGATGAAAATCGCCCGGGGAAGTGCGACTGGTGCCACGACGACCGAGGTATTTATGACGTGTTCATTGAGTCGACGAAGATCGGCGCTTGAAAGATTAAGCTCGAGGAGACTGCGATGTTCATACGGATGCAACGCATTTACAATAGTTTTTTCGTAATTAAGCACGACTTCAACTATTTTAACGTGTATTTTCATCTTTTCCAATTCGACTATCTTATCCCATGCTTTGCAAGACGCTATGTCTTGGAGAGGATGGGTTTTGAAGACCATGAAAATTTCAAACCAAAAAATTATCCTAAGTACCCATCATGGTGTGGATTTTCAAGTAAAGCTGTACAATGCTCGAGTGTAACCCATTTTGGTTGCAAAATTGGGATGCATTTTGCAAGATGTATGGTCTTGATGAGGGTATGCTTGTCACCATGGATCTTGGTGATCCTACAATCGAGCAAGAGACACCTTCGATTTGGGTCCTTGTGGATACACCTCCATTCTTCCCTCATGTGAGCTAAACATAGTTATTAAGTAATTTATATTGTTTATTTCAAAATATATAGTTGACAACTTATCTCCATTGACAGCTTATTTTCATTCTTCAAAGAATGTGCGGAAGATGGTAGATGTAACGCATTACACACAAGGCTCGAATTAACTTATCGGAGAAAAATCATATGGTTGGATTTTGTAATCGATCTTGAGAATTACAATATCTACAATCAAACTCCTCAACATCACGTGTTGAACTACGGTAACTACCATGGAGATACCCTGGTAAGATTATTTTTACTATTACAACATCCGTGCATTTTTTTGCACACTTCTAAAACTAGTACATCATTGCTAACTACGGTTATTACTATGTTTTTCAACAGATAATCCCGAATGATTGTGTGCCTCATCGATGTATACGCATGGTAGCCTTCATGTTTTGAACATACGACCAGGTCGTCCTCTGAATCTCAACTGTCCATACCGGTTTCTAAAAGAAGTGGAGACATAACAATCAAAGAATGGAAAAATGTATGGATTAATCAGAAGGAGCTTCTTGGAAGCAATAAGCGTGAAGGGCAAGAATTGGAGACAGGATGATCGCCATTCTTCATAATGGAGAGTCGTGGTCTATATTGTTTTATGCTATTTTACCTTAAGGGTGTTTAGGTCCTACCGATCTCGATGATCATGTGCTAAGAACAATTATGTAGGGTTGGGTTCGATGACTATATATGAGGATGATGATCGTATGACTTATTATTAATAACGAGTAGAAGTTGTATGATGATGCATGATTAGTAGGACTTGTTATTATATATATATATATATGATGATGTATGATGCAAAGCATGCATGAGCATGTTATATCTGCGGGTGCAATGAACATAGCAGTAGCGTTGATAAACCAAGGACGAAGATAAGAGAGGACACTTGTCTCTATTAGCTAGCTATAACAACAACCTAAAAATAACCCACAAAACCCCTAAAGCAGCCACTTTTGTAAAAAAACTGACTTTTGGTCCCGGTTGGAGCCTCCAACCGGGACCAAAGGCCCCGTGACTGGGCTCGGCGCAGAGGGCCACGTGGAGGCACATTGGTCCCGGTTCGTGTTTGAACCGGGACTAATGGGTGGAGGCATTAGTAACGACCCATTAGTGCCGGTTCTTGAACCGGGACTAAAGGCCCTTACGAACCGGGTCTAATGGGTGGTTTTCTACTAGTGTATGGACCAAATTCTTCATATGGATCCAAGTCCTCATACGGACCAAATTCCTCACATGGATCAAATTCCTCAAATGGATCAAAGTCCTCATATGATTATCATCATGCTAACAACTCTGTCTCGTAGGGTAGAGCTAAGGGCTATGAATATGTGCATTATTCTTCAAACCATTATGTTCATAAGTCCTCAAAGAATTTCTCTGCTTATTCATATGCTTACCCTAACCCCTCTTATGTGAAACGAAATGGTTTGGCCTCTATGCCACCGTTCTCGTATGGTGCTCGCAGAGTAATGAACTCTTTGCCACCCCTTCAGATGTGGGTGGTGAAGAAAAAGAACTAATCTCTTCTGCAGGGTCAGGTCTCCAGACGCTCTTTGACGTCTGAAGAATTTGCTGGGGACCTGACAAAATTGCCTGAAAGGACGCAGGCGAATCATGATGACATGAATCTTCATGAATCTTCATTTCACACGTCCTCATACTGCTATATCTGTTTACTGATTGATGAAATTCATCCGATGAACTTGATATCATATTCTTCACTGATGAAGCATATGATATTGTAAGTTACACTAATTCATCTGCAGGATGATCAACCCAAAGCTACAGAGTGGGTCCTCGATAGTGGATGTACAATCACATGACTAGTGACAAGAATCTATTGATGGATGCTCCCTTATCACCGTCACATTTGAAGCATATCATCTTTGCTGACAAAGGCAAAAGTCAGGTATTGGGTCTTGGTAAGGTTGCAATCTCTAAGGATAAACACATGGACAAAGTCATGCTTGTTGAGTCCTTAGGATACAACCTCATGTCAGTCTCAATGCTTTGTGATCTTGATACGGTTGTTGTCTTTGGCAAGTATCGCTGTGTTGTGATTATGGAAGTGACAATTCCAAAGTCTTCAAGGCTTTAGGAGAGGAGATTTGTATATTGTTGATTTCTCTCAGACCACAACCAGCCGTGTGTCTACTTGCAAAAGCTTCGAAGGCTGGCTATGGCATCGACGACTTGGTCACGCAGCATGAGGAATTTGCACACGCCAGAAGAAGAAGCATGTCATTGGCATTGAGAATGTCAAATTCCTCAAGGATCACTTATATGAGCTGTGAAGTGGAGAAATGACCAAGGCCAAGCATCCAAATAAGACTATCATGACCACTACTCGTCCATTCTAATTGCTTCACAAGGACCTCTTCGACCTAATCATTACTCAGCGATCACTAATGATGCATCTCTATATGGTTTTGTCATTGTTGATGATTATTCTCAATATACATGGGTACACATTGTTACTTACAAACATGAAGTGCGAAGTCTTCAAACGATTTTCCTCGAGGGCTTCAACCAACTTTGTGTGAAGATCAAGCACATCGAAGTGACAATGGAACCGAGTTCAAGAATTCGGTCTTGATGACTATCTTGATGAACTTGGTATTACTCATGAGTTATCTGCTCCGTATACTCCTCAAAGAAATGGTGTCGTGGGCGCAAGAACGTAACTCTTGTTGAGATGGCTTTCACTATGCTTGATGAATACAAAACGCCTCGGCGTTTTGGATTGATGCAATTGATATTGCGTGCCACATCATCAACAGAGTATATCTTCACAAATTCTTCAAGAAGACGGCCTATGAACTCCTCAACGACAAGAAACCCAATGTGAGTTATTTCAAAGTCTTGATTGCTAAATGTTGGATTAGAGATCCTCACCACAATTCTAAATTTGCACCAAAAGCACATGAAGGTTTTATGCTTGGTTACGGAAAGGACTCGCGACACCTATAGAGTCTTCAACATTGTTCTTCACAAGATTGTTGACATCAGAGATGTGCGGTTCGATGAAACTAATGGCTCGCAAAGAGAGCACCTACCTTCTGTGTTAGATGATCCAAAGACTGACGATTCTATCAAGTTCAAGGCAACCGAGGATGTCATTCCTATTGAAGAATCTGCTGAAGAATTCATTCCAGTTCATGAAGAACGTCGAGCTGATGCACCTGAAGAAAATGCTGAGGAAAATGGTGCTAAAGAAAATGCTGATCAAATTCCTCGGCGACAACCAGCTCATCCTCGCGTTGCAAAAGAAGTGCAAGTGGAGAAGATCATCGATGACATTAGAGCACCAGGTCCTCTCACACGCTCAAAAGCTTCACATTTATCTAACTTTTGTGGGCACTATGCTTTTGTCTCTATCACAGAGCCCACTAAGGTAGATGAAGCATTTATGGAGCCGAGTGGATTCAAAGCTATGCAAGAAGAATTACATCGATTCGAGCTCAACAATGTCTCGGGAACCGGTCAAACGTCCGATCCTCGCAAGCATAATATCATTGGCACAAAGTGGATCTACCGCAACAAGCAAGATGAAAATGGCCTTGTGGTGAGGAATAAGGCACAACTAGTAGCTCAAGGCTACACACAGTTGAAGGAATTGATTTGATGAAACTTTTGCACTGTTGCTAGACTTGAGGCCATTCATATATTACTTGCTTATGCTAATCATCATGATATCATCTTATATCAAATGGATGTGAAAAGTGCATTCCTCAATGGTAAGCTTGAGGAAGAAGTATATGTTGCTCAACCCCCAGGTTTTGAAGATCCAAAGAATCCTGACAAAGTCTTCAGACTTAATAAGGCCCTCTATGGCCTCAAGCAAGCCCCTCGGGCGTGGTATGATACATTGAAGGAATTCTTCATGAAGAATGGCTTCACACCCGGTTCACTCGACCCTACTCTCTTTACTAAATCTTATGATGGTGAACTGTTTGTGTGCCAAATAAACGTTGATGATATTATCTTTGGCTGTACTGACCAACGTTATAGTGATGAATTTGCCTATATGATGAGTGAAGAATATCAAATGTCTATGATGGGAGAGTTGAAATTCTTCTTAGGTCTTCAAATTAAAACAACAAGAATGGCATATTCATATCTCAGAGAAATACCTCAAAGATGTAATTGAGGAAATTCAGCATGCAAGATTGCAAAGGCGCTAAAATTCCTATGCCCACAAATGGCCATCTATGCAATCGATGAAAATGGTATTGACTTGATCATAAGGTATACCACTCCATGATTGGTTCTTTATTATACTTATGTGCATCTAGGCGGATATAATGCTTAGTGTTTGCATGTGTGCGATTTCAAGCTACACCAAGGAATCACACCATAAGGTCGTGAAGCATATTCTTCGATATCTAGCTCACACACCAACACTAGGATTATGGTACCCCAAGGGCTCGCTTTTGATCTCATTGGATATTCTCGACTCTAACTATGCCGATGATCGTGTGGACCGCAAGTCAACATCGGCACTTGTCATTTCCTCGGACGATCTTTGGTCCGTTGGTCCTCGAAGAAATAGAACTGCGTATCACCGCTTCATCTCTGCGGAAGCTGAATACATTGCTGCTTGGCTCTTCTTGTGCTCAACGCTTTGGATGAAGCAAACCTCAAGGACTATGGCGTCAACGTGAAGAATGTGCCTCTCCTCTGCGACAATGAGAGTGCCATCAAGATTGCTCACAATCCAGCTTCAAAGACTCGAAGACAAAGCACATTCAGATTCGCATCATTTTCTTCGTGATCATGTGTTGAAGGCGACATCTCCATCGAGCACGTGAAGATCAAGAACAGCTAGCTGATATCTTCACTAAGCCCTTGGATGAGAAGAGATTTAGCAAGTTGCGGTGTGAGCTAAATATCTTAGAATCTTCGAATATTCTTTGAAAAGGACACACATCCTAACACTTATGCAAAATTGATGACTTAGATGTGCAACACATGAAGAAACATTTTTCTTCAATCAATGAAGAATAACACTCTAAGTGTGAAGAAATTAATGAAGAATTTGATTCTCAGAACCCTACGACAATTGTACGCGGTGCCTGAAATCATCATTCTTATACGGTGGGACATGCCACCATAAAAAGTTGAAAATCTTCAATTTGAGTTTTTCCTTAGTTTTTGAAATTCTTCAGTCTTTCAAAATCTTCAACTTTGCAAAATCTTCACTGTTTCCGTCGTTTCTCTTCATTGGCTATATATGAGTTTATGTCCTCTACAGCATTCACTTATAGCTATTTCTTCAAGTAGTTTTTTCTGCTAAGTGAATGTGATCGGACCCTTCCCCTCTATGCTATACTCAACCCAATCTATTCACAAATTCTTCATGTGCGTTCTATTTGAAACTCGTTCAAAATCTTCACTGTGTCCTTGTCAGCTGAAGAAATTGCGAACGAAACTTTAAAACAAATATTATCCAAATTTTGGTTTTGCCGCTCAAACCATTCCGCATCCCACAATGCATTATTCTATTCACCCACGATCTTACACGATCTCAACTACACAGTACGTGGGTGACACATGGCGCGTGAAGGAGAAAGGGCAGGGGCACGTTCGTCCCAAAATCTTCGGGCGAACAGTTTTTCACCGTGTCTATAAATACCCCTCTCCCCTTCCGCACTTCATTTACTCCGCTCGACCGCTCTCTCTCTCTCGCTCGAGCTCCTCAAACCCTAGCACCGCCGCTACTCCATCGTCACCGGTGAGGAAGAGCTTCGCTGCCTCGACCTCGTCGCCGTCGTACTCGCGCCGGTTGCGGAAATCTTCACTCCGCTGCCGCCGTAGCTATCTTCCTCTGCCAAGTTAGGGCGTGGGAGATCTAACCTGACGAACTTCACAACTGTTCTTCTCAGTTCGTCGTGTTCTTCACTTCGGGTAATTAAAAGCTACTTTTGTTACTCACTTTGATTCTCAAACTTTCTTGAAAATCTTCAAAGGTGTTTATTCTTCAAATCTTCACACATATGAACACCTCATACATCATATGATCTTGAACTGTTTCTCTAAGCAATCATATTCTTAAAGATTCCCTAATTGTGTGGATCTTCGATCTGTACAACTCTGGAACCTAAGACAAGAACGCTTAGTGAAATTCCTCAAGGTTTATCTGGTCAAATTCCTCAAAACTTGTTCTTTTCGAAAAACCTTCTGAGAAGGCGTATGACCTCTCCAAATTCCTCGCACCTATACTCTGTTCACATGTACTCATGTCTGCTGCTGAATCACTAGGTTCTCATCAACTTAACTCATTTGCAGCGTTCCTTGAAGAAAAATTGCATACTTCTTCAGAGTGTTCAACTGTTCAAATTCCTCATCTGAAGAATATGGTTGAAGGTAAGAGACCGCAGAAAGGAGGAAAGAAACCTGAGGTCATGACTGCTTTCAAGATCCCTGATGAAATTTATGCTGGCTATTGCACACCTGATGAAGCAAAATTTGGCAAAGAAAACAAAAATCAGCGCAAGGTGCGATCTGTAAGATTGAACGGAGATGGGTAAGGGAATGGAGGAATACAGATATGTGACTCCAAAGTACATGAAGAAATTAGCCCTCAATCCTCCATGCCCAAGAGCTCCATTGCCACTGGCCAAGTAGTGACCCCACCAAAGATCAAGAGTGGTGAGGACTTTCTGAAGAATGGGCTAAGCGCCAAGCTGAATTGGCAAGACAAGCCAAGGAGGCAAGAAGAAATTCAATGAGGATTCGCCACTTCTGCTGCTCATCGAGGCCTCGGTCAAACCGAGGAAATCCATGCCAAAGAAGCTCGCCGTAAGCCAAGTGCTTCACCAACAGTGCCCTCACGACCAAGTTCCTCAAGAATGCCCTCACAAAGAAATTCCTCACACTGCCATCGCTCCACCAAAGTCCTCAAGAGCTCCTTCAAAGTCCTCGGCTCCTGTGCATCGGCTACATGTCAAAGGACTGCTGGTTTCTCGACCGCCTCTGGTGTTTTAGCGAGTTCCTCAGCTGCACCTATTTCCTCATCAGGCCCCACACTGTTGAAGACTAAAGCAACAGCTGGACGCGGTCCTCGACCAAGTCCAAGGAAGAAACAGGTTGCATTCCATGTGCCCTCTGATGATGAAGCTTCTGATGATGAACTGACAGAAATCATCAGAGACAGACAGGTGAAGGCCGCTAGAGCCAAAGGCACATCTGTGCCACTGCTTTTGGATCCGAAGAAAATCCTCGATTACATTGATCTCTGGCACAAGGATCCAAACACCCCAATGCCTGATTTTCATCTGACTCCTGGTCAAAGTCACATGCTGACCCATTTCATCACTCAAGAGAAATGGAAATTTGAAAAGGCAAGAGAGATCAAGAAAGCACAATATAGAAAGGAGAAGCTCCTGAAGAAAAATGTTGTCAGAATGACACCTGAGGAACTTCTCAAGGCTCAGTCTGAAATTCAAGCCCTCAAAGAAAGACTTTGATGCCTACTATGCTGATTGGCAAGGAGCCAAAGTGAGATTCGCTCAATCGACGAAGAAATTCACGAATGTTGCAGCCCCATCGCAACAAGAAAACCTTCAGTCGCAGACTCTGCTCAGCGCTAAAGAACATGCCAAGACCGTGATGACTTTCACCTGCTTGAAGAAAATGCCGCCTTCGGGTGATGAAGAAATTCCATCATTGAAGAAATTGCTAGGGCATCCTCTAGTGGTGCGCTGAAGAAATCGAAGAGATCGAGGCAACCGCTGCATCGATTGCCAAGAAAATCAACCAGATTCCTCAGCTCCTCCCGCGCCTACACCAACTCCAATTCTTCCATCTGCCTATGATGTGAAGAAGACCAAGGCCGCAGAGAGAGCTGAAGTGAAGAAAAGGAAGGCATCAGCTATGTCAGAATCTTCGGCTGCGAAGAAAATGAAGCCAATGACCAGCTCACTCGCAAATCCGATTGATGTTGTTCCAATTTCCTCCATGCCATCAAAAGACCTTGTTCCTTTTGGAGAAGACTATGTGATCGAAAATCGTTCTGCTGCTTCATCAGAGTAGATTGATGAAGAAATTGAAGTGGACGCAATCCCTTCAACGCCAGTCATTCCCTCACCTATGCCTCCGTTCACAGCTGAAGAGGCTGGTGTTGAGGAAATTGAAGATGAAGATGTGGATATAGGATGCACCACACCTGTGATGAATGATGACTTTTGGGAAAGTCAGCATCCCAATACTCCTCTCTTCACACCTATCCAACAGATTCCTCAGTCCCCTACAACAATAGTTCAACTAGGCTCTGAAGAAACTCATCCCACTCCCTCTGTTCATGAAGAAATTCCAGCCACTAGTCTTTGAAGAACCTCTTCTTCTTGATCCTTAGGTTGCACAAGAAGAGGAACCAGAAATTCCTCAGCCTGAAGAACCTGAGCTCGCGATTCCTGAGGTTGTGATGCAACTCACTGACATCCCTCTACCAAAGCCAAAGAATCCGTTCTCAAGCAAACAGAAGTTCAAGGCTGAAGACTTCTTTGCCGAGCATGTATTCTTCACTGACTACAACCCCTATGACTCTGCTCGCATAAGGAAGAGGCGTTTCTGAACTGCTAGTCAAGCCAACTTCTATTCCTCAGTGCTGTTTGACAAAGACAAAATCTTCGATCATGAACATATTCCTCACATGGACATGGAATCTCTGCCATGCTTCGAGCCTGTCCTCAGTGTTCTTCACGATGCAGATTACTCAATTTCTGACCGACATCTATGATTGGAATTAAGAACTCATTCTTGAGTTCTCGCCACATCGCATATCACTTTGGAGACGAAGATGTCAACTCATGGGTGTTGGACTGGATGACTGAAAACACTCACTACAAGGCACCATCAACTGAATTGCTTTGTGTCCTTCCTCTCGATCCTCCCCATGACAGTGCACGTTGCATCTATAGTGACCCTGAACTGACAAATCACTATATGCAAGTGCTCATGAAGCCTTTGAAGCCTAGGCAGGCCTCACGAACCAAATTCCTCGTCAAGGAATTACTCTATGTGCCTCGGACTGTCTATCGCATTCTGATGAAGACAATGAGTCCTATCAAAGGCCACGACTCAAATGATGAAGAAGTCGTTGGCATCATGAAGAATATGCTTTTCAACATCATTCATGGCATTCCCGTCAACTTTCATGATTTCTTCATGAGAACTCTGGCAAATGTTGCTATGTCACCATTCGAGCTGAAGCCCTATGCGCCTTGGATTATGAGATTCATCCAGGCAAGATCTTCACTAAATTACAAAGTCGACACTCAAACCACGGTAGCTACTTGCCTCCCATTGAAGTCCTCAAGCGGACGGTTTCATCACCGATGATAAAGGCAAGGCAGCTGCTTGTGATCGATGAAGGCATTCGTCCATTGGATGGTCAATTTCGCTGGCTGCATCTTACTCTACCAATGACGACTCGACACACATGACACCGCCGCAAATACTTCACCAAGCAAAATCCTCAAGCCACAAAGACCTGGGTGATGATCGACCGTGAATTACTCCTCGGTCTTCATCGGAAGGTTGATCGCAATCACAAATGGGTAAAGCGTCAGTTTGGTGCACTTCTTCACAATATGACGTCAACACACAATGCAGTGAAGAAGAACCAATACTACCTTCATGAAACCCTCAACCGCACCTGGGCTGTCCTCACTCATGTCTATAGCGCTGAAGAACTGAAGACTATGGGTCTCAACGAAGAATTTGACTGGTCTGCACCTCCTCCGAAGAAATTCAAGAGGGTCAAAGTTCCTCCACTGGTGGCCAGCTCTTATTCTTCATCGCGTGACACCGATGAGTATGAAGATTTGGGCGACATCTGCGGCAGCCCTGCTACAACACACAACCCGAATAACGTTGGCGCCCTCCATCGACTTGAAATTCTTGAGTATGTTAGTCCTCAATTTCAATCCTTTTGGTCATTTGATGACAAAGGGGGAGAAATTTGAGTTAGTCTTCAAGTGGGTCTATATTAAGGGCATTTTTTTAAGTTACAACTCTCGTTCTTCTGAAACTTTTATTTGGATCGAGTTGTAATCTTAAACCCGATGGTCTTGTTGATACTTTTGTTGCATTATGCTCTGAAACTTTTGATGCTTTCGGCATGCTTATTCCTCGTTAATGACATTGCACGCATGCTGAATTTCATCAGGCACCATATTTCATCATGCATTTCAAATTCTTCATATTATATATCAAATGCGTGTATGAATTACAAGATATAGGGGGATATCTCCATGATTCAACTCTTCAAATGTGCATTGCCTCAAACGCAAATTCCTTACTATGCACATCTTCAGGGGGAGTTCTTCTATATCTTGCAATCAAATTCCTCAATATCAGTATTTACACTTCATATGTTTATCCTCGTTGAAAACTTAACCTATATTGTCATCAATCACCAAAAAGGGGGAGATTGTAAGTGCATCTAGTGCCCTTAGTGATTTTGGTGTATTGAAGACTTATAGGTTAAGGGACTAATCGTTTGTGAGTGTACACAGTCTATAAGTCTATGAGGAGTTTGATATTTACAGAGAAAGTCGACCCTAAAATGAAGTTCTTGATCAAGACTTTGATATTCGAAGACTTTACAAGACTTTGAAAGTGAAGAAATTGGTGTGACCTTGAAGACTTGGTATTCATTTGAGGAACATGAAGCGTGAAGACTTTTGTTTTCGTAGTTTCATTTTCTCTTTCTTGAGTCATAGGAAACACCGTGCTGTTAAAGGGGGTCGAGGAAATACTAAGGAAAAATTTCCATGTGATGCTCAACTCAAAATCCTACACCTACCAATCCCTTGAGTGAAGCCTTTGGAAATCTCATGTAGTTCACCACTTTCTTGATGTGAGACGAAGTTCTTCAGTCGTTGATGAATTTGTTCGGTGAGGAGTTAGGAATTCGCCAGTCTGAATTGCCTACACAATGAGGAACATGATAGCCCCGAGGAATTTGAGAGTCAAATTTCCTACCGTTCTTTGTCTTTGCCTTGACTGTCCCAAAATATCCTATCCACCTAACGGTCATATCATTGAAGGGCATTTATGTCTTATCATGTCGGGCTGCTCCCTAGGCTATAAATAGCCGCCCCTACAACCACTAGCTGGTTGGCTGCTCGAGAGAACTTGACACTTGTCATTTGAGAGCAACCCATCCTCCAAGGACTTTGGCGAAAATCATCAAGTGAGGAAAACCCAAAACCAAACCCCCTACAAACCCAAAGTGATTGAGCATCATCAAGAAATTGATCTGCATGGATCTGACGCTTGTTACCTTTGAAGATTGTGCTTCTTCCAGACGGTTAGGCATCATGGTCTAGAGCATCCAAGAGGAATTGTGGATCGCCGAGTGACCAAGTCTGTGAAGGTTTGGAAGTCGCCTGAAGACTTACCATGAGTGATTGGACGAGGTCTGCGTGACCTTAGTTCAAGGAGAATATGGTGAGGACTGGGTGTCCTGAGATCGTGCTTTCGGATGTTGGGTGTCCGGACTGTGTCCTCGAGTTTAAATACTCAGCCGCTCCAACCAGACGTACAACTGAGACATCAGTTGGAACTGGTCTACCAAATCATTGTCTTCATTTCATCATGATGACCATGCTTGTATTTTGTTATGCTTACTTCTGAGTACTTATTCCATTGCTAGTAGTTCTTCGCTAAGGAATTTCCTCACCGGCAAATTCCTCAGTGAAGAATTCATAAAAATCGCCTATTCACCCCCCTCTAGTCGATATAACGCACTTTCAGGGTGCCGTAATTCGTCATGTTCATCTGCATACCAAGGATCAAACCTGACGCTCTTCGGGCATCCAACAGGCAGACGCTCCCAGCTCCATACAGAAAGTAGAAGCAGATTACCACCAATGCATGCACTATCTGTGATCCTGCAACACGCATCGTCCAGCTAATATGAAAGAAAAACAATGTTAACTTGACAGCAAGCTTGCATTGCTAATGAAGAAATGAGTTGATCACAAAACAGACCAACTACCTGTTGGTACAAGTAGGCAAGAGTCGCTGAACCCCAGCTCCATTTGCTATCGAAGACGGTCAACGCCTTCAGCCACATCCATGGTGTTGGGGAACGTAGCAGAAATTCAAAATTTTCTACGCAACACCAAGATCTATCTATGGAGAGACTAGCAACGAGGGGAAGGAGAGTGCATCTACATACCCTTGTAGATCGCTAAGCGGAAGCGTTCAAGAGAACGAGGTTGAAGGAGTCGTGCTGTCGTGATCCAAATCACCGGAGATCCTAGTGCCGAGCGGATGGCACCTCCGCGTTCAACACACGTACAGCCCGGTGGCGTCTCCCATGCCTTGATCCAGCAAGGTGAGAGGGAGAGGTTGGGAAGACTCCGTCCAGCAGCAGCAGACGACGGCGTGGTGGTGGAGGAGCGTGGCAATCTGCGCAGGCTTCACCAAGCACCATGGAGAGGAGGAGTACTTGAGAGAGGGGGAGGGTTGCGCCAGGGGAAGCATGAAGCTCCCATGCGCCTCCCCACTATATATAGGGGTGGAGGGGCTGGTTTCTTGCCCTCCAAGTCCATTGGGGCATTGGCAAAGTTGGGAGGAAAGAAATCCCATCATTTCCTTCCCCACCGATTGTTATCCCCCTTTTTAGGGATCTTGATCTTATCCCTTTGGGATATGATCTTATTCCTTCTAAGGGGGGATCTTAGTGCGCCTTGACCAGGGCTGTGGGGCCTTGCCCCCACTACCCACGTTCATGTGGGTCCCCCATGTAGGTGGGCCCCACTCCGGAACCTTCTAGAACCTTCCCGGTACAATACCAAAAAATCCCGAACATTTTCCGGTGGCCAAAATAGGACTTCCCATATATAAATCTTTACCTCCGGACCATTCCGGAACTCCTCGTGACGTCCGGGATCTCATCCGGGACTCCGAAAAACATTCGGTAACCACATACAAACTTCCTTTATAACCCTAGCGTCATCGAACCTTAAGTGTGTAGACCCTACGGGTTCGGGAGACATGTAGACATGACTGAGACGTTCTCCGGTCAATAACCAATAGCGGGATCTGGATACCCATGTTGGCTCCCACATGTTCCACGATGATATCATCGGATGAACCACGATGTCAAGGACTCAATCGATCCCGTATACAATTCCCTTTGTCTAGCGGTATTATACTTGCCCGAGATTCGGTCATCGATATACTGATACCTTGTTCAATCTCGTTACCGGCAAGTCTCTTTACTCGTTCCGTAACACATCATCCCTTGATCAACCCCTTGGTCACATTGTGCACATTATGATGATGTCCTACCGAGTGGGCCCAGAGATACCTCTCCGTTTACGGAGTGACAAATCGATCTCGATTCATGCCAACCCAATGACACTTTCGGAGATACCAGAGTGCACCTTTATAGCCACCCGATTCGTTGTGGCGTTTGGTACACCCAAAGCATTCCTACGGTATTCGGGAGTTGCACAATCTCATGGTCTAAGGAAAAGATACTTGACATTGAAAAGCTTTAGCATACGAACTACACGATCTTTGTGCTAGGCTTAGGATTGGGTCTTGTCCATCACATCATTCTCCTAATGATGTGATCCCGTTATCAACGACATCTAATGTCCATGGTCAGGAAATCGTAACCATCTGTTGATCAACGAGCTAGTCAACTAGAGGCTTACTAGGGACATGGTGTTGTCTATGTATCCACACATGTATCTGAGTTTCCTATCAATACAATTATAGCATGGATAATAAACGATTATCATGAACAAGGAAATATAATAATAACCAATTTATTATTGCCGCTAGGGCATATTTCCAATAGTCTCCCACTTGCACTAGAGTCAATAATCTAGTTCACATCGCCATGTGATTAACACTCACAGGTCACATCGCCATGTGACCAACATCCAAAGAGTTTACTAGTGTCATTAAACTAGTTCACATCATCATGTGATTAAGACTCAATGAGTTCTGGGGTTTGATCATGTTTTGCTTGTGAGAGAGGTTTTAGTCAACGGGTCTACAACATTCAGATCCGTATGTACTTCGCAAATCTCTAGGTCATATTGTAATGCTGCTTCCAGGCTCCACTTGGAGCTATTCCAAGTGGTCGCTCCACTATACGTATCCGGTTTGCTACTCAGAGTCACTCGGATAGGTGTTAAAGCTTGCATCGACGTAACCCTTTACGCTGAACTCTTTATCACCTCCATAATCGAGAAACATGTCCTTATTTATTCCAAGGATAATTTTTTTGACCGCTGTCCAATGATCCATTCCTGGATCATTCTTGTACCCCTTGACTGACTCATGGCAAGGCACACTTCCGGTGCGGTACACAGCATAGCATACTAAAGAGCCTATGTCTGAAGCATAGGGGACGACCTTCGTCCTTTTTTTTCTCTATTCTGCCGTGGTCGAGCTTTAAGTCTTAACTTCATACCTTACATCTTAGGCAAGAACTCCTTCTTTTACTGATCCATCTTGAACACCTTCAAGATCATGTCAAGGTATATGCTCATTTGAAAGTACCATTAAGTGTTTTGATCTATCCTTATAGATCTTGATGCTCAATGTTCAAGCAGCTTAATCCAGTTTTTCTATTGAAAAACACTTTCCAATAACCCTATATGCTTTCCAGAAATTCTACATCATTTCTGATCAACAATATGTCAACAACATATACTCATCAGAAATTCTATAGTGCTCCCACTCACTTCTTTGGAAATACAAGTTTCTCATAAACTTTGTATAAACAAAATCTTTGATCATCTTATCAAAGTGCATATTCCAACTCCGAGATGCTTACTCTAGTCCATGGAAGGATCGCTGGAGCTAGCATACCTTTTAGCATCCTTAGGATCGACAAAACCTTTCTGATTGTATCACATACAACCTTTCCTTATGAAAACTGGTAAGGAAACTCGTTTTGACATCCATCTGCCAGATTTCATAAATGCAGCTAATGCTAACATGATTCCGACGGACTTAAGCATCGCTACGGATGAGAAAATCTCATCGTAGTCAACTCCTTGAACTTGTGAAAAACTCTTCGCCATAATTCGAGCTTCATAGACGGTGACATTACCGTCCACGTCCGTCTTCTTCTTAAAGATCCATTTATCTCAATGGCTTGCCGATCATCGGGTAAGTCCACCAAAGTTCATGCTTTGTTATGATACATGGATCCTATCTCGGATTTCATGGCTTCTAACCATTTGTCGGAATTTGGGCCCACCATCACTTCTCCATAGCTCGTAGGTTGATTGTTGTCTAGCAACATGACCTTCACGACAGGATTACTACACCACTCTGAAGCAGTACACATCCTTGTCACCCTATGAGGTACGGTAGTGACTTGATCCGAAGTTTCATGATCACTATCATAAGCTTCTACTTCAATTGGTGTAGGTGCCACAGAACAACTTCACGTGCCTGCTACACACTAGTTGTAGTGATGGTTCAATAACCATATCAAGTCTCCACCATCCTCCCACTCAACTTTTCGAGACAAACTTTTCCTCGAGAAAGGACCCGATTCAAGAAACAATCCCTATTGCTTTCGGATCTGAATTAGGAGGTATACCCAACTGTTTTGGGTGTCCTATGAAGATGCATTTTATCCGCTTTGGGTTCGAGCTTATCAACTCAAACTTTTTCACATAAGCGTCGCAGCCCCAAACCTTTAAGAAATGACAGCTTAGGTTTCTCTAAACCATAGTTCATACGGTGTCATCTCGGCGAATTACGTGGTGCCCTATTTAAAGTGAATGTGGTTGTCTCTAATGCCTAACCTATAAGCGATAGTGGTAATTCGATAAGAGACATCATGGTACGCACCATATCCAATAGGGTGCAACTATGATGTTCGGACACACCATCAAACTATGGTGTTCCAGGCGGTATTAATTGTGAAACAATTTCCACAATGTCTTAATTGCGTGCCAAAGCTCGTAACTCAGATACTCATCTCAATGATCATATCATAGACATTTTATCCTCTTGTCACGATGATCTTCAACTTCACTCTGAAATTACTTGAACCATTTAATAATTCAGACTTGTGTTTCATCAAGTAAATATACTCAACATCTACTCGAATCATCTGTGAAGTAAGAACATAACGATATTCACTGCATGCCTCAGCACTCATTGGACTGCACACATCAAAATGTGTTACTTCCAACAAGTTGCTACCTTGTTCCATCTTCTTTGAAAGCGAGGCTTTTCACCATCTTGCCCATGTGGTATGATTTGCATATCTCAAGTGATTCAAAATCAAGTGAGTCCAAACGATCCATTTGCATGGAGTTTCTTCATGCATATACACCAATAGACATGGTTCGCATGTCTCAAACTTTTCAAAAACGAGTGAGTCCAAAGATCCATCAACATGGAGCTTCTTCATGCGTTTTATACCAATATGACTTACATGGCAATGCCACAAGTAAGTGGTACTATCATTACTATCTTATATCTTTTGGCATGAAAATATGTATCACTACGATCGAGATTCAATAAACCATTCATTTCAGGTGCAAGACCATTGAAGGTATTATTCAAATAAACAGAGTAACCATTATTCTCCGTAAATGAATAACCGTATTGCGATAGGCATAATCCAATCATGTCTATGCTCAACGCAAACACCAAATCTCGATGGTAGAGGGAGCGTGCGATGCTTGATCACATCAACCTTGGAAATACTTCCAACACATATCGTCAGCTCACCTTTAGCTAGTCTCCGTTTATTCCGTAGCTCTTTTATTTCGAGTTACTAACACTTAGCAACCGAACCGGTATCTAATACCCTGGTGCTACTAGGAGTACTAGTAAAGTACACATTAACATAATGTATATCCAATATACTTCTATCGACCTTGCCAGCCTTCTCATCTACCAAGTATCTAGGGTGGTTCCGCTTCAGTGCCCGTTCCTCTTATTACAGAAGCACTTAGTCTCGGGTTTGGGTTCAACCTTGGGTTTCTTCACTAGAGCAGCAGCTGATTTTCCATTTCATGAAGTATCCCTTCTTGCCCTTGCCCTTCTTGAAACTAGTGGTTTCACCAACCATCAACAATTGATGCTCCTTCTTGATTTCTACTTTCGCGGTGTCAAACATCGCGAATACCTCAAGGATCATCATATCTATCCTCGATATGTTATAGTTCATCACGAAGCTCTAGCAGCTTGGTGGCAATGACTTTGGAGAAACATCACTATCTCATCTAGAAGATCAACTCCCACTCGATTCTAGTGATTGTTGCACTCGGACAATCGAGCACAAGCACAACGATTGAGCTTTTCTCCCTTAGTTTGCGGGCTAAGAAAATCGTCGGAGGTCTCATACCTCTTGGCGTGGCACGAGCCTGAAATCCCAATTTCAGCCCTCGAAAACATCTCATATGTTCATGACGTAACGTCTTTGGTGCCTCAACTCTAAACCGTTTAAGCGAACTATCACGTAGTTATCAAAGCGTGTATGTCCGATGTTCGCAACATCCACAAACGGCGTTTGGGGTTCAGACACTGAGCGGTGCATTAAGGACATAAGCTTTCTCTTGTCCGCATAATCGCTCTCATCAACTTTCAACTATATTTTCTCTAGGAACATATCTAAACAGTGGAACTAAAGCGCGAGCTTACGACATAATTTGCAAAGATCTGTTTACTATGTTCAGGATAATTTAGTTCATCTTATGAACTCCCACTCAGATAGACATCCCTCTAGTCATCTAAGTGATTACATGATCCGAGTCAACTAGGCCGTGTCTGATCATCACGTGAGACGGACTAGTCATCATCGGTGAACATCTTCATGTTGATCGTATCTACTATACGACTCATGCTCGACCTTTCGGTCTCTGTGTTCCGAGGCCATGTCTGTACATGCTAGGCTCGTCAAGTTAACCCTAAGTGTTTTGCATGTGTAAATCTATCTTACACCCATTGTATGTGAACGTAAGGATATATCACACCCGATCATCACGTGGTGCTTGAAGCATTTAACTTTAGCAGCGGTGCACGCTTAGGGAGAACACTTCTTGAAATTGTTGTAAGGGATCATCTTATTTACTACCGTCGTTCTAAGTAAACAAGATGCATAAACATAATAAACATCACATGCAATTATATAGTAGTGACATGATATGGCCAATATCATATAGCTCCATTGATCTCCATCTTCGGGGCTCCATGATCATCATCGTCACCGGCATGACACCATGATCTTCATCATCATGATATCCATCATCGTGTCTTCATGAAGTTGTCTCGCCAACTATTACTTCTACTACTATGGCTACCGGTTAGCAATAAAGTAAAGTAATTACATGGCGTTGTTTAATGACACGCAGGTCATACAATAAATTAAGACAACTCCTATGGCTCCTGCCGGTTGTCATAATCATCGACATGCAAGTCGTGAATCCTATTACAAGAACATGATCAATCTCATACATCACATATCATTCATCACATTCTTCCTTGTCATATCACATCACATAGCATACCCTGCAAAAACAAGTGAGACGTCCTCTAATTGTTGTTTGCATGTTTTACGTGGCTGCTATGGGTTTCTATCAAGAATAGAATGTTTCTTACCTACGCAAAAACCACAACGTGATATGTTAATTGCTATTTACCCTTCATAAGGACCCTTTTCATCGAATCCGTTCCGACTAAAGTGGGAGAGACTGGCACCCGCTAGTCACCTTATGAACCAAGTGCATGTCAATCGGTGGAACCTGTCTCACGTAAGTGTACGTGTAAGGTCGGTCTGGGCCGCTTCATCCCACAATATTGTCGAAACAAGATTGGACTAGTAACAGTAAGCATATTGAACAAAATCAACGCCCACAACTACTTTGTGTTCTACTCGTGCAAAGAATCTACGCAATAGACCTAGCTCTAATACCACTGTTGGGGAACGTAGAAGAAATTCAAAATTTTCTACGCAACACCAAGATCTATCTATGGAGAGACTAGCAACAAGGGGAAGGAGAGTGCATCTACATACCCTTGTAGATCGCTAAGCGGAAGCGTTCAAGAGAACGGGGTTGAAGGAGTCATACTGTCGTGATCCAAATCACTGGAGATCCTAGTGCGAGCAGACGGCACCTCCGCGTTCAACACACGTACAGCCGGTGACGTCTCCCATGCCTTGATCCAGCAAGGTGAGAGGGAGAGGTTGGGGAAGACTCCATCCAGCAGCAGCACGACGGCGTGGTGGTGGTGGAGGAGCGTGGCAATCCTGCAGGGCTTCGCCAAGCACCGCGGGAGAGGAGGAGTACTTGGGAGAGGGGGAGGGTTGCGCCAGGGGAAGCATGAAGCTCCCATGCGCCTACCCACTATATATAGGGGTGGAGGGGCTGGTTTCTTGCCCTCCAAGTCCATTGGTGCGTTGGCAAAGGTGGGAGGAAAGAAATCCCATCATTTCCTTCCCCACCGATTGTTATCCCCCTTTTTAGGGATCTTGATCTTATCCCTTCGGGATACGATCTTATTCCTTCTAAGGGGGGATCTTGGTGCGCCTTGACCAGGGCTGTGGGGCCTTGCCCCCACTATCCACGTTCATGTGGGTCCCCCATGCAGGTGGGCCCCACTCCGGAACCTTCTATAACCTTCCCGGTACAATACCGAAAAATCCCGAACATTTTCCGGGGGCCAAAATAGGACTTCCCATATATAAATCTTTACCTCCGGACCATTCCGGAACTCCTCGTGACGTCCGGGATCTCATCCGGGACTCCGAACAACATTCGGTAACCACATACAAACTTCCTTTATAACCCTAGCGTCATCGAACCTTAAGTGTGTAGACCCTACGGGTTCGGGAGACATGTAGACATGACCGAGACGTTCTCGGTCAATAACCAACAGCAGGATCTAGATACCCATGTTGGCTTCCACATGTTCCACGATGATCTCATCGGATGAACCACGATGTCAAGGACTCAATCGATCATGTATACAATTCCCTTTGTCTAGCGGTATTATACTTGCCCGAGATTCGATCGTCGATATACCGATACCTTGTTCAATCTCGTTACCGGCAAGTCTCTTTACTCGTTCCGTAACACATCATCCCGTGATCAACCCCTTGGTCACATTGTGCACATTATGATGATGTCCTACCGAGTGGGCCCAGAGATACCTCTCCGTTTACGGAGTGACAAATCGATCTCGATTCGTGCCAACCCAATGAGACACTTTCAGAGATACCAGTAGTGCACCTTTATAGCCACCCAGTTACATTGTGGCGTTTGGTACACCCAAAGCATTCCTACGGTATCCGGGAGTTGCACAATCTCATGGTCTAAGGAAAAGATACTTGACATTGAAAAGCTTTAGCATACGAACTACACGATCTTTGTGCTAGGCTTAGGATTGGGTCTTGTCCATCACATCATTCTCCGAATGATGTGATCCCGTTATCAACGACATCTAATGTCCATGGTCAGGAAACCGTAACCATCTGTTGATCAACGAGCTAGTCAACTAGAGGCTTACTAGGGACATGGTGTTGTCTATGTATCCACACATGTATCTGAGTTTCCTATCAATACAATTATAGCATGGATAATAAACGATTATCATGAACAAGGAAATATAATAATGACCAATTTATTATTGCCTCTAGGGCATATTTCCAACACATGGAGCGTTCTTGCCAGTGGAGTCAGGAAACAAAGTCCTCGACACAACATACCACATATACACACGAGCATGTGTCTGGATCACATCATCAGTGGCATCCGGAGGGCACGTCGCAAAGTTATTTTGAATCCACGTGAAAGCAGCTCCAGCTGCTTTCCTTTCTCTCTTATTCTTCTCTTCTCCCTCCTCTACATCAACCTCAGCCTCGGTAGGAGCCATACCGATAAGAGCAATCATACAGAGAGGCCATCCATCAGAATCGGTGCTCATACAGAGAGGCCTCCCGTCGATAGCAAGACCGGTGATCAACAAGACATCCTCGAGCGTCACGGTCATCTCCCCAGTCCGAAAATGGAAACTGTGTGTCTCCGGCCTCCACCGATTAACAAGAGCGGACACCAGTGGAGCGTTCAGATTCGGCGTGGACCAGCTGACCAACAGAATCCACGGGAGTAGTCCTGCCTGCTTGATGTACGGTGTGTACCGCTCATCGTAAGGCATGGCAGACCGAGACCCGTGATACGAATCTTCAGAGGTTCAAGCTTCGCAAAAAACAAGTAATGGCAAATCTTAGGGCATGTAAATTTCAACTAAAGGAAAATTTGCAAAAGATTTAGATTACTCATTATTACCTTCTCCTTCTCGCGCATCATGTAGGCCCGGTGTTGCACGCCATAGACATCGTCCAGAAGCCAAACCATCCTTACAATTTCAAACAATAAACATATAAGAGTTCATCTTCATCTCAAATATCGGTATACACTAAACATATAACATGTGTTCAACTACAAGAATCTCAACATCTCCTTCTCACACAATGAATATGTCATATGTGTTCAAATAAACTAAACATCTAATATTTCAAATAAACTAAACATCTAATATTTCAAATAAATTCAACATCTAATATTTGAAATAAACTCAACATCTAATATTTGAAATAAACTCAATATCTAATATATATCTAAACAAACATCTCTACAAAAATCAACATCTCATAGTTATCTATAAAAATAGGCATCTCATATATATCAAAAAAACTAAACAATCTAGGGTTTCACTAACAAGAATCATATTTTCTTCAGTGAACTAATCAATAACACCAATATGACTACACATCCTAAATCGAGCAAATCAAGCAAATCAAGGGTTCCATCAAATCTTGGACAAATCTCTAAAATGGCAACAAATTTATGAAGCAAAAGAAAGAGAACGAAAGAGTTTACCTAGTAGGATGGATTGGAGATCGAATCCACGGATCAAATCTTCAGATCTGATAGGGATGTGGGCGGGGGGGGGGATTAGATGGGGGCGCCGCCGCTGCTCTCTGTCCAGAGAGCGGACAGATGAAGAACTGCCTGGTCGGGCTGGGGCGGCCGCGCTTAAGTCACTGTGCAGCGCCTAAGGGCTAGGCGCTGCACGTCGCAGTGTGGCGCCTAGGACTTAGGCGCTGCACAGGTGCGTGTGGGGCCGCGCCTGGCCTCGGGCTGCCACGCTGGCAGGAGGTGCGACGCCTAAGGGAAGGGCGCTGCACAGTAGGGTGCGGCGCCTAGCTGTCGGGCGCCACTCGAAAGGGTCAACAGAGTGAAATTTTTTCGTGAGCAGGTCATTTTGTGATTTGATTTGGGCCTCAGGTCTAATATGTGATTTCTGCCGGGTTCTGTTTAGTCTATTTATTTATTTTTGAAAAAGAATCTGTAAAGGTTGTTGTTGCAACATGAATAGGTTTGGTATAAATGATTCCTCATGGCCGACCGGCTAGGATTTGGGCCGGTTTCGCCTCGCACGTCACCAGCGTCGCACTCGCCATGTAGGTGTTGGGTCTGCGCCACCGCTTCCTCTCTTAGAGCAAATCCAACGGGCCGACCCAAACGAACGGTGCTTTTGTCCTTTTTTGTCCGTGGGTCGGCCGTCCGCCCGTCGACCGCCCTTTTTTAGATTTGGGTCGGCAGCGCGCCCAGTGCGTTGACCCATTTCATGACCGAGTGTGCTTTAGATCATGCCAGCGCGCGGGAAAGGTTCGCGCGCGCGGGGGAAATTCGGCCTAGCACGCTGGCTTTGGCGCTCCAGAGCGTGGGAAATGTTCGCACGCGCATTTTGGCGCGCCACGATCGACGCTCGTTATAAAGATGGCGCTCCCTCCACACTCAGTCCGCCACCGCCGCCCACTCGTCTCACCCCCTCTCACTAGCCTCGTCACCTGTGTGCCACCATGTCGATGCGCATCCTCGACGCTTCGGATTTTCGCGGAGTCCGCGAGCGCCCCTCCGTCGCCTTCTCCGCCGAGATCTTGTTTGGCAAGAAACGGCTCATCCTCGGCACCTTCGACACCGCTGAGCAGGTGGCCCGCGCGTACGACGCGGCGGCGTGCCACCTCCGGGGGCTGAGACGGGAGATGAATTTTCCTGACGTGTCGAGCCAGCGGGCGCAGGATCTGGCGCCTCTCCCGTGACTTTTCACTGACGAGGATCGTCGCGTCCACCGGAGGCAGATGCGTCGCCTCGCCCTCGCCGAGATGGACGTGCAAGCCTTGATGTTGTGGCGCGAACGCTTCTCACAGGACATCATCAACGAACGTCAGTTCTATGAGCAGAGGAGGACGGAGAGGAAGGCCAGGAGGACGGAGCAAGCAGCCTATCGGGAGGGCAAGCATGCGCGGAAGCTGACCGCTCAAATGAGACTGAGGCTGCGAGAAACATTGGGATGGGACTGTAACGCCCCGGACACACCCGCTGGTGGTCGTTACTCCTGGCGGGATCTAGACTGGCCCCACAGATCAATACTAGTCCTTTCTGCGCACTTTGTCCTCACTCGTGCGCACTCCGGAGCAACTTCGGTCGGTCACCCATCTGAAACTACTCCAAGCTGAGCACGCTTAACTTTGGAGTTCTTTCGAATGGGATCCGGAAAAGAAGGAATTCCTTATTTATATGAGTAGTCTATCATCCCTAATAAGCCGTGGCTATTACATACACCCCCACTCGGAGGCGGCGTCCTCGTCGAGCCACGAACGCGTTCCCTCTTGGCACAACCGTCATGCATCCAGTCCGGTACATGTGCCATGCCGTGTGCCACGACGGGTCACAAACGTCATGAACAACATGACCGCGCACCTGTCGCAACCATCCATGTAACCGCGGGGTCGGCTCGATACCAACTTGTAACGCCCGGACACACCCGCGGTGGTCGTTACTCTGGCGGGATCTAGACCGCCCCACGGATCAATACTAGTCCTTTCTGCGCACTTTGTCCTCACTCGTGCGCACCCGGGAGCAACTTCCCGGTCGGTCACCCATCCTGAAACTACTCCAAGCTGAGCACGCTTAACTTTGGAATTCTTTCCGAATGGGATCCCGGAAAAGAAGGAATTCCTTATTTATATGAGTAGTCTATCATCCCTAATAAGCCAGGCTATTACAGGGACTTTGCGGACGAGCATGCTGCTGACGCCTATATTCAGACATCGGAGGAGGACATTACCGAGTCAGAGTCGGAAAGCGACAAGTAGTTGATCTTTTCTTTTATCTGTGTACGCAAGAACTATCTATGTATCCTTTTTCATCGGAAAAAATGGTTGGCGGCGTCGGCCATGAAGCCGGTGGTGGAGCTTGTGCACGCGCGGGGAGGAGAGAGGGCGCGCGTCCATCTTGTGTCCGCGCCGACGCAAATCCGGCTCAAAAATGGGTCGGGAATGGGTCGGCAGGCGGACCAAAGCGGACGCGCGTCCGTTTGGGTCGGCGCGTTGAGCCGTCTTTTCTGTCCGCGCCGACCCAAACGGACGCGGGCGGACGAAATGGGTCGCCCCATTGGAGTTGCTCTTACCTCTTTAGACTCGACGAGGTCCGCTTTGCGGTGCGACCTGCCATTCCCGATCTCTGTGCTCCGGCTAATTAGAGCATCTCCAGCCGTTCGGCCCCCGGGGCACCGAAAAAGAGCGTCCTGGGGGTGCGCCGGCGATAAAATCGGCGCCGGGGGCGGTTTGACACCCAGCCGTTGCCCCCACGTCGCCGCCAGGCGCCGAATTCAGCCTAGCTTTCGGTCCAAATATGTCCAGAAACGGCCCGATAACTGCGTGAATCGGCCCATATTCGGCGCGGTTCGGCGGGTTTCGGCATGAATTTTTGCAAATAAATAGGAATCAATTAGCTCCTCACATAGTTCGGCTTGTTTTCGGCTTGTTTCATCACATAAATTAAATAGTTCACTACAAATTATATTGTTTAACAAATAAAAACTCAAGTTTCATCTCCATTCCCGGCCTCGCCCTTGAGCCTCCATAGGTGCTCCATCAGATCGTGTTGCAGTTCTTGATGCACCTATGGGTCTCGGATCTCCTGATGCATATTGAGGTAGTCAGTCCAGTTTTCCGGTAGCTGGTGATCAACTTGGGCAAGAGGACCCTGCAAGTAATATGGTTCAGTGTCAAACACTGGCTCTTCCTGCTCGCTCTCAATGATCATGTTGTGCTAGATGACACAGCAAGTCATGATCTCCCACATTTGATCTTTCAACCAGCTCTGAGCATGGTACCGGACAACAGCAAATCGAGATTGGAGCACACCAAATGCCCGCTCGACATCCTTCCTGCAAGCCTCTTGAATCTTCACAAACCAGGCGTTCTTGCCTCCTGGCACAGGGTTTGAAATGGTCTTCACAAATGTCGACCATCTCGGATAGATGCCATCAACTAGATAGTACCCCTTGTTGTACTGCCGCCCATTGACCTCGAAGTTCACCGGAGGAGAATGAACTTCAACAAGCTTGGCAAAGACTGGGGAGCACTGCAGGACGTTGATAACCCACAAGTGTAGGGGATCGCAACAGCTTTCGAGGGTAGAGTATTCAACCCAAATTTAGTGATTCGACACAAGGGGAGCCAAAAAATATTCTTAAGTATTACCAGTTGAGTTGTCAATTCAACCACACCTAGATAACTTAGTATCTGCAGCAAAGTATTTAGTAGCAAGTAGTATGATAGTAATGGTAACAATGGCAAAAGTAAAGATAATAGTTTTGTAGTAGATGTAACAGTAGCAACGAAAAAGTAAATAAGCAAAGCACAAGATGTGAAAAGCTCGTAGGCATTGGATCAGTGATGGATAATTATGTCGTATGCGATTACTCATGCAATAGCTATAACATAGGGTGACACAGAACTAGCTCCAGTTCATCAATGTAATATAGGCATGTATCCGAATATAGTCATACGTGCTTATGG
Organism: Aegilops speltoides; assembly: GCA_021437245.1. Classification (NCBI taxonomy): domain Eukaryota; kingdom Viridiplantae; phylum Streptophyta; class Magnoliopsida; order Poales; family Poaceae; genus Aegilops; species Aegilops speltoides. The sequence continues at coordinate 96,742,398 of CM038146.1, read as the reverse complement.
AAAAGAACTTGCATGACATCTTTTGTCCTACCCTCCCGTGGCAGCGGGGTCCTAGTGGAAACTAAGGGATATTAAGGCCTCCTTTTAATAGAGTATCAGACCAAAGCATTAACACATAGTGAATACATGAACTCCTCAAACTATGGTCATCACCGAGAAGTATCCCGATTATTGTAACTTCGGGGTTGTCGGATCATAACACATAATAGGTGACTATAGAGTTGCAAGATAGGATCAAGAACACACATATATTCATGAAAACATAATAGGTTCAGATCTGAAATCATGGCACTCGAGCCCTAGTGACAAGCATTAAGCATAGCAAAGTCATAGCAACATCAATCTCAGAACATAGTGGACACTAGGGATCAAACCCTAACAAAACTAACTTGATTACATGGTAAATCTCATCCAACCCATCACCGTCCAGCAAGCCTATGATGGAATTACTCACGCACGACGGTGAGCATCATGAAATTGGTGATGGAGGATGGTTGTTGATGACGACAACGATGAATCCCCCTCTCCGGAGCCCCGAACGGACTCCAGATCAGCCCTCCCGAGAGAGATTAGGGCTTGGCGGCGGCTTCGTATCGTAAAACGCGATGAAACTTTCTCTCTGATTTTTTTTCTCCGCGAAACAGAATATATGGAGTTGGAGTTGAGATCGGTGGAGCATCAGGGGGCCCACGAGACAGGGGGCACGCCCAGGGGGAGAGCGTGCCCCCCACCCTCGTGGACAGGGTGTGGGCCCCCTGGTCTTGATTCTTTCGCCAGTATTTTTTATATTTTCCAAAACTTATCTCCGTGGATTTTCAGGTCGTTCCGAGAACTTCTGTTTTCTGCACAATAAACAACACCATGGCAGTTCTGCTGAAAACAGTGTCAGTCCAGGTTTGTTTCATTCAAATCATGCAAGTTAGAGTCCAAAACAAGGGCAAAAGTGTTTGGAAAAGTAGATACGTTGGAGACGTATCAACTCCCCCAAGCTTAACCTTTGCTTGTCCTCAAGCAATTCAGTTGATAAACTGAAAGTGATAAAGAAAACTTTTACAAACTCTATTTGCTCTTGTTGTTGTAAGTATGTAGAGCCAGCATTCAGGTTTTCAGCAAGTATTATGAACTAACCATACTCACAATAACACTTAGGTCCCACAATTACTCATATCAATGGCATAATCAGCTAGTGAGCCATAATAATAAAACTCGGTTGACAACACTTTCTCAAAACAATCATAATATGATATAACAAAATGGTATCTCGCTAGCCCTTTCTGAGACCGTCAAGATCAAGGACTGACTAAACATTGTAATTCATGGTAAAAGAGATCCAGTCAAGTCATACCCAATATAAACCAATAGTAATGAACGCAAACGACAGTGTGCTCTCCAGCGAGTGCTTTTTAATAAGAAGGTGATGACTCAACATAAAAGTAAATAGATAGGCCCTTCGCAGAGGGAAGCAGGGATTTGTAGAGGTGCTAGAGCTCGATTTTTAAAATAGAGATTGAATAATATTTTGAGTGGCATACTTTCACTGTCAACGCAACAACTATGAGATGACAATATCTTCCATACTACATGCATTATAGGCAGTTCCCAAACAGAATGGTAAAAGTTTATACTCCTCCACCACCAACAAGCATCAACCATGGCTTGCTCGAAACAACGAGTGCCTCCAACTAACAACAGCCTTGGGGGAGTTTTGTTTAATTATTTTGATTTGCTTTGATCTTTTTGGATCATGGGACTGGGCATCCCGGTTACCGGCCCTTTCTTGTGAATGAGGAGCGGAGTCCACTCCTCTTGAGAATAACCCACCTAGCATGGAAGATACAGGCAGCCCTAGTTGAAACATGAGCTGCTCGAGCATACAAAATAGAATTTCATTTGAAGGTTTGGAGTTTGGCACATACAAATTTACTTGGAACGGCAGGTAGATACCGCATATAGGAAGGTATGATGGACTCATATGGAATAACTTTGGGGTTTAAGGAGTTTGGATGCACAAGCAGTATTCCCACTTAAATGCAGTGAAGGCTAGCAAAAGGCTGAGAGCGACCAAGCGAGAGAGCGACAACAGTCATGAACATGCATTAAAATTAATTCACATCGAGTACAAACATGAGTAGGATAATCTACCATGAACATAAATATCATGAAGGCTATGTTGATTTGTTTCAACTACATGCGTGAACATGTGCCTAGTCGAGTCACTCAATTCATTCAAAGGAGGATATCATCCCATCATACCACATCACAATCATTTTAATAGCATGTTGGCACGCAAGGTAAACCATTATAACTCATAGCTAATCAAGCATGGCACAAGCAACTATAATCTCTAAATATCATTGCAAATATGTTTCCTTTATAATAAGCTGAATTGGGAACGATGAACTCATCATATTTACAAAAACAAGAGAGGTCAAGTTCATACCAACTTTTCTCATCTCAATCAGTCCATCATATATCGTCATTATTGCCTTTCACTTGCACAACCGAACGATGTGTATAATAATAATAGTGCACGTGCATTGGACTAAGCTGGAGTCTGCAAGCATTCAACTCAAGAGAGAAGACAGAGTAATATGGGCTCCAAGTTAAATCAACAATCATGCATGTGAGAGCCACTAAACATTTCCAATGGTCTTCTACTCTCGACCCCCATAGGAAAGAAAAGAAAATAAAACTATTTACACGGGAAAGCTCCCAACAAGCAAGAATAGAACAAGAAATCTTTTTGCGTTTTCATTTTAAATTCTACTACGAGCATGGAAATTAAACTAACTAATTTTTTTTGGTTTTTCTTAAGGTTTAGCAAACACACAAGAAGAAAGCTAGAAAAAGAAAATTGAACTAGCATGGATAATACAATGAAAGAGTATGAGCACCGACAACTAGAATAGTGTGTGAACATGAATGTAAAGTCGGTGAGAAATCGTACTCCCCAAGCTTAGGCTTTTGCCTAAGTTGGTCTAATGCCAAGGTAGCTTTGGTGATATCTCAGAGTTATGGCTGGGTCGTCTTGAGATGCAGCAACAAATGCCTCCTGAGCTGCGGCATGTTGGCGAGCCGCCTCCGCTCTCCCCTCGTGTTCAGCTGCCTCCTCCCTGGTAACAACATATCTTCCTTTTGCCTGGTAATCAAAAAGGAAAGGAGCAGGGAGAGTAACATGGACAGAGCTATGTCTGTCAAAGTTTAGTCGATACTGGAGGAATTGCTCATTCCTCAAAAGAAAACGATGTTTGACCATAGCGTCATAATCTAAATAAGCAGGAGGCAACACCATACCCCCCTCTCGTGGGGCTATACCAAGATAATTAGCCACACGGGTCGCATAAATTCCTCCAAATAAATCTCCAGCCCTACCATTATTATGCAATCTACGTGCAACTATTGCCCCCAAGTTGTAATCTTTATTACCTAACACGACACTCTTGAGGACACAAAGATCAGGGACACACATATGACATGCTTCATCTTTACCGTTAATGCATCTACCAATGAAGAGAGCAAAATTATGTATAGCAGGAAAATGAATGCTCCCTATGGTAGCTTGTGCTATATACCTAGATTCTCCCACAGTAATACTAGCAAGAAAGTCACTAAATTCAGATTTGTGGGGATCATTAACATTGCCCCACTGCGGAAGTTTGCAAGCAGTTGTAAAATCCTCTAAGTCCATGGTATAAGATTTATCATAAATATCAAACATGACACTCTGAGAATTATGCGAACATTTATATTTAAACCTTTTCACAAATGAATCAGTCAATTGATAGTACTGAGGACACTTATCCTGTAAGAAGTCCTCAAGATCGGCATTACGCACATATGCGTCAAATTCATCCTTAATGCCTGCATTGACCATAAAATCGTCTGATGGCCACTCACAGGCTCGCACTTCTGCGTCCCTTGGCAGTTCATCGTCTTGCTCACACATAGCAAGCCTGTATCCTTTCTTTATTGAGGAACCACCTTGATACATTCTCCAAGACATATTTCTTTTTCTGAAAAATTTCTGAAATTTTAGTAACTTCAAAATAAAAGTGAATAAAACTAAACAAGATTGGTAGCAAATACTCCTACAAGTGCCTAGAGCCTATATCATGCATTAGAATTACTTGGGACCTCATAAATTTAACATGCAAGCTCAAGAACAAGGTCACTTATGCAGCAAAATTTGCAATGAATAAAGCACTAGAACAAAAACTAATTGGACCAATGGATGAGTCACATACCAAGCAACAATCTTCCAAAGCAGTTTTGTGAATGGAGCTTTGAGCAAGGAGATCGAAAATCGCAACAAAACGAGCTAGAACTCTGTTAGGGAACGTTGCATAAAATAAAAAATTTCCTACGTTCACCAAGATCAATCTATGGAGTCATCCAGCAACGAGAGAGGGGAGTGCATCTACATACCTTGTAGATCGCGTGCGGAAGCGTTCAAGAACGGGGTTGAGGGAGTTGTACTCGTCGTGATCCAAATCACCGGAGATCCTAGCGCCGAACGGACGGCACCTCCGCGTTCAACACACGTACAGTTGGTAAGACGTCTCCTCCTTCTTGATCTTGCAAGGGGGGAGGAGAGGTTGATGAAGATCCAGCAGCACGACGGCGTGGTGGTGGATGCAGCACGATCACGGCAGGCTTCGCCAAGCTTCTCGAGAGGAGAGGTTTAGCAGGGAGAGGGGGCGCCAAGACTTGGGGTGCGGCTGCCTCCTCCCCCCTTATATAGGCCCCACAGGGAGCCGCCCTAGGAGATGCAATCTCCAAGTGGGGCGGCGGACGGGGGGGCTTGCCCCAAAGCAAGTGGGCGCCCCACCCTAGGGTTTCCAACCCTAGGCGTAGGGGGGCCCAAGGGGGCGCTCACTAGCCTACCAGGGGCTAGTTCCCCTCCCCACTTCAGCCCATGGGGCCCTCCGGGAAAGGTGGCCCCACCCGATGGACACCCGGGACCCTTCCGGTGGTCCCGGTACAATACCGGTGACCCCCAAAACTTTCCCGATGGCCGAAACTGCACTTCCTATATATAATTCTTCACCTCCGGACCATTCCGGAACTCCTCGTGACGTCCGGGATCTCATCCGGGACTCCGAACAACTTTCGGGTTACTGCATACTCATATCTCTACAACCCTAGCGTCACCGAACTTAAGTGTGTAGACCCTACGGGTTCGGGAGACATGCAGACATGACCGAGACGCCTCTCCGGTCAATAACCAACAACGGGATCTGGATACCCATGGTTGTTCCCACATGCTCCTCGATGATCTCATTGGATGAACCATAATGTCGAGGATTCAATCAATCCCGTATACAATTCCCTTTGTCAATCGATACGTTACTTGCCCGAGACTTGATCGTCGGTATCCCAATACCTCGTTCAATCTCGTTACCGGCAAGTCACTTTACTCATCTGTAATGCATGATCCGTGACCGGACACTTGGTCACATTGAGCTCATTATGATGATGCATTATCGAGTGGGCCCAGAGATACCTCTCCGTCATACGGAGTGACAAATCGATCTCGATTCGTGCTAACCCAATGACACTTTCGGAGATACCCGTAGTGCACCTTTATAGTCACCCGATTCGTTGTGACGTTTGGCACACCAAAGCACTCCTACGGTATCCGGAGTTGCACAATCTCATGGTCTAAGGAAATGATACTTGACATTTGGAAAAGCTCTAGCGAAACGAACTACACGATCTTTGTGCTATGCTTATGATTGGGTCTTGTCCATCACATCATTCTCCTAATGATGTGATCCCGTTATCAATGACATCCAATGTCCATAGTTAGGAAACCATGACTATTTGTTGATCAACGAGCTAGTCAACTAGAGGCTCACTAGGGACTTATTGTGGTCTATGTATTCACACATGTATTACGATTTCCGGATAATACAATTATAGCATGAACAATAGACAATTATCATGAACAAAGAAATATAATAATAACCATTTTATTATTGCCTCTAGGGAATATTTCCAACAGCCACCCACTTGCACTAGAGTCAATAATCTAGTTACATTGTGATGTATCGAACACCCATTGCGTTCTGGTGTTGATCATGTTTTGCTGTAGGGAGAGGTTTAGTCAATGGATCTGCTACATTCAGGTTCGTATGTACGTTACAAATATCTATGTCTCCATCTTGACCATTTTCACGGATGGAATTGAAGCGACGCTTGATGTGCCTAATCTTCTTGTGAAACCTGGGCTCCTTGGCAAGTGCAATAGCTCCAGTGTTGTCACAGAAGAGTGTGATCGGCCCCGATGCATTGGGTATGACTCCTAGGTCGGTGATGAACTCCTTCACCCAGATAGCTTCATGCGCTGCCTCCGAGGCTGCCATGTACTCCGCTTCACATGTAGATCCCGCCACGACGCTCTGCTTGCAACTGCACCAGCTTACTGCCCCACCATTCAAAATATACATGTATCCGGTTTGTGACTTAGAGTCATACAGATCTGTGTCGAAGCTAGGGTCGATGTAACCCTTTACGACGAGCTCTTCGTCACCTCCATATATGAGAAACATATCCTTAGTCCTTTTCAAGTACTTAAGGAAGTTCTTAACTGTTGGGGAACGTAGTAATTTCAAAAATTTTCCTACGCACACGCAAGATCATGGTGATGTATAGCAACGAGAGGGAGAGTGTTGTCTCGTACCCTCGTGAGACCAAGCGAAGCGATCTGGCGTAGAGGAAGTAGTCGTCGTTCTCCTCGCGATCCGACCGATCCCGCGCCGTTACTCGGCGCCCCGAGTTCTTGACACACGTACAGCTCGATGGCGTCCCTCGTACTCGATCCAGCCGAGTGTCGAGGAGAGTTCCGTCGGACGACGGCGTGGTGACGATCTTGATGTTTCACGGCGCAGGCTTCGCTTAAGCTTCGACGGTATAACCGAGGTGGAATATGGTGGAGGGGGCACCTGCACACGGCTAAGGAACGATCTAAAGATCAACTTGTGTGTTCAAGGTGCCCCCTGCCCCAGATATAAAGGAGCCAGGGGAGGGGCGGCCAAGAGGAGGCGCGCCAGGAGTCCTACTCCCTCCGGGAGTAGGATTTCCCCCAATCCTAGTTGGACTAGGATTCCTGGAGGGAAGAGAGAGAGGGGCGGCCCTTCTCCTAGTCCTAGTAGGACTAGGGAAGGGGGCCTTGCGCCTCCTAGGGCTGCCCTTCTCCTTTCCACTAAGGCCCATCGAGGCCCATTTACCTCCCGGGGGGTTCCGGTAACCTCCCGGTACTCCGGTAAATTCCCGTTTTCCCCCGGAACCATTCCGAACTCCAAACATAGGCTTCCAATATATCAATCTTTATGTCTCGACCATTTCGAGACTCCTCGTCATGTCCGTGATCACATCCGGGACTCCGAACTCCTTCGGTACATCAAAATACATAAACTCATAATAACTGTCATCGAAACCTTAAGCGTGCGGACCCTACGGTTCGAGAACAATGTAGACATGACCTAGAACTATTCACGGTCAATAACCAACAGCGGGACCTGGATGCCCATATTGGTTCCTACATATTCTCGAAGATCTTTATCGGTCGACCGCATAACAACATCGTTGTTCCCTTTGTCATCGGTATGTTACTTGCCCGAGATTCGATCGTCGGTATCAATACCTAGTTCAATCTCGTTACCGCAAGTCTCTTTACTCGTTCCGTAATACATCATCTCACAACTAACTCATTAGTTGTAGTGCTTGCAAGGCTTAAGTGATGTGCATTACCGAGAGGGCCCAGAGATACCTCTCCGACAATCGGAGTGACAAAACCTAATCTCGAAATCGCCAACCCAACATCTACCTTTGGAGACACCTGTAGTACTCCTTTATAATCACCCGATTCGTTGTGACGTTTGGTAGCACCAAAGTGTTCCTCCGTAAACGGAGTTGCATAATCTCATAGTTACGGGAACATGTATATGTCATGGATAAAAGCGGTAGCAACATACTAAGCGATCGTGTGCTAAGCTAATGGAATGGGTCATGTCAATCGATCATTCAACTAATGATGTGACCTTGTTAATCAAATAACAACTCCTTGTTCATGGTTAGGAAACATAACCATCTTTGATTAACAAGCTAGTCAAGTAGAGGCATACTAGTGACACTCTGTTTGTCTATATATTCACACATGTATTATGTTTCCGGTTAATACAATTCTAGCATGAATAATAAACATTTATCATGATATGAGGAAATAAATAATAACTTTATTATTGCCTCTAGGGCATATTTCCTTGATCTCCCACTTGCACTAGAGTCAATAATCTAGATCACATCACCATGTGATTAACATCGATAGTTCACATCATCATGTGATTAACACCCATAGTTCACATCGCCATGTGACCAACACCCAAAGGGTTTACTAGATTCATAATCTAGTTCACATCGCTATGTGATTAACACCCAAGAGTACTAAGGTGCGATCATGTTTTGCTTGTGAGAGAGTCTTAGTCAGCGGGTCTTTCACATTCAGATCCGTTATGTATTTTGCAATTTTCTATGTCTACAATGCTCGCACGGCTACTCTAGCTAATTGCTCCCACTTTCAATATGTATCTAGATCGAGACTTAGAGTCATCGGATCGGTGCCAAAACTTGCATCGGCGTAACCCTTTACTTACGAACCTTTTGTCACTTCCATAATCGAAAACATATCCTTATAGCACTAAGGATAATTTTGACCGCTGTCGATGATATACTCCTAGATCACTATTGTACTCCTTGCCAAACTCGGTCAGGGGTATACAATAGATCCGTACACACATGGCATACTTTGTAGAACCTATGGCTAAAGCATAGGGAATGACTTTCATTCTCTTTCTATATTCTGCCGTGGTCGGGTTTTGAGTCTTACTCAATTTCACACCTTGTAACACAGGCAAGAACTCTTTCTTTGACTGTTCCATTTTGAACTACTTCAAAATCTTGTCAAGGTATGTACTTCATTGGAAAAACTTATCAAGCGTCTTGATCTATCTCTATAGATCTTGATGCTCAATATGTAAGCAGCTTCACCGAGGTCTTTCTTTGAAAAACTCCTTTCAAACACTCCTTTATGCTTTGCAGAATAATTCTACATTATTTCCGATCTACAATATGTCATTCACATATACTTATCGAAATCTTTGTAGTGCTCCCACTCACTTTCTAGTAAATACAGGCTTCACCGCAAGTCTGTATAAACTATATCTTTGATCAACTCATCAAAGCGTATATTCCAACTCGAGATGCTTGCACCAGTCCATAGATGGATCGCTGGAGCTTGCACACTTTGTTAGCTCCCTTTGGATCGATAAAACCTTCTGGTTGCATCATATACAACTCTTCCTTTGAAACCCATTCAGGAATGCAGTTTTTACATCCATTTGCCAAATTTCATAAATTGTGGCAATTGCTAACATGATTCGGACAGACTTAAGCATCGTTACAGTTGAGAAAATCTCATTGTAGTCAACACCTTGAACTTGTCAAAAACCTTTTTGTGACAAGTCGAGCTTTGTAGATAGTAACACTACTATCAGCGTCCGTCTTCCTCTTGAAGATCCATTTATTTTCTATGGCTTGCCGATCATCGGCAACTCCACCAAAGTCCACACTTTGTTCTCATACATGGATCTCATCTCAGATTTCATGGCCTCAAGCCATTTCGCGAATCTGGGCTCATCATCGCTTCCTCATAGTTCGTAGGTTCATCATGGTCTAGTTACATGACTTCGAGCAGGATTACCGTACCACTCACTCGTGCGAATCTCACTCTGGTTTACCTCACGAGATTCGGTAGTAACTTGATCTGAAGTTACATGATCATCATCATTAGCTTCCTCACTAATTGGTGTAGTAGTCACAGAACAAATTTCGTGATGAACCACTTTCAATAAGGGAGAAGGTACAATTACCTCATCAAGTTCTACTTTCCTCCCACTCACTTCTTTCGAGAGAAACTCCTTCTCTAGAAAGGATCCATTTTCAACAACGAAAATCTTGCTTTAGGATCTGTGATAGAAGGTGTACCCAACAGTTTCCTTTGGGTATTCTATGAAGACGCACTTTTCGATTTGGGTTTGAGCTTATCAGGATGAAACTTTTTCACATAAGCATCGCAGCCCCAAACTTTAAGAAACGACAACTTTGGTTTCTTGCTAAACCACAGTTCAGTATAGTGTCGTCTCAGCGGTTTAGATGGTGCCCTATTTAACGTGAATGCAGCTGTCTCTAATGCATGATCCCAAAACGATATTGGTAAATCGGTAAGAAACATCATAGATTGTACTATATCCAATAAAGTACGGTTATGACGTCCGGACACACCATTATGATGTGGTGTTCCAGGTGGCATGAATTTGTGAAACTATTCCACATTGTTTTAATTGAAGACCAAACTCGTAACTCAAATATTCATCTTCACGATCAGATCGCAGAAACTTTATTTTCTTGTCACGATGATTTTCCACTTCACTCTGAAATTCTTTGAACATTTCAACTATTTCAGACTTATGTTTCATCAAGTAGATATACCCATATCTGCTCAAATCATCTTGTGAAGGTCGAAAAATAACGATACTTGCCACGAGCATCAACACTCATTGGATCGCATACATCGGTATGTGTTATTTCCAATAAGTCGAGAGCTTGTTCCATTGTTCCGAGAACGGAGTTTTAGTCATCTTGCCCAAAAGGCACGGTTCGCAAGCATCAAGTGATTCATAATCAAGTGATTCCAAAATCCCATCAGCATGGAGTTTCTTTATCGCTTTACACCAATATGACCTAAGCGGCGGTGCCACAAATAAGTTGCACTATCATTATTAACTTTGCATCTTTTGGTTTCAATATTATGAATATGTGTATCACTACGATCGAGATCCATGAACCATTTTCATTGGGTGTGTAAGCATATAAGGTTTTATTCATGTAAGCAGAATAACAGTTTATTCTCTTACTTAAATGAATAACCGTATTGCAATAAACATGATCAAATCATATTCATGCTCAACGCAAACACCAAATAACATTTATTTAGGTTCAACACTAATCCCGAAAGTATAGGGGAGTGTGCGATGATGATCATATCAATCTTGAAACTACTTTCAACACACATCGTCACTTCACCCTTAGCTAGTTTACATTTTATTCGCAACTCCGTTTGAGTTACTACTCTTAGCAACCGAACCAGTACCAAATACCGAGGGGTTGCTATAAACACTAGTAAAGCACACATCAAACACCTGTATATCAAATATACCCTTTTCACTTTGCCATCCTTCTTATCCACCAAATATTTAGGGCAGTTCCGCTTCGGACCATTTCCTTTGCGATGTAAGCACTTTCGGTTTCAGGCTTTGGTTCAGCTTTGGGCTTCTTCGTGGGAGTGACAACTTGCTTGTCAATCTACTTGAAGTTCCCTTTCTTTCCTTTGCCCTTTTCTTGAAACTAGTGGTCTTGTCTACCATCAACACTTGATGTTTTTCTTGATTTCTACCTTCGTCGATTTCAACATCACGAAGAGCTCGGAATCGTTCTCGTCATCCCTTGCATACTATAGTTCATCACGTTCTACTAACTTGGTGGTGGTGACTAGAGAATTACATCAATCACTATCTTATCGGAAGATTAACTCCCACTTGATTCAAGCGATTGTAGTACCTGACAATCTGAGCACATGCTCACTAGTTGAGCGATTCTCCTCCATCTTTTAGCTATAGAACTTGTTGGAGACTTCATATCTCTCAACTCGGGTATTTGCTTGAAATATTAACTTCAATTCTGGAACATCTCATATGGTCCATGATGTTCAAAACATCTTTGAAGTCCCGATTCTAAGCTGTTAAGCATGGTGCACTAAACTATCTAGTAGTCATCATATTGAGCTAGCCAAGCGTTCATAACGTTTGCATCCGCTCTGCAATAGGTCTGTCACCTAGCGGTGCATTAAGGACATAATTCTTACGTGCAGCAATGAGGATAAACCTCCGATCACGGATCGAATCCGCATCATTGCTACTAACATTTTTCAACACAATTTTCTCTAGGAACATATCAAAACAAACATATGAAAGCAACAACGCGAGCTATTGATCTACAACATAATTTGCAAAATACTACCAGGACTAAGTTCATGATAAATTTAAGTTCAATTAATCATATTACTTAAGAACTCCCACTTAGACAGACATCTCTCTAGTCATCTAAGTGATCACGCGATCCAAATCAACTAAACCATAATCGATCATCACGTGAGATGGAGTAGTTTTCAATGGTGAACATCTTATGTTGATCATATCTACTATATGATTCACGCTCGACCTTTCGGTCTCCGTGTTCCGAGGCCATATCTGCATATGCTAGGCTCGTCAAGTATAACCTGAGTATTCTGCGTGTGCAAAACTGGCTTGCACCCGTTGTAGATGGACGTGAGCTTATCACACCGATCATCACGTGGTGTGCAGGCACGACGAACTTTGGCAACGGTGCATACTCGGGAGAACACTTCTTGATAATTTTAGTGAGAGATCATCTTATAATGCTACCGTCAATCAAAGCAAGATAAGATGCATAAAGGATAAACATCACATGCAAATCAATATAAGTGATATGATATGGTCATCATCATCTTGTGCTTCGTGATCTTCATCTCCGCAGCACCACCATGATCACCATCGTTACCGGCGCGACGCCTTGATCTCCATCGTAGCATCGTTGTCGTCTCGCCAATCTTATGCTTCTACGACTATCGCTACCACTTAGTGATAAAGTAAAGCATTACAGGGCAATGCATTGCATACAATAAGCGACAACCATATGGCTCCAGCCGATTGCCGATAACCGGTTACAAAACATGATCATCTCATACAATAAAATATAGCATCACGTCTTGACCATATCACATCACAACATGCCCTGCAAAAACAAGTTAGGCGTCCTCTACTTTGTTGTTGCAAATTTTACGTGGCTGCTACGGGCTTAAGCAAGAACCAATCTCACCTCGCATCAAAACCACAGCGATACTTCGTCAAATAGACTCGTTTTAACCTTCTCAAGGACGGGCGTAGCCTTTCAGTTCAACTAAAGTGAGAGAGACAGACACCCGCCAATCACCTTTAAGCAACGAGTGCTCGTGGCGGTGAAACCAGTCTCGCGTAAGCGTCTGGCGTAATGTCGGTCCGGGCGCTTCATCTCACAATACCGCTGAACCAAAGTATGACATCTTGGTAGGTAGTATGACTTGTATCGCCCACAACTCACTTGTGTTCTACTCGTGCAAAACATCAAACCATAGAAAAACCTAGGCTCGGATGCCCTTTGTTGGGGAACGTAGTAATTTCAAAAATTTTCCTCGCACACGCAAGATCATGGTGATGTATAGCAACGAGAGGGAGAGTGTTGTCTCGTACCCTCGTGACCCGGCGAAGCGATCTGGCGTAGAGGAAGTAGTCGTCGTTCTCCTCGCGATCCGACCGATCCGGCGCCGTTACTCCGGCGCCCGAGTTCTTGACACACGTACAGCTCGATGGCGTCCCTCGTACTCGATCCAGCCGAGTGTCGAGGGAGAGTTCCGTCGAGACGACGGCGTGGTGGCGATCTTGATGTTTCACCGGCGCGCAGGCTTCGCCTAAGCTTCGACGGTATAACCGAGGTGGAATATGGTGGAGGGGCACCGCACACGGCTAAGGAACGATCTAAAGATCAACTTGTGTGTTCAAGGTGCCCCCTGCCCGTATATAAAGGAGCCGGGGGAGGGGGGCGGCCAAGAGGAGGCGCTGCCAGGAGTCCTACTCCTCTGGGAGTAGGATTTCCCCCAATCCTAGTTGGACTAGGATTCCGGAGGGGGAAAGAGAGAGGGGGCGGCCCTTCTCCTAGTCCTAGTAGGACTAGGGAAGGGGGGGCGCGCCCTCCTAGGGCTGCCCTTCTCCTTTCCACTAAGGCCCATCGAGGCCCATTTACCTCCCGGGGTTCGGTAACCTCCGGTACTCCGGTAAATTCCGTTTTACCGAACCATTCGAACTCCAAACATAGGCTTCCAATATATCAATCTTTATGTCTCGACCATTTGAGACTCCTCGTCATGTCGTGATCACATCCGGGACTCGAACTCCTTGGTACATCAAAATACATAAACTCATAATAAGCATCATCCGAAACCTTAAGCGTGCGGACCCTACGGTTCGAGAACAATGTAGACATGACCTAGAACTATTCACGGTCAATAACCAACAGCGGGACCTGGATGCCCATATTGGTTCCTACATATTCTCTGAAGATCTTTATCGGTCGGACCGCATAACAACATCGTTGTTCCTTTGTCATCGGTATGTTACTTACCCGAGATTCGATCGTCGGTATCAATACCTAGTTCAATCTCGTTACCGCAAGTCTCTTTACTCGTTCCGTAATACATCATCTCACAACTAACTCATTAGTTGTAGTGCTTGCAAGGCTTAAGTGATGTGCATTACCGAGAGGGCCCAGAGATACCTCTCCGAGCAATCGGAGTGACAAAACCTAATCTCGAAATCGCCAACCCAACATCTACCTTTGGAGACACCTGTAGTACTCCTTTATAATCACCCGATTCGTTGTGACGTTTGGTAGCACCAAAGTGTTCCTCCGTAAACAGGAGTTGCATAATCTCATAGTTACAGAACATGTATATGTCATGGATAAAAGCGGTAGCAACATACTAAGCGATCGTGTGCTAAGCTAATGGAATGGGTCATGTCAATCAGATCATTCAACTAATGATGTGACCTTGTTAATCAAATAACAACTCCTTGTTCATGGTTAGGAAACATAACCATCTTTGATTAACAAGCTAGTCAAGTAGAGGCATACTAGTGACACTCTGTTTGTCTATATATTCACACATGTATTATGTTTCCGGTTAATACAATTCTAGCATGAATAATAAACATTTATCATGATATGAGGAAATAAATAATAACTTTATTATTGCCTCTAGGGCATATTTCCTTCATTAACCGCTGTCCAGTGTTCCATGTCGGGATTACTTTGGTACCTTCCTACCAAACTTACGGCAAGGTTTATATCAGGTCTGGTACAGGTGATGGCATACATGATAGACCCTATGGCTGAGGCATAGGGGATGACACTCATCTTTTCTCTATCTTCTGCCGTGGTCGGGCATTGAGCCGAGCTCAATTTCACACCTTGCAACACAGGCAAGAACCCCTTCTTGGACTGATCCATATTGAACTTCTTCAATATCTTATCAAGGTATGTGCTTTGTGAAAGACCTATGAGGTGTCTCGATCTATCTCTATAGATCTTGATGCCTAATATGTAAGCAGCTTCTCCAAGGTCCTTCATTGAAAAACACTTATTCAGTAGGCCTTAATGCTGTCCAAAAGTTCTATATCATTTCCCATCAAAAGTATGTCATCCACATATAATATGATAAATGCTCTGAGCTCCCACTCACTTTCTTGTAAACGCAGGCTTCTCCATAAGTCTCGCATAAACTAAACGCTTTGATCATCTCATTAAAGCGAATGTTCCAACTCGAGATGCTTGCACTAGCCCATAGATGGAGCGCTGGAGCTTGCATACCTTGTTAGCATTCTCGTGGTCGACAAAACCTTCCAGCTGCATCATATCTGATTCTTCCTTAAGGTGACCATTAAGGAATGCCGTTTTGGCGTCCATTTGCCATATCTCATAATCATAGTGTGCGGCAATTGCTAACATGATTCGGACGGACTTCAGCTTTGCTACGGGAGAGAATGTCTCATCATAGTCAATCCCTTGAACTTGTCGATAACCCTTAGCGACAAGTCGAGCTTTGTATATGGTAACATTACCATCCGCGTCCGTCTTCTTCTTAAAGATCCATTTGTTTTCTATCGCTCGCCGATCATCGGGCAAGTCTGTCAAAGTCCACACTTTGTTTTCATACATGGATCCAATCTCGGATTGCATGGCTTCAAGCCATTTGTTGGAATCTGGGCCTGCCATCGCTTCTTCATAGTTCGAAGGTTCACCGTTGTCTAACAACATGATTTCCAAGACAGGGTTGCCGTACCACTATGGTGCGGAACGTGTCCTTGTGGACCTTCAAAGTTCAGTAGGAGCTTGATCTGAAGTATCTTGATCATCATCATTAACCTCCTCTCTTGTCGGTGCAGGCACCACAGGAACATCTTCCTGAGCTGCGCTACTTACCATTTCAAGATGTAGTACTTCATCAAGCTCTACTTTCCTCCCACTTAATTCTTTCGAGAGAAACTCTTTCTCCAGAAAGGACCCGTTCTTGGCAACAAAGATCTTGCCCTCGGATCTTAAGTAGAAGGTATACCCAATGGTTTCCTTAGGGTATCCTATGAAGACACATTTTTCCAACTTGGGTTTGAGCTTCTCAGGTTGAAGTTTCTTGACATAAGCATCGCATCCCCAAATTTTTAGAAACGACAGCTTAGGTTTCTTTCCAAACCATAATTCATACGGTGTCGTCTCAACGGATTTAGATGGTGCCCTATTTAAAGTGAATGTAGCTGTCTCTAGAGCGTATCCCCAAAATGATAGCGGTAAATTGGCTAGTGACATCATAGATCGCACCATATCCAATAGAGTGCGATTACGACGTTCGGACACACCATTTATTTGAGGTGTTCGGTAGCGTGAGTTGTGAAACGATTCCACATTTCCTTAAGTGCGTACCAAATTCGTGACTTAAATATTCTCCCCACGATCGATCGTAAGAACTTTATCTTTCGGTCACGTTGATTCTCTACCTCATTCTGAAATTCCTTGAACTTTTCAAAGGTCTCAGACTTGTGTTTCATCAAGTAGACATACCCATATCTACTTAAGTCATCAGTGAGAGTGAGAACATAACGATATCCTCCGCGGGCCTCAACGCTCATTGGACCGCACATATCAGTATGTATGATTTCCAATAAGTTGGTTGCTCGCTCCATTGTTCCGGAGAACGGAGTCTTGGTCATTTGCCCATGAGGCATGGTTAGCATGTGTCAAACGATTCATAATCTAGAGACTCTAAAGTCCATCAACATGGAGCTTCTTCATGCGCTTGACACCAATGTGACCAAGGCGGCGATGCCACAAGTATGTGGGACTATCGTTATCAACTTTACATCTTTTGGTATTCACACTATGAATATGTGTAACATTACGCTCGAGATTCATTAAGAATAAACCATTCACCAGCAGGGCATGACCATAAAACATATCACTCATTTAAATAGAACAACCATTATTCTCGGATTTAAATGAGTAGCCATCTCGAATTAAACGAGATCCTAATACAATGTTCATGCTCAAAGCTGGTACTAAATAACAATTATTGAGGTTTAAAACTAATCCCATAGGTAAATGTAGAGGTAGCGTGCGGCGGCGATCACATCGACCTTGGAACCATTCCCGACGCATCGTCACCTCGTCCTTCGCCAGATCTCCGCTTATTCCGCAGCTCCCGCTTTGAGTTACAAATATGAGCAACCGCACCGGTATCAAATACCCAGGAGCTACTACGAGCACTGGTAAGGTACACATCAACTACATGTATATCACATATACCTTTGGTTTTGCCGGCCTTCTTGTCCGCTAAGTACTTGGGGTAGTTCCGCTTCCAGTGACCACTTCCCTTTCAATAAAAGCACTCAGTCTCAGGCTTGGGTCCATTGTTTGACTTCTTCCCGGTAACTGGCTTACCGGGCGCGGCAACTCCCTTACCGTCCTTCTTGAAGTTCTTCTTACCCTTGCCTTTCTTGAACTTAGTGGTTTTATTCACCATCAACACTTGATGTTCCTTTTTGATCTCTACCTCTGCTGATTTTAGCATTGAATATACCTCAGGGATGGTCTTTTCCGTCCCCTATATATTGAAGTTCATCACAAAGCTCTTGTAGCTTGGTGGGAGCAACTGGAGGATTCATCAATGACCGGGTCATCCGGAGATTAACTCCAAATGAGTCAGCGGTTGTGCAACCTGGACATCTTGAGTATGTGCTCACTAACAAAACTATTTCCTCCATCTTACAGCTGAAGAACTTGTCGGAGACTTCATATCTCTCGACCCGGGCATGAGCTTGGAAAACCATTTTCAGCTCTTCGAACATCTCAGATGCTCTGTGTTGCTCAAAACGCTTTTGGAGCCCCGGTTCTAAGCTGTAAAGCATGCCACACTGCATGAGGGAGTAATCATCAGCACGAGACTGCTAAGCGTTCATAACGTCTTGGTTCTCTGGGATTGGTGCTTCACCTAGCGGTGCTTTTAGGACATAATCTTTCTTGGCAGCTATGAGGATGATCCTCGGGTTCCGCACCAATCCATTATAGTTGCTGCCATCATCTTTCAACTTGGTTTTCTCTAGGAGCGCGTTGAAGTTGAGGTGGACATGGCGTTGGCCATTTGATCTACAAGACATTTTGCAAAGGTTTTAGACTAAGTTCATGATAATTAAGTTCATCTAATCAAATTATTCAATGAACTCCCACTTAGATAGACATCCCTCTAGTCATCTAAGTGAAACATGATCCGAGTCAACTAGGCCGTGTCCGATCATCACGTGAGACGGACTAGTTAACATCGGTGAACATCTTCATGTTGATCGTATCTTCTATCGACTCATGCTCGACCTTTCGGTCTTCCATGTTCGAGGCCATGTCTGTACATGCTAGGCTCGTCAAGTCAACCTAAGTGTATTGCGTGTGTAAATCTGGCTTACACCCGTTGTATTGAATGTTAGGATCTATCACACCGATCATCATGTGGTGCTTGAAACAACGAACCTTCGCATAGCGGTGCACGTTAGGGGAACACTTTTCTTGAAATTATTTTGAGGATCATCTTATTTAAGCTACCGTCGTTCTAAGCAAATAAGATGTAAAACATGATAAACATCACATGCAATCAAATAGTGACATGATATGGCCAATATCATATTGCTCCTTTGATCTCCATCTTCGGGGCGCCATGATCATCTTCGTCACCGGCACGACGCCATGATCTCCATCATCATGATCTCCATCATCGTGTCTTCATGAAGTTGTCACGCCAACGACTACTTCTACTTCTATGGCTAACGCATTTAGCAATAAAGTAAAGTAATTTACATGGCATTCTTCAATGACACGCAGGTCATACAAAAAATAAAGACAACTCCTATGGCTCCTGCCGGTTGTCATACTCATCGACATGCAAGTCGTGATTCCTATTACAAGAACATGATCATATCATACATCACATATATCATTCATCATATCCTTTGGCCATATCACATCACAAAACACTTGCTGCAAAAACAAGTTAGACGTCCTCTAATTGTTGTTGCAAGTTTTTACGTGGCTTCTATAGGTGTTCTAGCAAGAACGTTTCTTACCTACGTAAAACCACAATGTGATATGCCAATTTCTATCTACCCTTCATAAGGACCCTTTTCATCAAATCCACTCCAACTAAAGTGGGAGACACAGACACCCGCTAGCCACCTTATGCAACTAGTGCATGTCAGTCGGTGGAACCTGTCTCACGTAAGCGTACGTGTATGGTCGGTCTGGGCCGCTTCATACAACTATGCCGCCAAAGCAAGATAAGACTAGTAGTGGCAAGAAAATTTGCAACATCTACGCCCACAACTGCTTTGTGTTCTACTCGTGCATAGTAACTACACATAGACCTAGCTCATGATGTCACTTTTGTGGAATGTTGCATAAAATAAAAAATTCCTACGTTCACCAAGATCAATCTATGGAGTCATCCAGCAACGAGAGAGTGGAGTGCATCTACATACCCTTGTAGATCGCGTGCGGAAGTGTTCAAGAGAACGGGGTTGAGGGAGTCGTACTCGTCGTGATCCAAATCACCGGAGATCCTAGGGCCGAACAGACGGCACCTCCGCGTTCAACACACGTACGGTTGGGAAGACATATCCTCCTTCTTGATCCAGCAAGGGGGAAGGAGAGGTTGATGAAGATCCAGCAGGACGACGGCGTGGTGGTGGATGCAGCAACAACACGGCAGGGCTTCGCCAAGCTTCTGCAAGAGGGAGAGGTGTTGCAGGGGAGAGGGAGGCGCCAAGACTTGGGGTGCGGCTGCCCTCCCCCCATTTATATAGGCCCCATGGGGGGCGGCGACCAAGGGGTGGCTTGCCCCCCAAGGCAAGTGGAGGCGCCCCCCCACCCTAGGGTTTCCAAACCTAGGCGCAGGGGGGGCCAAGGGGGGGGGGGTGCACCAGCCCACCAAGGGCTGGTTCCCCTCCCCGCTTCAGCCCACGGGGCCCTCCGGGATAGGTGGCCCCACAGGTGGACCCAGGGACCCTTAGGTGGTCCCAGACAATACCGTGACCCAAAACTTTCCCGATGGTCAAAACTGCACTTCATATATATAATTCTTCACCTCCGGACCATTCCGGAACTCCTCGTGAGGTCCGGCATCTCATCCGGGACTCCGAACAACTTTCGGGTTACTGCATACTCATATCTCTACAACCCTAGCGTCACCGAACCTTAAGTGTGTAGACCCTATGGGTTCGAGAGACATGCAGACATGACTGAGACGCCTCTCCGGTCAATAACCAACAGCGGGATCTGGAGCTTTGAGCAAGGAGATCGAAAATCGCAACAAAACGAGCTAGAACTCTGTTGGGGAACGTTGCATAAAATAAAATTTGTCCTACATTCACCAAGATCAATCTATGGAGTCATCCAGCAACGAGAGAGGGGAGTGCATCTACATACCCTTGTAGATCGCGTGCGGAAGCGTTCAAGAGAACGGGGTTGAGGGAGTTGTACTCGTCGTGATCCAAATCACCGGAGATCCTAGCGCCGAACAGACGACACCTCCGCGTTCAACACGCGTACAGTTGGGAAGACGTCTCCTCCTTCTTGATCCAACAAGGGGGGAGGAGAGGTTGATGAAGATCTAGCAGCACGACGGCGTGGTGGTGGATGCAGCATGATCACGGCAGGGCTTCGCCAAGCTTCTGCGAGAGGGAGAGGTGTAGCAGGGGAGAGGGAGGCGCCAAGACTTGGGGTGCGGCTGCCCTCCCTCCCCCCTTTATATAGGCCCCCTAGGGGGGCGCCGGCCCTAGAAGATGCAATCTCCAAGTGGGGGGCGGCGGCCAAGGGGGGGGCTTGCCCCCCAAAGCAAGTGGAGGTGCCCCCCACCCTAGGGTTTCCAACCCTAGGCGCAGGGGGGCCCAAGGGGGGCTCACCAGCCTACCAGGGGCTGGTTCCCCTCCCCACTTCAGCCCATGGGGCCCTCCGGGAAAGGTGGCCCCACCCGATGGACACCCGGGACCCTTCCGGTGGTCCCGGTATAATACCGGTGACCCCCAAAACTTCCCCGATGGCCGAAACTGCACTTCCTATATATAATTCTTCACCTCCGGACCATTCCGGACCTCCTCGTGACGTCCGGGATCTCATCCGGGACTCCGAACAACTTTCGGGTTACTGCATACTCATATCTCTACAACCCTAGCGTCACCGAACCTTAAGTGTGTAGACCCTACGGGTTCGGGAGACATGCAGACATGACTGAGACGCCTCTCCGGTCAATAACCGACAGCGGGATCTGGAGCTTTGAGCAAGGAGATCAAAAATCGCAACAAACGAGCTAGAACTCTGTTGGGGAACGTTGCATAAAATAAAATTTTTTCCTACATTCACCAAGATCAATCTATGGAGTCATCCAGCAACGAGAGAGGGGAGTGCATCTACATACCCTTGTAGATCGCGTGCGGAAGCGTTCAAGAGAACGGGGTTGAGGGAGTTGTACTCGTCGTGATCCAAATCACCGGAGATCCTAGCGCCGAACGGACGACACCTCCGTGTTCAACACGTGTACAGTTGGGAAGTCGTCTCCTCCTTCTTGATCCAGCAAGGGGGGAGGAGAGGTTGATGAAGATCCAGCAGCACGACGGCATGGTGGTGGATGCAGCACGATCACGGCAGGGCTTCGCCAAGCTTCTGCGAGAGGGAGAGGTGTAGCAGGGGAGAGGGAGGCGCCAAGACTTGGGGTGCGGCTGCCCTCCCTCCCCCCTTTATATAGGCCCCCTAGGGGGGCGCCGGCCCTAGAAGATGCAATCTCCAAGTGGGGGCGGCGGCCAAGGGGGGGCTTGCCCCCAAAAGCAAGTGGAGGCGCCTCCCCCACCCTAGGGTTTCCAACCCTAGGCGCAGGGGGGCCCAAGGGGGCTCACCAGCCTACCAGGGGCTGGTTCCCCTCCCCACTTCAGCCCATGGGGCCCTCCGGGAAAGGTGGCCCCACCCGATGGACACCCGGGACCCTTCCGGTGGTCCCGGTACAATACCGGTGACCCCCGAAACTTTCCCGATGGCCGAAACTGCACTTCCTATATATAATTCTTCACCTCCGGACCATTCCGGAACTCCTCGTGACGTCCGGGATCTTATCCGGGACTCCGAACAACTTTCGGGTTACTGCATACTCATATCTCTACAACCCTAAGCGTCACCGAACCTTAAGTGTGTAGACCCTAC
Organism: Aegilops speltoides; assembly: GCA_021437245.1. NCBI lineage: Eukaryota > Viridiplantae > Streptophyta > Magnoliopsida > Poales > Poaceae > Aegilops > Aegilops speltoides. The sequence goes on along the minus strand of CM038146.1, from coordinate 96,719,889 downwards.
GGGTTGGAGACATCTGCAACATGATCGAGACGCCTCTCCGGTCAATAACCAACAGCGGGATCTGGATACCCATGTTGGTTCCCACATGCTCCTCGATGATCTCATCGGATGAACCACGATGTCGAGGATTCAATCAATCCCGTATACAATTCCCTTTGTCAATCGATATGTTACTTGCCCGAGACTCGATCGTTGGTATCCCAATACCTCGTTCAATCTCGTTACCGGCAAGTCACTTTACTCGTACCATAATGCATGATCCCGTGACCAGACACTTGGTCACATTGAGCTCATTATGATGATGCATTACCGAGTGGGCCCAGAGATACCTCTCCGTCATATGGAGTGACAAATCCTAGTCTCGATTCGTGCCAACCCAACAGACACTTTCGGAGATACCGTAGTGCACCTTTATAGTCACCCGATTCGTTGTGACGTTTGGCACACCCAAAGCACTCCTCGATATCCGGAGTTGCACAATCTCATGGTCTAAGGAAATGATACTTGACATTTGGAAAAGCTCTAGCGAAACGAACTACACGATCTTTGTGCTATGCTTATGATTGGGTCTTGTCCATCACATCATTCTCCTAATGATGTGATCCCGTTATCAATAACATCCAATGTCCATCGTCAGGAAACCATGACTATCTGTTGATCAACGAGCTAGTCAACTAGAGGCTCACTAGGGACTTGTTGTGGTCTATGTATTCACACATGTATTACGATTTCCGGATAATACAATTATAGCATTAACAATAGACAATTATCATGAACAAAGAAATATAATAATAACCATTTTATTATTGCCTCTAGGGCATATTTCCAACAAACTCGTGCTTGAGATGGATGGGGATTTTTTTTGGGAAGAAGATGGAATGTGTGGGTGCAGGAATAAGTGGAGGTGGGCCACCCTGGGCCCACGAGACAGGGGGTGCGCCCAGGGGGTGTGGGCGCGCCCTCCACCCTCGTGGCCAGGTGCTTGACCCTCCTGTAGTGTTTTCAGTGCCTAAAATCCTCAAATATTCCATAAAAAATCATACTAAATTTGCAGGGCATTCAGAGCACTTTTATTTTCGGGATATTTTTTATTGCACGGATAATTCAGAAAACAGACAGATAATACTATTTTTGCTTTATTTATTCTAAATAACAAAAATTAAAAAGAGGCTACAGAATGTTGTGCCTTCTAGTTTCATCCATCTCATGATCATCAAAATGAATCCACTAACAAGGTTGATCAAGTCTTGTTAACAAGCTCATTCCGAATAACATGGAATCGGAGAAATTTTGAATAACACTAGGTTACCTCAACGGGGATATGAACATCCCCAATAATAAGAATATCATACTTTTTCTTGACAGCAAGAAGAGGAAATTCAAAACCTCCAATAATGATAGTTGGAACTTTTCCAATAGAATTGATGCTATGAACTTGAGATTGTTTCCTCGGAAAGTGTACTGTATGCTCATTACCATTAACATGAAAAGTGACATTGCCTTTGTTGCAATCAATAACAGCCCCTGTAGTATTCAAAAAGGGTCTACCAAGGATAATCAACATACTATCGTCCTTGGGAATATGAAGAATAACAAAGTCCGTTAAGATAGTGACATTTGCAACCACAACAGGCGCATCCTCACAAATGCCGACAGGTATAGTAGTTGATTTATCAGCCATTTGCAAAGATATTTCAGTAGGTGTCAACTTATTCAATTCAAGTCTACAATATAAAGAGAGAGGCATAACACTAACACCGGCTCCAAGATCACATAAAGCAATCTTAACATAGTTTCTTTTAATGGAGCATGGTATAGTTGGTACCCCGGGGTCTCCAAGTTTCTTTGGTATTCCACCCTTAAAAGTGTAATTAGCAAGCATGGTGGAAATTTCAGCTTCCGGTATCTTTCTTTTATTTGTAATGATATCCTTCATATACTTAGCATGCGGATTTACTTTAAGCATATCAGTTAAGCGCATACGTCAGAAGATAGATCTAATCATTTCAGTAAAGCGCTCAAAATCCTCATCATCCTTTGTCTTGGATGGTTTCGGAGGAAAGGGCATGGGTTTCTCAACCCATGGTTCTCTCTCTCTACCGTGCTTCCTAGCAACAAAATCTCTCTTATCACAATGTTGATTCTTTGATTGTGGGTTATCAAGATCAACAGCAGGTTCAATCTCTACATCATTGTTTTTGCTAGGTTGAGCATCAACATGAACAGTATCATTAACATTATCACTAGGTTCATGTTCATCACCTGATTGTGTTTCAGCATCGGAAATAGAAATATCATTGGGATTCTCAGGTGTGTCTACAACAGGTTCACTAGAAGCATGCAAAGTCCTATCATTTTTCTTTTTCTTCTTTTTAGAAGAACTAGATGCCTCTAAATCATTTCTCTGAGAATCATGCTCGATTCTCTTAGGGTGGCCTCTAGGATACAAAGGTTCCTGAGTCATTCTACCAGTTCTAGTAGCCACTCTAACAGCAAAGTTGTTGGGGATATTACCACTAGGTGTAAACCGGCCAGCTTGGGCCGGGTTAACTCTGTTAGTGGTATAAGCAGAGAAAGGCCCAAGGCCTGTAGTCGGTTTAGAACTTGTAGCCATAAACCGCCCGATGTATACTTGTGTTGTAAGTTAGAATAGAGAGATACCAACCGGATACAGTATGAACGGTTGGGACTCTATGAACCGACAAGGCGTCACTCGTGTATATAAGGGGCGACCGCGACGGTTCAAAGACAGACAACCACAACTCGAGCCTAGGCGAAGCTTGTTTGCTCCCTAGCCATCGAGACCACATCAATTCCATCACAACTAGACGTAGGCTTTTACCTTCATCGAAGGGGCCGAACTAGTATAAAACCCTTGTGTCTTTGTGTCCGCTTTAACCCCTTCAAGTAAACCCGTAGCGATGGCTCCACGACTAAGTCCTTTCACTAGGACATCTGCCGTGACAAATCCATGACAGTTGGCGCCCACCGTGGGGCAATCGCACGATGGTTTGACGATCTTGGAGGGCAAGCTCAAAGGACTCGAAGGCTACGTCATAGGCCGAATGACCAAGAGTCGCCGCGGCCAGATCTACATCGACGACGCCGGATGGGGTCTCGAGGCCGATTCAATTGAGTACGGGTACCGGGTCCCCTTTGGTGGCATACACGTCTTCATCGGCAAGATCGGGGAGCCTGGGCCTGAGCCGGAAATCTGCACCGACCTCGTCGAGACGGCTCAGCGTGCGCGACCTACCCAGGTTAAACCGGCCGTGAAGCGTGTCTTCGTTGGAGTCATCCACGGAGAACACGATGCCGGTTCAGAACACGGTAGCGAGACCGTCGTTTATCCGGCGATGAATCTTCAACAGGAGAGACTGAGTCATTGTACCAGTTGCAGGACGATATGATCAGGGGCTGTTCCGATGGCGACAGTATTCCGGACCCCCCAAGCCAGATCAACCGGGTTGGAATATTCATGGCTGGTACGCAGGCAGCGAACCACTCTTCAACCGCGGCAGCGATACTTTCCGGATCAGCGCGGCGCAAGGCAGCGAGGCAGGAGGCCCGGTCGCCCGCCGTTCAAGTTCTATCAGATCTGTTTGATGCACTAGCTGCGCTTATGGCAGAGGACAACCCGGCGGATCAGGAGGCTCATAATGCAGAAATTGCGAAGGTGAAAGAGCAGATCACACAAGCCAAAGCGGATCTAGCGGCGGAGAAGGAGCGGATGGCTGCAGAGCGAGCCGCTCTGGACGCCCAGGCTTACAAACTCATGCTTGACCAGAGTGCGTCGCAGGAGGTGTTGAAGCGGAAGTATAGATCACGCCTACCATTAGGGTTTGATCCCAGAAATCTCTTTCAGACCCCAGGAGCTGGACCCAGTAATCCGCCTCAGCACCGGGAGGCAAACCGGATTGAGGCAGCGGGACCAGGGGCGACGGTCCAGCCGCGCCAGATGGAGCCTCCTCAGCAGAATATGGTGGTTCCCCACCGGTTCAGACACCCCCAGGTCATTATTCTAATCCTATGGACAACCTTGTTGCAGCCACTGCGGTTAGAGGCTATCCCGGTCAAGGGGATTCCCATAAGCAATAGAGACGCCGGGGTTAAGGAGCTTCTCCGACTGCATCGATTCAACAGGAAGCATATTCATATAGCCGTGATCGGATTCACTCTACGCCCCATCCATGCCGGAGCTATAGCAGGCGCGTGGATGAACCGGCCATATCAAGCAACGCGCGGGACCGTGAAGCGGCCCGTGGCAATAACCCGACGGGTGGTATTCGTGATGCTCAGGAGGTGGTGGATCGGGCCCGGGCACGAAGGGAGGCCGAATTAGCAGCGCAGGATGACGCGGGTCAACATACACCGGTTCGCCCTACCACCTTCGCCGGACCAGGAGTCGCATCCGCTTTAGGGGTGCCCTGTTTGATCCCCACTTTACGCAATGTACGCTTGCCTAAAGACTTTAAGGGTCCCCGCAAGGTGCCAAATTACACCGCCGATCTGTCCCCTGAAGCGTGGGTTGAAAGTTATGAGATGGCCATGGAGATGCTGGATGTGGATGAGGCCGCGTGTGCAAAATACTTCACCATGATGCTTGAAGGCATGGCTCGTACTTGGTTGAAGAGCCTACCACCCAACTCTATCAGCTCATGGGCCCAGTTACATGCCCGGTTTATCCAGAATTTCAAGGATACATGTAAGCAACCCAAGTCCATAGTAGACCTAGCGGCTTGTGTCCAGGAGGAAGGGGAGTCAACGACCCGTTGGGTATGCCGTGTTTTGGAGATTTTGCACTCCTCTGACAGGATCAACGCTGACTCTGCAATCTTAACCCTAGAAGGCAACTGCCGGTTTGAGCCTTTAAAATTGAAATTGGGGCGCATGAAGCGGTTCAGAATGACATGGGAACCCTCATGGCGCTTTGGTGAAGTATGCTGATTCGACAGCACCAAGGATCCCGAGGCTGATGATGATGAAGCGTGGAAGGAAATAAGAATGGCAACTCAAGGGAACAAAGACAAACCGGTGGGTCATGGAAAGCGAAGGCAAGCGCAGCAGCGATGGCAACTCGGATTTCGTGGCCAACACTAATGCACAGATAAGGCGAGCGGCGCCGAGGCAAAGCGAATCGGGTCCAAATCCTAATGCGAGCCGTTTGAATTACTTGTTGAATCAACCTTGCCCCAAGCACGGACGAATGAGTCCCAACAAACCATCTCTGGAAAGATTGTTATATTATGCAGAGTTCAAAAACTCTAATACTTTCCGTATGACCAGGGGTCGTGGCGGTTCAGATCTGGTTTCCATGGGCCGGGTCACGATGGAGCTCCGGTTCAGTCTTAATCGTATGGTCACAATAATCGAATAATCGAGCGACCAACAGCGGCAGCAATGAAGAATGTTATCGAGCCAACCAAAGCAATTGAACAATGGGCAGTATCATGTTTTTACAACTAGCTTGGATAAGCGCGACCAAAGCTTCACAAGCGGCGAAGAACTCTGTTGAACCGCCTTGCCACGCTATTTACGCTGGTCGGAGCAGCCTATCGTGTGGGCGAGAGGACCATCCCCGGTTGATAATCCGGCCACCGGCATTGGTGGTAGACCCTCAGGTGGGGGGTTATAAGTTCACTAAGGTGCTTATGGATGGAGGAAGCAGTATTAATATACTATACTATGAAACTTTCCGTCGCATGGGTCTAACAGACAAGGATCTCACACCGTCCAATACAGTGTTCCATGGCGTAGTACCAGGCAAATCTACTTATCCTGTTGGTAAGATAGCCCTGGATGTGGCTTTTGGAGACGAGCACGATTCCCGGTCCGAAAAACTAACCTTTGAGGTAGTGAAGATCCGGAGTCCATATCACGCCTTGTTTGGGCGGCCGGCTTATGCTAAGTTCATGGCACGATCTTGTTATAGCTACTTGCAACTCAAAATGCCGGGTTACAAGGGAACGATAACGGTGCATGGAAGCCGCCGAGTCGCTTTGGAATGTGAGGAAGGTGATGCAGCTTATCAGAGGCTGTCGTGCCCGCGGAGGAGTTGAAGTTCTATAAGGACAACGTTGATCCGCAGATATGACCCTTTAAAGAAACCAACTACTGAGCATGAATCGGATCTGAAGTTTAAATCGGCAAATGAGACCAAGCTTGTTGACTTCGTGCAAAGCGATTCGTCCAAGCAGTTCCTTCGTCGGTGCCAACTGGATCCCAAATAGGAAAGCGCACTCATCGAAGTTCATCCGTGAGAATCGGGATATCTTTGCATGGAAGCCATCCGACATGCCGGGTGTACCGAGGAACTCGTGAGCACACACTTAATGTGGATCCTAAGTATAAACCGTGAAACAGTTCCTCCGCGGTTTAACGAAGAAAGGCGCAGCCATTGAGAGGAAGTGGCGGTGCTTTTGGCAGTGGCTTTATCATTGAAGTCTTTCATCCGGGTGGCTTGCTAATCCGGTGCTGGTCCTTAAGAAAAACGGCACTGGTGTATGTGTGTGGATTACAGATCTTAACAAGGCCTGTCCAAATGGATCCTATTGCCCTCCCGCATTGTTCAGATTATTGATGCCACAAGCAGTCGTGAGCGCTTAAGTTTTTGGATGCGTACTCTGGATATCATCAGATCAATATGGTGGTTAAGGACCAGGAGAAAACATCGTTTATCACTCCCTTTGGAGCCTTCTGCTATGTATCTATGCCTTTCGGGCTCAAGAGCGCCAGGCTACTTATCAGCGGTGTGTACAGAATTGCCTGCATACACAGATTGGCCGCAATGTGCATGCTTACGTGGATGATATTGTGGTGAAATCAAGACAGAAGGAGACACTGGTGGACGATTTGAAGGAAACCTTTGACAACTTGCTTATTTACAAGATGATGCTTAATCCGGCCAAGTGCGTCTTTGGTGTCCTGGCAGGCAAGTTATTGGGGTTCCTGGTATCTAACAGAGGAATTGAGGCTAATCCGGAGAAAATTAAGGCTATTACTTCCTTGGCTAAACCGGTGTATCAATGATGTTCAGCGTTTGGCGGCGAATCGCTACCGAGAGCGGTTTATCACCGCCTCGGAGAAAAGGCCATCCCTTGTACCGAATCTTTGAGGAAGATAGATAATTTAAATCGAGTCCGCTCACGATGAAGCATTTGAGGACTTAAAACGGCAATTGGCCAAACCGCCTGTTCTTGCGGCCCCGGTTGACAAGGAGCCTCTGTTGTTATATGTTGCAGCCAACGCTCGAGCAGTTAGCGTGGCTATTGTGGTAGAACGCAAGGAGGTAGGCAAGGAATATCCGTTCAATGACGGTTTATTATATCGATGAGGTGCTTATTGAGTCCAAGCAAAGGTATCCGCATTGGCGTAAGCTAGTCTATGGTGTTTTCATGGCGATCGGAAATTGAAGCAAGATTTCCAAGGGCACCCTATCACGATGGTCGGCCTCAGCTCCTTTGGGTGATATCATCTGAACCGGAGGCGATCGTCGGATTGCCAAATGGGCCATAGAGCTTGGGCCGCATGGACTAAAGTATATACCACGGACAGCGGTGAAGTCTCAAGCACTTGTTGATTTCATTAATGATTGGACGGAGTTGCAAGCACCAGAGGAGAAGCCGGATCACACATATTGGACTATTCATTTCGATGGATCCAGGCAGTTGGAAGGCTCGGGGGCTGGAGTCGTTTTAACTTCCCCGCGAGGTGATAAGTTTTGTTATGTTCTCCGCTTAATGTTCCCTTGTACTAATAATGCAGCTGAGTACGAAGCCTTGCTCCATGGTCTCCGGATGGCTAAAGAGATGAACTTAAGCCGGGTTAAGTGCTTTGGTGACTCGGACCAGGTGGCTCAGCAAGTATCTGGCACTTGGGATTCCAAGGACCCGCTTATGGCCGCATATCATCGAGAAGTGGATAATATTGCGGGTTGCTTCAAGGGTTATCAAGTGGATCATGTGGATCGCCGAGGAACGGCGGCGGACGCTTTAAGCGGTTGGGTTCTCGGCGTAAACCGTCCCGCTTAATGTCTTTTGGACGTGTTGCACAACCCGTCACCCAGCTCCCTGTGAAGCGGATTTGGCTATTCCTGATCCGGAGGCCCAATTGGTGGCAGCACTACATGCTATTCCGGATTGGGCGGTTCGCTTTTCTTGATATGACTCGAGGAATTGCGGAAGATGAGATTCTCGCCGCATGATAATCCGCGCCCAAGTCTATGACGATTCTTAATGGTGAGTTGCATCATTGCAGTGTATCAGGGGCATTTCAATGTTGTGTTTCCCCTGAGGAAGGCTGTGAAATCTTAAGAGAAATACATGAAGGAGATTGTGGACATCACGCCGGTTCAAAGTCTCTGGTGGCAAAGGCGTTTCGTCACGGATTTTACTGGTTGACAAAGACACGCCGATGCGGAGGACTTGGTTAAACGGTGTGATGGATGTCAGAAATTTTCAAGGCGTGCTCATGTACCGGCACAAGAGTTGAGGATGATCCCAATAACGTGGCCGTTTGCAACTTGGGGGCTGGATATGGTTGGACCCTTTAAACGGTCCAAGGATAAGAAGACCCACCTTTTGGTGGAAGTAGACAAATTTACCAAGTGGGTTGAAGCGGAGCCTGTCAGCAAGTGTGATGCAGAAATAGCGGTGCAGTTCATCAAAAAGGTGATTTTCCGGTTTGGCTTTCCACACAATCATTATCGACAATGGCACTAATTTATCCAAGGGTGCTATGAAAGAGTTACGTGAGCGTGAGCACATCCGCTTGACGTGTCGTCGCTGGCTCATCCCACCAACGGGCAGGCGAAACAAGCTAATCAAGAGATCTTACGGGCATCAAACCTCGCTTATGGTTCCGTTCATGAGAGAACACCGGTGCTGGGTTGAAGAGCTACCATCGGTGCTATGGAGTATCAATACTACGCCAAACCGTCCACTGGATACACGCCGTTCTTCATGGTCTACGGAGCAGAGGCAGTTCTCCCCAGTGATATCCGGCACGATTCGCCTCGTGTAGCGGCTTATGTGGAAGCGGACAACAAGACGGCATGGCAAGACGCTTTGGATCTATTGGATGAAGAGCGTGATATGGCAGCTGCTCGTTCGGCGATTTACCAGCAAGATCTTCGTCGTTATCACAGTCACCGGGTTAAAACCAGAACCTTTCAAGAAGGAGATTTGGTGCTTCGCCTCATCCAAGACCAGACAGATATGCACAAGTTATCCCCGCCTTGGGAAGGGCCTTTTGTGGTCAGCAAGAATCTACACAATGGATCATACTATCTGATTGATATTCGAGAGCGTCAAGACTCACGCACATCAGAGGAGGAGACCAACAGGCCGTGGAATATAGCTCATCTTCGGCCTTACTACACTTGAGCCATCGGCTCTATTTATGTACATATCATGACAATGTATATATTATCTTCGATATAATAAAACCGGAGCCTCGTCTAAAGCGGGGTCTCTGTCTTTCTCATCATGCGTGGTCACATGGAGTGATTCTGTTTTTAAAGCGGCCTCCGGTTTACCCCTTGACATTTGTTTTTTATCACTTGGGGGCTTGGTCGTGTCCGAACCAATGCAACACCTCTTGATAGGCGAAAGCCACCAGATCATTTGGGGACACGGTCAAGTCTGAACCGGTCACGCCTCTTGGTCGGCCTACAGGGCCAGAGTCATTTGGGGGCTTGGTCGAACCCGAACCAATGTCATGCCACTTGGCCGACGTATTGCCATGAGTCTTTTGGGGACCTGGCCGACTGGCACCATCGCTACGCCTTCGGGGAGCTTGGTTGCGTCTGACCATGGTAATACCATCTGACCAGCTCAGTAAAGCTTTTCTTTTGCAAAAATTGTTGCCTTTGTTGCCATATTTTCTCATAATTGGTATTCGATTTTTTGTTGTGTTTTTTAAACCGACAACGTTTTTATCCGGTTCAACTGTCAATTACAAATTGATAGAACACGGTTAAATTTTACTCCGGAATTTATCTACCCGGTTTTACCTTTTTCTTGTTATCATCATTGAATAACAAGGGGGCTTGTGCTGATTCAGCACGGTTTATATGGGAGTTGTTCTCTCCCCGCTTTACCGACGGTCATGGTTTTTAAGGCCTCCGCTTTAAGTTTGGCTACGCCAGCTTCATGCCCAGACACGGCAGGTATTTGTATCACATATTTGTTGGATTTCTGATACATATATTCAATATCATAAACCGGCTGGCGGTATCACCGCCACCGAAGTTCAAATTTTTCTGGTTGCAGGAAGTACGAATCAAGCAAAAGTTTCACTACTGATGCACGAAGGCATATTCAAAACGGAAAGTATTAACTAAAGTTATTACAAGGCAACACGGTGCCCAAGTAAGATCATTGTTCTTTGGGCAACCGCCAACGACAGATATTGGAACCGGCCTCCGGTTCAAGCCTGCTCTTCATCTTCCGCCGCTTCCGCTTCCTCGTCTCTACCCATTGGCTGGAAATCAACAGTGGTCCAGTCGATTCCCATTAACGCTTGAAAAACAGCTTCTTCATGGATCAGGGAAGACGGTTCAATATCAGGGGCGTAGGTATGCTTACGGATTGGAGGGATCAGATGTCGGGGGTTGGATGCGACATATGCCAACGGGTGGCTTATCATGGTGGGGGCGAGTAGAACGTCGCCGGTGCCTGGAAACGGGATGAGGCGAACATGCACGCCGCGAATCTTACCCAGCTTCAGGGCTCTCCGAGGAGATAACACCCCTACTGCTGCTCTGCGGGGTCTCCGCATGATCGCTATGGTATGATAGTACAAAGGTGCTCCTCGAGCTGTTTGGAGGCAGGGAGGAGCAAGGCTAGCTCTTTCCCCTCTTGCTATGTGTCTAAAACCTGTCTAGGGCCGAACCCTTTGCATGGGTGCCCCGGGGGGTTTATATAGGCCTACCCCCCGGGGGTATAACGATAATCCGATCGGGCGGCCCCGGCCGTCGATCTCTCTAGCAGCCGTCCTCCTGCCCGCTTCAGGGCCATGGATGGCGGGCCCCGCGGACAGGCAGAACACTGCGCAGCACTCCTGGTAACGCAGGCTCGGTCACGGGGTCGTGGGTACAGTGCCACCGTCTGTCAGGCGATCACTGTCGCCACTCCCCGTCCAATCGGGTTTATGGCTCATGGGGCCTGGCGGGGGCGGCCGACTGGGGGAGGCCGACTCCCTTGAGGCCGTCTTGAACTCTTGGCTATCTTCTTCTATCTCACTAACAGGGGGCCCGGTGATCTCTGGGCCGTACGCGCCGCCGTCGTGGGCACAATGCCTTGTGCACTGTGGCTGAAGTCAAGGGAGGCATGGCAACAGTGCCGCGCCTCACCGGAGATCTCCTGGTGACGCGACTCATTGTAGCCATGCCTTCCTCCCGTGGGTCCGAGGGGACAGCCACGTTGAGGCTGTACCCCGCATCGGTCTTCATGTAAGGTCGCGGGCCTACTCTCATAGTCGGCCCCTTGAAAGGTCGCAAGCCCGGAGTCGGCTTGTTTCAGAGTCGCCGTCTAAGGACTCGGCTTCCTCGAAGGTCGCCGTCTAAGGACCCGGCTTCCTCGAAGGTCGCCGTCTAAGGACTCGGCTTCCCAAAAGGTCGCCAGCGGGGACTCGGTCTTCTCGAAGGTCGCCAGCTGGGACTCGGCTGAGGGGCGCGGCCTGCCCCGATGTCTTGAAATATCTTGGGTCCCGGGTCAGCCTACCCGTGGCCCATTACTCCGACAATAGTCCCGAAATGGCGAAGCCGGTGAGCGCCGCCTCGTGGGGCTTCGGCAGTTTTAGCCTTCGCGGTGCCGGCTCTGAAATTCGGCCGCCGCGTCTTCGGGCCGCCTCGCTGGAGTCGGACGGCTCCACAGGAAGCCGCCGCTCGTAAGTCGTGGCGGGAAACTGGCGGCGTATCGGTTACGCTTCCCTGCCATTTATGAGACGGTCCTGTCGCGTGGCGCCCGTGGAGGCGATAGCCTGTCGCCTGTAGCGTGGCGGACGGGCACGCCAGGTGAACCCGCCATTACGCGCCTCGGCTCCGAGCGGATCCGGCTGCGGCGAGGGCGGTTGGCGTCCCCACGTTATTCTTGTCTTGATAACTTCATGGGGTTAATCGTGGGGCGTCGTGGGGCGCGAGCGCGATTAATCCCACGTCGCCCCCTCGGCTTCTCGGCCGGGCTATAAATAAGCGAGAGGGGAGCGGCGGCTTTACGCGCCTCCTCCCCGCTCTCTTGCCCTCTTCTTCCTTCGCCCTGCTCCGTTGCTTTCTTCCTCGCGGCGAGCACAGGTGCTCCTCCTCGCCCGGCGATGAGCTCCTCTTCCGTCGCGCCCCCCCTCGCGCTCCGGTGTGGGGGCGGCTCGGGCGTGGGGGCGGAGGACATCGAGTTCCTCGCCAAACCCGCCGCCTCGGCGCAGACTTGGTGCAGGCCCGTCCGGCGCCGGGAGAGATCCGGCCAGCGCCCGTGGAGAGCGGGTCATCTTCCGCTTCGCATCTTATGCGCGGTAGGGCTCCCAGCGGCGGTTCTTCCGTTCCTTTCTTGAGTTCCATAGCCTGCAGCCGCTGCATCTCACCCCAAGCGGTGGTGCTTCTCGCCGCCGCCACCCTGTCGAAGGCTACATCGGCGTTCTCCCCACCCTCGAGCTGTGGGGAGTTCTTCTCCTCGGCTTCGGCTTTCGGGCTGCCGCACGCCGCACGGTCACGGCACCTACATCGCGGTCTGCGGCGCACGACGGTCGACAACCCTTTTCCGCCCATCCCGCTGGTGAAATCAGTGAAGATGTGGCAGAAGACCTATTTCTACGTGAAGAATGTCTCCACCGACGGCGACTGGGTCAACTTGCCGCCCTTCGACCCGGAGCCACTGATTGGCCGCCCGCCGAGTTGGTCCCATCGGTCGAAGTCGCTCTCGACCTCCGGAGTCGGCGTCGTGGCGCGCCTCTGAGTCATGACGCAGTCGGAGGGGCTCGTCGCCTCCGATCTCCTGGCCGCCTTCGTAGCGCGCCGGGTTCTTCCGCTCCAAGGCCGGCCTCACCCCATCTGTCAGATGAGCGGCCGGCACGATCCGAGCCGGCTGTGCACCAAGGACATGCCGCGGGGAGAAGTGGCAAACTTGGTGAACCACATTGCCCACTGCGGGTTCACGGAGGAGTGGCAGTTCGGCAAGGAGCCGTACTCACGCGACAACCCCCCGCCAGTGGTAAGTCGCTTCCCTCTGAATTTCGATCTTGCTTGCATCCAACTTCGAGTTCTGATCTTGTTGGCATCTTTTGAGCAGAACCCTCTCGCGGCGCCCGCTGCCGGCGCCACGAGAGAGCCGCGTGACTACGTCCCCGACCGCGAAGTCAGCGATGTCGACGACCCTGACTTGGGGGCCGCGGCGATGGAGGCCGATGCCGAAGGCGGTGGGGAGGAGGAAGACGGCGGCCTCAGACCATCGGCGACCTTCGCCGACTGGCCCGAGGGCGACGCCGACGCGGAAGTCGTCCCGCGCCGCCAGCCGAGGGCCGGCCCCTCCAGCCAAGCAGCGCAAAGCGTCCGCCCGGGCGAAATCGCCCGGGCGGCAGGTCGAAGAGGCCAAAGGGAACGCCGCCCGCGACCAAGCGGGAGGAGGCGGCGCGAGGCCAACCGCTTCGAAGGGAAGTGAGGCGGCGCCGCTAGTTTCTTCATGAGTCTCTTACTCCTTCGTTTCCTTTACGGATCTTGCTTGAATCTTCGACCTCCCTTGATCTTTCCCAGGCGCTCCCTCTCCTTGAGAGAGCCGTCGCCCCTCCATCATGGGGTCGGCGGAGGCGTCCCGCCAATACAGGCGGATTGACCTCGCCGCCGACCTCCGGCGACGGCACGGAACGCTGAGAGAAGCACGAGGAGGAGGAGGCCGACCGCTGGAGAAGGCGGAGGCCGAGAAGGCGGCCGCCAACGCCCAGCCGGCACTGGAGGAGGCCGTGGCGCGCCGCGCAACGAACGGGCGCTGAGGCCGTTCGTGCGCCGAAGCGGCGATGCTTTCGTTCCCCCGCTATCATCAGCACCGCCGCCCCCAGAATTCACGGGGCAGACCGGGGAGGTCGGCACCGCGAACCCTCTCGCGGAGGAGGCGGCGACGCTCGGGCTCGGATCTGAGCGCGCCGCCTCCGCGCCTCCGTCTTCGAGCCGCCGGCAAGCAGCCGGTGGACCCGCGAGATCCGCCCATTGCGACGATGCCGGCAACGCAGTACTTCTTTAAGTCGCCGTGCCAGCGCGCGCGGATTGAGAGGACGAGCTCGGGCGCCACGAGCTCGAGAAGGCCGCGCGCCGCGCGATGGCGAACTTGGACGCCGAGGCCTCAAGCGCCGCGCCCACCGGCTGGCTGCGCGAAGGCGGCACCGGCCCGCTGAACCAGGCCCTTCTGGACGTTCAGTCCAAGTTGCGCAAAGAGGGCGATGCCAACCAACTTTACACCAAGGCGCATCAGGCCCTGCGGACCTCCGTCCGGGTAAGTTTCATTTTTTCCTTTTTTAGTTTCTTGCCTTCTTCCGTGGGGGCGCGCCAGCGCACCCACTGGGTGTAGTCCCCGAGTTGGGGGTCGGCTGCTGAGCAGGCGGCTCGGAACTCCTTCTAGCGAGCTCCGAAGACTGACTTTACTTTGCCGGCCTTGCAGGAATACCACAACCTCCGCGCTACTGCCTTCAACCGCAATGTTGAGGAGCTGAGGAAGCGGACCGCCGATCTGGCGGAAAGTCGAGGTGAGCCAATTCTTCCTTCTTGAGGCGCTGGCGCACCAGGCTGTAGTCCCGAGATTCGGCCGATGCTGAAAGCGATCGGGCGGATCTCCAGCGACCTTCCTTCTTTCTTCTCTGAACAAGCTATTGCCTCATGGCTGTAATCCCGAGATTCAGACCGATGCTGAGCAGATGGGCGGATCTCCCGCGACCTTCCTTGTTGACGATGCTTTGTCTTTCTTGAGCTTGAGCGCCAATGCGCCCCGGAGAGCAGCTGGCGAGGCCAATGCCGCCCGTCGCACTAAGGAGGAGGAGGCGACAAGCTCGTCCGAGGCGCGACCTCTTTGGCGACGCAGCTGGCCGAAGGATGAACTGCTTTGGAAAGCGCGGGAGGACGCCAAGTCGCGGGAGGATGCCCTCCTAGCTGAATTCGAGATGGAGCGGTCCGCCTGGACCGACCGGGAGGCGATGCTGACCTCTAGCTATCACGAGCTCGAGGACATCATCGACGGTAACTCTTGGTTTCTCTTCTTTGGTCTTCTGACTCTGTGTCGAACTGTTTTCTAGTTTTTCTGACTGTCTCCTTTTCTCGTCTTTGGCAGACTTCTTTCCCAGTCACTCGCAAGCCGTCCCTCTGGCCATCGAGGCGGCTCGGGAGGAGCGGAGGTCAAAAGGCGAAGTGATTGCCGCCAACGCCCCCCGAACCATCGATGAGCAGCTCTTGAGCATCGGGGCTCGCCTTCGTCCTACTCATCGTCTGCTGCGCCGTCTTCAACGCGCCGGCGCCCAAGTCGTTGCCGCCCTGTGGCCGGAGGTGCCGGCTCGTCGCACCGCTAGTCGGACGGCCGACTGGCTGGAGGTCGCCGTCGGTCGCTTCGAAGCTTGGAGGGGCTCCTCGGCCCGTGTCGGAGCACGTCGGGCTTGGAGTTCGTCAAAGGGTGGTACCCTTGGCTGGACCTGGACCGCCTGGCCGCGTTCCGGTCAGAGGCCCAGGCCGAGCTGGGGACCGTGGAAGGCGCCCTTGTCGAGCGTGCGGCGGCCATCGCCGAGTACATGGACACCAGTGTCTTTGTGCCCGAGCGGACCGACGACGGCGAGGAGGTTCCGCCGGAGTGGTTCGGGATGCACCCGGGGTACGAGGAGGACTCGGCGGAGGTGATCGGCTCCAAAGACCAAGAAGGAGGGCGAAGTCGGAGGACGGAGGCGAGGAGGCGGCGAAAGCAGGCGGCAGCGGCCAGCGGCTGATCGTGCCTCGAAAGAACGAGCCTCGGAAGGACAAGGCGACCGTCATTGGAGGCGACTAAGCCGAAACCGCCAGCCGAGCTGCCCGGCGTCCGACGCCGCCACCTCCGGCCCTCCGGCTCGGAGGCCGCCCCTAGAGTGCTTCGGCTCTACCTGTCTCTTTTGTTCCTTGAAAAACTTGTCAGTTTCAAACAATTCCACCCGCGGGGTGTATTCGGCCAAGGGCCTTATTTAAATATTTATCAAATTTCCGCCCTTCCTTGCTTCGGTTCTTTAGACTGTTTCTTTGCCGCCTTCCTTTAGTTGCCGCCTTGCCGACTGGGCAGCCGCTCTGCGGACTGCCGCTGGGTCAAGTGCTCAGCTCCTTTAGGGAGGCAAGTACTTAGTCATTTAGAATATCCTAGCAAGTTTGGCTGAAAATCGACAGGCCGACTCTCGACAGTCGGCCGTCCTTGATGAAAATTGAGACTATGAGCCGACTTGCTCGCGAGTCGGCTCAGTAGGGGGAAGCTGGGAGCCGGCTTGGGCTATGCGTAGCTCTTAAGTCCTTAGCCGTTTTTCATGTGTGCGCTCGCTCTTTCCGTCCCCCCGCTTACCGACAGTCGCTCTACGAGCTGCGGCTTTCAGCAGGAGACGGCTTTGAGCGCAGCACATTACTTGTCTGACTTCAGGGAGCGTTTCATAGCACAAGGCGGCGAGTCCTTTATGGCCGACTAGTCGGACCGGTGCGAACGAGATGATGAAAAGGAGAAAGCATTTTGGAAGCGTGATCCATATCATACAGATAATCAAAAAGGCAGTCCCCGAGATCGTCCCGGGGGGCCTAAGGTCTTTAATACTTAATACAAAAGGGGGTAGCGTGATACATACTGCATCAACTGTAAAATCTTCGAAGAAGATTTGCGTTCCACAGGCGTTCTGTTTCTTTGCCGGAGTTGTCCCTCTTGCGTGCTCGAGGCTTCTGAGCGTCGATCAAATAGTAGGCGTCGTTCCCTAGCACCTTGCTGATGATGAAGGGACCTTCCCAAGGTGCTGACAACTTGTGCTGGCCGGCTGTTCTCTGAATCAGCCGGAGCACAAGGTCGCCTTCTTGGAATGATCTTGGCTTGACCTTGCGATTGTAGTACCGGCGCAGACTCTGCTGGTAGATGCTGGACCGACTGAGTGCCAACAGTCGGCCCTCTTCCAGCAGGTCGACGCCGTCTTGGCATGCCTCTTCAGCCTCCTCTTCGGTGTACATGGAGACTCGCGGAGAGTCGAATTGTATATCCGTTGGGATGACGGCTTCGGCACCGTAGATGAGGAAGAACGGCGTGAAGCCGGTTGACCTGTTCGGGGTTGTGCGCAGACTCCAGAGGACGGCAGGCAGCTCTTCCACCCAACAGCGGCGGCGCTTCGGTGGTTCGACCAATCGAGGCTTGATGCCGACGAGATGAGGCCGTTGGCTCGTTCCACCTGGCCGTTTGACTGCGGATGGGCAACGGACGCTAGGTCCAGTCGGATGCCCTGCGTCACGCAGAAACGAGCCAAGGCGCCTTTGGCGAAGTTGGTGCCGTTATCTGTGATGATGCTGTGCGGTATGCCGTGCCGCGCCGTGATGTCGACAATGAAGGTCACTGCTTTGTGGGCCCGTTTAATTTCTTGATGGGCTTTGCTTCTACCTACTTGGTGAACTTGTCCATCCGCGACAAGCAAATGAGTTAGGCCGCCTTGGGCGTCTTGAAAGGTCCCACCATGTCGGGCCCCAAAGCTGCGAAGGGCCAGCGATGGGGATTGTCTTCAATGGCTTGGTGAAGGGGCTTGGAGCGAACACACACACCCTTGCACTTCTTGACTAGTTCTTTAGCTTCTTCCAGGGCAGTCGGCCAAAAGAAACCGTGCCGAAAGGCCTTGGCCACGAGCACCCTCGAAGCCGCATGGTGGCCACACTCGCCCTGATGGATGTCTCTGAGGATCACTTGGCCTTGCTCTGATTCTACGCAGCGCTGGTGGACACCAGTAACGCTGCGCCTGACTAACTCTCTGTTGACTATGGTGTAGGCTGCCGCTCGGCGTTGTACTTGCCGAGCCAGAGTCTCATCTGCTGGTAACTCCTTGTTTCCTAGGAACTTGAGGATGGGCTGCGCCCATGAAGGTGCTGCTATCTCTTCAACTGCCACCACAGCGACTTGGACAAGGGCGGCTGGGCTGGGAGGCGGCGGTTGGATTCTGCCGCTTGCTGGATTGAGAAATCTCGGGCGACTGGGCAGCTCCCGGCCGATCGCTGCAGATCCCGGTCGGACTCTGAAGTCCCCGGCCGTGGCCAGATCCCGGACCGACCGCGCGCATCCCAGGCCGACTGTGGCTTTCTTGAGGTCGCTTGCTGGGGTCTTGGAGTCGGATCAACTATCTCTGGCGAGCCGCACGAAAATGGAGTCGGATTCTGGTGAAGGCTTGATAGACGGCTTGAGGAGGCGCCAAGGGCGACGCCATAAGGTATCGCTGGCGAGTGGAGCCGACTTCGCGCCAATCGTCTGCTTGATCGTTGTCGTTTCTTGATGCGTGGAGGAATTCGCATCCTTCAAAATATCCGCTGAGTTGCTGCACCAAGAAGCGAGCTTCGCCATGTTTGCGTCTTTGGCGTCCTAGTCGCGGATGATTGCTGAACCACCAAGTCGAATCGCCATAGCACGTGATCCGGCGAATGCCGAAGTTCTTTGGCAAGCCGGAGCCCGTGGATGGCGCTTCATATTCGGCGACGTTGTTGGAGGCGGCGAAATGGATTTGCAGCACGTATTTGAGATTGTCGCCCTTGGGGGAGGTGAGGACGATGCCGGCTCCGAGGCCGGTGCGCATCTTGGAGCCGTCGAAATCGATCGCCAATGAGTAGAGTCGGTATGAGCGGTAAATCTTGAGTCTCCGCCCAGTCGACGAGGAAGTCGGCCAGTGCCTGCGACTTGATGGCGGTGCGAGGTTGGTAGTAGATGGTGTAAGGAGCTAGATCGATAGCCCACTAAGCATCTCGACTTCCGATGATCTCGGCGAGTGGAGCGGTGCGAGACCCGCGATGATTGGATGCTCTTGAAAGTAGGGCTTGACTTCTTGGCGGCAAAATGCACGCCGTAGCACATCTTCGTAGTGAGGGTAGTTCTGCTTGAGGTCGGCATTACCTCGCTCGTAATACACTGGTCTCGGACCGGGCGCCTTGCCTTCCTCCTTGCATTCGACTACAATAATCAGTCTTGACTACCGGTGGTAGCGGCGATGTATAAGACATGGGCTCTTTGGGAGTCGAACCGCCAAGACCGGGGAAGTCGCCAAATCTTCTTCGATTGGAGAAATGCCTCATCGCCTTGTGGTTCCACTCAAAAAAGTGGTCTTCTTCGTCAATTGGTACAACGGCAGAGCTTTCTCGCCGACCGGTGATGAATCGGCTTATTGAAGCCAAGCAGCCGTGAACTTCTGCACATCCAACAGTCGGCTGGGTACCTCCATCCTCTCAATGGCCTTGATCTTCACAGGGTTGCACTCTATGCCGCGTTCGGAGACCAGAAAACCGAGGAGCTGGCCGGCTGGGACTCGAATCGCTTCTTCTGGATTGAGCTTGATCTGGAATCGGCGCAGATTTTCAAAGGTCTCTTTGAGGTCTTCTAGCAGCGTCCCACGTTTCTTCACCACCACATCATCTACATAAACGTGGGCGTTTCTGCCGAGTTGCTTGAGGAGGCACTTCTGCATGCAACGCTGAAAGGTGGCGCCGGCATTCCTTAAGCCGAACGTCATTGTCAGGTAACAGAAGGCTCCAAACGGCGTGATGAATGTGGTCTTCAGTCTGTCTGCTGGGTTTAGCTTGATCTGGTGATACCCTGAGTATGCGTCCAAGAAGCTCAACAGCTCGCATCCGGCTGTGGAGTCTATCACTTGATCGATCCTTGGCAGAGCGAACGGGTCCTTCGGGCAGGCTTTGTTGAGGCTGGTGTAGTCGATGCACATCCGCCACTGCTTATTCTTCTTCAATACCAGCACAGGATTGGCCAACCATTCCGGAAAAAACACCTCCATGATGAATCCGGCTGCCAGGAGCCGGGCTATCTCTTCTCCGACGACTCTTCTCTTCTCCTCTGACAGGCGGCACAAGGGCTGCCTGACGGGCTTCACATCCGGCCTGACATGTAGCTTGTGCTCGGTGAATTCCGTCGGTACACCTGGCATGTCCTTGGGGGACCATGCGAAGATGTCCCGATTCTCACGGAGGAAATCGACGAGCTCGCCTTCCTATTTGCTGTCGAGGCCGGTGCCTATGACAGCGTACTTCTCTGGTGCTCCGGGTCCAAGGGTATCTTCTTGGTCTCTTTAGCGGCTTGAATGATCATACGCCTCCGTCTCCTTGGGGTCAGCGACATCTCCGGCTGCTTCCCAGCCATCGCCACGACCCGATCAAGGAGCCGCTTCTCGGCCGCGATCACCAAAGACTCGGCCAGCCGACTGCTCTCGGCCGCCAAAGGCGACGACTTCTTGTAGTCGCCGGCAATGGTCGAGATCCCTTGGAACTCGGCATCTTCATCTTGAGGTAGGCGTGGTGGGGAACCGCCATGAACTTGGCCAAAGCCGGC
Source organism: Aegilops speltoides (assembly GCA_021437245.1). Classification (NCBI taxonomy): domain Eukaryota; kingdom Viridiplantae; phylum Streptophyta; class Magnoliopsida; order Poales; family Poaceae; genus Aegilops; species Aegilops speltoides. The sequence goes on along the minus strand of CM038146.1, from coordinate 96,699,355 downwards.
CGACCTAGCAGCGCGTGGTGCAGGCTCTCAAATCCACCACCTCGAACCAGACGGCTCTCGGCGGAAGTGATCTTTGTCTCCGAAGAGGGCGTCTATCAGAATCTTGCCAATTGGCGAACATGAGAGGCAAGGTACGATTCCATGGAACACGGTGCGGCTGCTCTGCAGCTGCCTCCGCCTGATTCCGAGCTTCTCCATGGTATCTTTGTACAGGATGTTTATGTTGCTGCCTCCGTCTATCAGGACCCGCGAGAAACGGGCGGCCCGCCTATCGGTGGCCAAGGTCGCTCCGAGAACCAAAGCGTAAGAGCCCGGACTTGGCATCACCTCTAGGTGATTTGCCCGACTCCAGCTGATAGGCTTCTCGGACCAATGCATGAACTCGGGCTTCTGCGCCATGCGTTGACTTCTTCTGCTGTTGGCGCTTTCTTCGCCCGATCATCTGCCAGATAGTGAATACTACGTATGCTCCGTGCTCTTACGGGAACTTCGTCTTGGACTGCGCCGACGGCGAGCCGCCCGGCTGCGGAGGCGGCGGAGGCGGCGGCGACCCGCAGCGGCGGGGAGCGAGCCGTCCCCTTGGCGATCTGACGAGCGATGGCACTTTACGGTGGTGTGGTTTGGCGGCTTCGCCGCTGTGAAACTTGCAAGGACCATCCAGAGTCTGTTCATAGGAAAGGCCGGCAACCAATTGGACTTGCCGCCCATACGCCGCTTGGCGAGGCTGCCCTCGGTTGCTGATCTTCTCTGCTGCGACACTGCCGATTGTTGGAAGTCGGCTGTGGGGCTTTCGCTTGTTGTGGATTCTGTTGCTTCCGCCGGCTGGTGTCTCCGGCCGGAGTTACGGGAGCTGGGAGTCACTTGCCACCGCGTTGACTTGGATCTCCGTCTTCATAGAGGAGGCGTGGCGTGCTTATGCTCGCTATGATTAGCAGTTAAATCGAGGTTTTCGGGTTAAATCGCAGAGGAGCTTGTGCTTGAGGAGGGTGCCCTCTCGGCACCCGGCCGTAAAGTACTCAATGGCCTGCACCTCGTGCACGCCCTCGCAGGAGTTTCGGAGTTCGCCCCGGCGCGTGAGATAGTCACGCGTCGATTCTTCGGGGCCTTGCACGCACAAGGAGAGCTGGCGCGGCTTGGGAGGTCGCTTATGCGTCTTTGGTGAAGTTGCGAACGAAGGCTTCAGTGAAGTCGACCCAGCTGTTGATGCTGCGGGGCTTCAGGCTGTTCAGCCATGTCCGAGCCGTGCCCTGGAGCATGAGGGGAACATATTTTACGGCAACTCGCTTGTTACCGTTGGCGATGTTGACGGCTGTGGAGTAGTCTATCAACCAGTCCTCCGGCTTCACGGGCGGTGTACTGGGCGTATCTCGGGGGAGCGTGAACCCTTTGGGGAAGGGCTCGTCTCTGATGCGGGGCCCGAAGCAAGGCGGACCCAGCTCATCCTCTTCTTCTAACACCAGGGATCTGTGGAGTCGGTCGATCCGGTGGCGGGCGTCGTTCTCTCCGACTCCCTCTCGGCGGCCAAGGCGACCTCCGAGAGTCGGATGCTCAACAGGCGGCGGAGAGACTCGCCGTTCTCTTCGGGGCGGGGGAGGCAGATAATCATCTCGCCGCTCCACCGCTCGGGGGCGGCCGTCTTGGTCACGCTCGATGGTGATGCGAGTCCGGCTGTGGCTTGCAGCCGGCTCATTCTCTTTCCTCCCGCGGACTCCACCAGTCGGCGTCCGGGAGGTCGCGCCTTGATCTCGGCGAGGGGGTAAGTCGTCGTTCTGTGGCTGATGCTGCGCGTCTGCGCGGCCGCCTGCCGCGTTTTGTGCAACAACCGCATCGAGGAGCTGCTGGACTCGCTCCGTTATTACACGGCGCTCGTCGCCTTCGAGGTTCCTCAGCTCTTCGGTCGCCGCTTGGGCGGCGCGGATGTTCTCCGCAGGGGTGGCGTACACGGGGCGCTTCGCCCCGAACAGATCGGCGATGGCTGCGCCGCGCTCTCGGACCGCACCTAGACGGCTCGGCCCAGTCGGAGCCGGCGAGCCGCCTACAGCACGGTCCATCTCGCGCTGGTATGCTTCGGACAAGCGTCTCATGCTTGCCAACTTCTTGGCGCCTTCAATGATCTGAAGGCGGCGTTCTTCCAGCATCTCTGCGTCCGCGTCCTCTGGGATGGGCGCGCGAGGTCTCTGAGGGAGCACGCCGGCAGCCGGTCTGGCGTTTTCGCCGGAGTGCTCGCCATGGCGATGGCGAGCACCTCCGTGTGGCGCTTCCGTCACTCTCCTCGTCTGAGCGGCTCGTCGTAGACCACCACGTTGGTGGGGAAGATATCAAGCGATACGGCGTCGGAGTCGACCAGCATCGGGTCGGAGCAGCCTACGGACTCCAAGTCTACAGCGGGCTCGCCTGCGACTTGGAGTTGATCGAGGAGGCCCGCGAGAAGGTTCTTGGGGCCGCCTGTGCCTGTGCTCGGTGCAGGCTCGTCGGAGAGGCGCACCTCACCGATGAGTTCGGCGAGGCCACTGTTGACACACGAACACGTCACGTGTACCCTCGACGCCGGGGGTGATGCACCGCAGCTCACGTCGAAGGAGACCCGACCGACAGCAGCGATCGCCAAGGCGGTCGTGGGCGCTTTGCAGACCGAAACCCAGCGCCCGGGAGGGACCCGTCAGGGATTGCGGCGGCTATGGGCTGCCCTAGGTCGATTCGCTCGCCCTAGAGCCTCGAGATTCGCAGCTCTCAAACACGAAGAACAGCGAAGAGCGAGAGAAAAAACGGTGGAGAGATAAAAAGTAGACAGGAAAAAGTAGTATATTGATTTGTTCGATTGTGTGTTGTTCAATCGGCGTCACTAACATATATAAGAGGCGGCTGGACTTCCCGTACAAGTAAAGGATTCATCTAGGCTTTCCTTACAAGAAAAATTACATCAATTCACGTCCTAGAGTCCTAGTTCTAATCCAACTCGGATCCAGTCTGAATCTGGCCCAACTTCTGTCTTCCTCCTTGTGCAGGCCGCCCAGCCTCCATATGACCTCCGATCACGACGGCCCAAATATTAAACTTGTGCGCCTCGACGATACGAACAACTTTCATGTTGATCACTTTTTCAAATAAGGCCATCTTGAATACTTTTCGAGGTCATCTTTACCTTCGGTCGGACTCGGTCTTGCGGTAGACTGAATTATCCGAGTCTTGTAGTGAATTTGCAGGCCATATACTATCTCTGATGACGATGACTCCAAAAGCAAAGTTTACCGTCTTGACGATCGCACAACTTCTGTATTGAACACTTTTTCATCCGAGATCATCTTGATAAACTTTTGGGCACATGTTCAGTTTCACTCGGATTTGAGCTTATCCACTCGGATTTTAAAGTCTTTCACTCGGATGGTCCGACTGGACTTTTTCACTCGGATGACTATATTTTCACTCGGAAGACAATCAATCGGTAGGTTTTCACTCGACCTTTTACTCGATCGGTAGGTTTTCACTCGACCTTTTACTTGATCGGTAGGTTTCCACTCGACCTTTTACTCGATCGGTAGGTTTTCACTCGACCTTGGACTCGATCGGTAAATTTTCACTCGACCGGTGACTCGATCGGTAGGTTTCCACTCGACCTTGGACTCGATCGGTAGATTTTCACTCGACCGGTGACTCGATCGGTAGATTTTCACTCGACCGGTGACTCGATCGGTAGGTTTTCACTCGACCGGTGAGTTTTCACTCGGATGGTAAGCTTTCACTCGACCAAACACATAGCCTGATCTTGATTTGTCTCCCCAAGTCTCATACGACCTCGGATTGAGACGAATTATATATGAAAATCGATCGGCTCGACGAGACGAAACTTTTTCGTGTTGAAGATTTTTCGTTTCAAGGAATTCTTAAGGGCCTAATTGCTCGCGCGACCCACCAGACATGGCGTCTGGTACTTTGCGCCAGATTTCCACTCAGCTTCGGCCTGCAGTGTATTGCCTCTAACTTTTGCATATGAACTCGGATTGAGATGATTTATATATCAAAATCGATTGCCTCGACGAGACGAAGACAATTCCTTTAGAATACTCCTCCATCCGAGGTCGTCTTGAAGGCAAGATTGGCGAAAACCACTCGGAATGTTTGAATCTTGTCACCGAGTGCAACTTGACCACCGATACAAAGTCGAATGGCGATAAATTAAACATCAAAGTTATTCCACTCGTCGGCCTGAAACTTTGCATGCTGAAAACTCTTTCACTTGAGGCCATCTTACTTGCCTTTTGTACCTTGCCAAAATCCGATGTCAACACATGCCCCCCTGTTTTTCGGCAAAGCTTGCATGCCGAAAAATAATATGCACGGTGTTTGTTCTAAGGACGATGTCAACACTCCATCGGCCATTTATTTTCCTCAGGGCGATAATTATGTATCGGCCATGTTTGTGCTAAGGGCGATAATCGTATATCGGCCATTGCCTACTCAGGCTTCCTGCCACACACTCGGGTGGTACTTCTTCAAATATTTTCCGTTGAGAGCTCGAGGTAACAATGCCCCTTGTATTGATTCCACCAAATATGAATTTCCAGGAACAACCCTTGTAATCCTAAAGGACCTACCCAACTTGGAGACCACTTCCCGAATTTTCCATCTCTTGAACCAATCGGCAGAATCACTTTCGAGCAGAGTTCACCAACTTGAAAATGCTTCAATTTAACTTTCTTATTGTAAGCTCTTGCAACCCTCAACTTGTCTCTCTCTATGGACTCCAAAGCAACCAAACGTTTATCGGCAACTTCATCAATATTGTCCATCATCAAGTTATAAAAGTCTACTGCCGATAAATCATTTTGTTTGGCTATTCTCAAAGCATTCAAATTTACCTCCACTGGTAAAACAGCCTCCTGACCATATACTAGCTCATATGGAGTCACTTTCGTAGCACCATGCCTTGAGATTCTATGTGCCCACAATGCCTCAGACAACAAGTCATGCCATCTCCTTGGATTATCCTCAATCTTCTTTTTGATGAGCTTGATTAAAATTTTATTGCTAGACTCGGCTTGTCCATTAGCTTGGGCATAATACGGAGAGGAATTGAGCAACTTTATATTATAAGTTTCGGCAAACTCTCTGACTTGGTGTGACATAAAAGATGAACCTTGATCTGTAGTTAATGTTTGAGGAATACCGAACCTATGGATAATGTGCTCAGTTATGAATTGAATTACCTCCGTATGTGTCACGTTCTTGAGAGGTACTGCTTCAGACCATTTAGTGAAATAATCAGTTGCCACCAACACGAATCGATGCCCCTTTGAGGAAGATGGATGAATTTGCCCAATAAAATCTAAACCCCATCCTCTGAAAGGCCACGGCTTGATAATAGGATGCAACATAGCAGCAGGAGCTAATTGAATATCACCAAATTTTTGACAAGCTTCGCACCCTTTATAATATCTGAAGCAATCATTAATCATGGTCGGCCAATAAAACCCAGCACGTCGTAATAACCATTTCATCTTAGGAGCCGACTGATGAGTACCACAAATGCCCTCATGTACTTCTCCCATAGCAACTCTTGCCTGGTCCTCATCCAAACACTTTAGAAGAACATCATCAACTGTTCGGCGATAAAGGTCATCATCCCTTATAGTATATTTAAAAGCCATACGCCGAACAGCCCTGTCCACCCTTTCACTCGGATTGCGCAAGTAAGCAACAATGGGCTTCCTCCAGTCGGAATTGTCATCTGCACTAGATTTTTTGTTAATGACCGAATCAGTGGGTTCTGGTTCGGCCTCTTCTATACTGGTAAGACAAGACATCGGTCTTTGAGAGATATGAAACATGCCATGATCAACATGATATCCAGATGCTTGCTATGCCAACTCATTTGCTTTCCAATTGTCATGTCTAGATATATGTGCAATGCTAAAACAATCCAAAGTAGAAATTATATCTAGACATCTATCAAGATAAACATTAAGTGATTCGGCCAAACACTGAAAGACTTTGGATATTTGCTGCACCACTAGTAACGAATCACCGTAAGCCTCAATATGTGTAACACCTATAGCAAGTAACATCTCTAGACCGAATAACAATGCTTCATATTCGGCTTGATTGTTTGTGCAAAAATATTCTAAGCAGCATGAGGCTTCAAAAACAGCACCATGAGGAGATATATAAACAATACCAACACCTTGGCCATTGCTACAAACTGAACCATCAAAGTACAATCTCCATGGCACTAATGAAACAAGGTTCATATCAACATCATGCTTCTCATTAATCCGATGTTCAACAATGAAATTAGCAACAATTTGGCATTTCATGGATTTTAGAGATTAATAAGCCAAATCATACTCAATCAAAGCATAAGCCCACTTGCCAATTCTACCACTAAGAATTGGCCTATGCAACATGTACTTAATGACATCGGTTTGACAAGCTACTACACAAGCACTCGACACTAGGTAATGTCTCAACTTGGTGCAAGCGTAATATAAGCATAAACATAGTTTTTCAATAAATGTATACCTTGTCTCGGCGTCCAATAAACGTCTGCTCAAATATGTAATGGCATGCTCTTTTCCTTCGGTATCTTGAGTCAAAACAGCACCAATAACACCTTCCTCTGCTGCGATATAAAGTTTAAAAGGCTCTCTATGCTTGGGTGCTTTCATCACCGGAGGAGTGCACAAATAATTCTTGATCATATCAAAAGCTTCTTGCTGTTTTGCCCCCCAAGTGAAATCAACATCATTCTTTAACCGAAGGATAGGAGTAAATGCATCAACTTTCCCTCACAGATTAGCTATGAACCTTCTCAAATAATTGACCTTGCCAAGGAACTTTTGCATATCTCTTTTGCATGTTGGGGCCTCCACTTTCTGTATGGCCTCTATCTTTTTGGGATCGATTTCGATGCCATCTTCATGAATAATGAAACCCAAAATTTCCCAACCGACACGCCTAATGCACACTTCAAAGGATTCATCTTCAGTCCATACTTTTTCATCCTTTCAAAAGCTAAACGCAAATCGGCCAAGTGAGATTCAAAAGCATCCGATTTGACAACAATATCATCAATATAAACTTCAAGTATGACACCGAGTAAATCATGAAAAATCAAATTCATAGCCCTTTGATATGTGGCCCCAGCATTTTTCAATCCGAATGTCATCACTTGTCCACTCGAATAAACCAAGGAAACCAGACATCGAAAGCTGTTTTGTACATGTCCTCTTGACCATAAAATTTGATTATATCCGCATTACCATCTAGAAAGCTAATAACCTTATGTCCGACGCATCATTAATAAGCATATCGGCTATTGGCATGGGATACTCATCTTTGGGTGTAGCCCTATTCACATCTCTGAAGTCAATGCACACCCTCAACTTGCCGGATCCCTTCTTCTCCACTGGGACAATATTAGAAATCCACTCGGCATACCTGCAAGGTCGAATGAATTTAGCTTCAAGCAGTCGACCGATCTCTTCCTTGATCCGGTCATATGTTTTCGGATTAAACTTTCTAGCCGACTGTTTATAAGGTCTAAAACCGGCCTTTATAGGCAACCGATGCTCCACTAGCTCTCGGCTCAACCCTGGCATCTCATGATATTCCCATGCAAAGCAACAAACATATTCTTTCAATAGCTCGATTAACTTAGCTTTACAATCAGCTTTCAAATTTTTGTTTATAAATGTCGGTCGACTGACTGATCCGTCTCCGATATCCACCTCCTCTAACGGATCGGCCGATGTAAAACCTTGTCCAAGTTTATCCATGTCATCCAACTCCTCAATAGACTCATACATATCGTTCTCGCTGGACCGATATTTTGCAAGACGTTTTTGTAACCACTCGGAATTAGAATCCATTTAAACCTATCATACCTTGGAGCCGATTGCATTCAGTCGGCTTTAAAGACACGGGCACAAAACCATTCTTGGTCGCGCTGAGAAAATCAAACTCTGATAAGTCACGTCCCGTCAAGCAAGTAGCATTGGGATGTTGCCAATCCACCGATGCATCGGCCAAAGCAACACAGGCCGAGTTATCCGCATGAATGACTTCCACTTCATCATCAACCCACTGAATCAAAAACTGGTGCATAGTGGATGGCACGCGACCGGTTTGCATGAACCCAATCACGGCCTAGTATAACATTGTAGTTACCTTGCACCTCGGCGACAAAGAATCACGATAGCCAAAGTTTTGCTTCCGACTGTAAGCTCCACATACATTACACCTTTGGCTTCAGTTTTCTCTTTGCCTTCAAATCCGTTGAGCACCATATTGGTCTTGATCAATTCTTCATCAGGCAAACCCAATTTCTTGAAGACCGAATAGGGCATAAGATTTACCACAGCACCACCATCAACAAGCATTCGACTAAGTGGCGATCCATTGATATGACCTCTGAGATACAACGGTTTCAAATGTGTTACTGGTTCTTTTGGCTTCTCGAATATTGCATTTTTAGGACCAAAATTCAGCTGAGCAACTTCCCCTTCCTCATCTACAGCACGAAACTCAGCAGGTAAGTAATACACCATATTGATATCCATACCTTCATGAACCGGTGTAGATTCATAGTCCAATATATCATCCTCTTCTTCAAGTGGATCGACCGATTCTGAAATCTGTCCGAGTGAAGGAGAGGTAAGAAGTGTCACAGACGATGTAATAGCTGTCGCATCGTCCTCCTTGGGTGGTGTAAGCACTTCTGTGATAGATGTAGAAGCTGATGTATCTTGTATTTGTTTAGGCCTCCACACTTGTTTTGCTGGAACCATGGGCCGAGTGTCATTGAACAACTTATCCCTTTGCTTCTCGGCCTCCTGCTCTGCCATCTCTTGACTCCTTAACCTCTGTAGTTTCCTCTTCTGTGTCTTTGTTAGCCCTGGAGGACACCACTTTGGCTGAGTGTATTTAGGATCCCTCGTTTTTACCTGGCTGGTGCTTGCTTCATGGTCATTAGCCGAGTGCTTTGGCGTGATAGAAAGTATCGGCTCAGTTGAGTGGTTATGCACAGTCGGCTGCTGTATGGGGAATGTTTCGGTGCCCAAGATAAGTGAGTCAACATCCATTTTCTCCTTGCCTTTGCCCGACTCAACTGTTGCAACACTTGGTGACTTAACACGCCATTCTTTTCGACTTTCCAGATGCATGAAATTTCCACTTGGGCGCACCTTTTTACTTGGATGGAATCCACTCGGATGGAACTCAGTCGGATGGAATCTACCCATCCACATTTTTTCACTCGGATAGCTTCCACCTGGGTGCATTCTTACACTCGGATAATTTCCATCCGGTCGCATATTTTGACCAGCCGACTGATAGTCGCCAATGTTCAGTCGGCCATTATATGAGTATTCAAGTCGGTCCCAAACAGTTTGCCTCTGCTCTTCTGGAAACAGTGCCTTTGGTCCACTTGGTTTTGCATACCGACTGAACATATCATCTGATGGTGACCTTGGTCGCTTCAAGTGTGATGGCCGGTTAGAGCTGGGACCAGCCGACTGATTAGCATATTTGGACAGCAGCATATCAAAAGTTGGCTTGATCCGCTTGCGTTGCACTTTAGCTTCATTCTTCTTCCACTTGCCAACTTCTGGACTCTTGGGCTTGACAAATTTAACACGAGTATTCTCTTGCACTTGCGGTTGCCCCCCGAGTGTAGGATTCTTGATGGTGATTTTGATCACTTCCTTGCCATCGGGTTGCTTATCAAGCACAACCTGTCTTCCCAAGACCTTGTTGTCCTCCTTGTCTTTCCTGGGCTCACCAACAATGACATTAGCTTTATTAGCAGATTCGGCTACCTCCGGCCGAATGAGTAACTTCTTCCCTTCTAATTCCATGGTGTTCATTGGAAAGGGCTGTTTATCAACTTGCATCTCAGAAAAGTTCAATCGTCCGTCATTAATGGCCGATTGTATCTGTCGTCGAAAAACATTGCAATCATTAGTAGCATGAGAAAAAGAATTATGATACTTGCAATAAGCACGCCGTTTCAGCTCTTCAAACGGTGGTAAAGTATGAGATATTCTAATAATCTTAGCCTGCAGCAAAGCATCAAATATTCTATCACACTTAGCAATGTTAAAAGTAAACTTCATCTCTTCATCACGATTCTTATGAATCGGTTTCAGATCATTGCAAGTAAAGGGTTTGGCCTTAGATGGCCAAACAAATTCAGTAGCAAAAACATCACCCTCATCGTCCGAGTGATCACTATCATATTCCACCATATTCACCTTTGGACGATCGGCTTTGTATCTATGCACTTCTTTGAGGTCTTTACTTCGGCTTTCCTGAGCCAAAGCCCTTTGTAAGACTTGGTTGATATTTAGGAACTCGTAGCCTTCTAGCTTTTCTTTAATAGGAGTTCTCAAACCACTCAGCACTAGGTCCGCCAAGTCTCTCTCGGTTATCACCAAACTAAAACACCGTTTTTTGTTTCTCTGAATCTCTTGACGTAATCGGAGACCGATTCATCATGCTTCTGCTTAACCGATGTTAGATGTGACAACTTGAGTTCATTGTCGCCGCTATAAAAGTGATCATGAAACTTCTGCTCTAGCTGCGACCAAACCCGAATGGAACCATGGGGTAAAGAAGAAAACCATGAAAATGCAGTACCAGTTAATGATAAAGGAAATAAACACACTTTCAATTCATTCAATGATCCTGCCTTGGTTTTTGTGCCCTCTCCATTGAACTTAACAAAATCTGGAATTTTATATCCTGGAGGGCACTGGATAGCATCAAAGTACTCGGGGTACGGCTTTTGGTAAATCCGATTCCGAGGTAACTCAACTCCAAAATTCTCTCGAAGCATCTTAGCCATCTCCTCTCTAAGATTAGCTAAACCATCATCCATAGTGGACGATGAAGCTTGTGGCAGTGGCATAGGAGGAGTAGGGTTACTAGCTGTAGGTAGGAATTGTGGCATGTATGTCGACCCATAATTTGCTAGTGGTCGAGTGGTTGTAGCTGTAGGTAAGGTTGAGTTCGGCGTTGCCACCAAACCTGGCATGCTTATAATAGGATTAATGGGTGCAGCCACAATCTGATTTGTTTGGGTAGGATAATAAGTCATCGGCACGGGAGGCGCCAATGAGATAGGTAAAGCCAGATTAGGGTTTTGCACACTAGCAGCTACACCATCATTACCACTAGTCGATTGAGATGTATTCTTCTGTTGTTACCATCAGCAATACGACTTTCAATCTCAGCCCACTGCTCAGGAGAAAAGGCAGTACTTACAGAGGGTTTAACCTGCTTGGCTTGCAAAGGAGGGAACTTGATTTCTTCAATCGGAGTGATGTTGCCTTGGCGATCCTTCTTGAACTTTGCAAGGAACTCCTGCAAGTCCTTCTCCTCGCATGCCTTCTTGTACTCCTCATAGACTTGGCGATGATCGGCCGATATCTCATCAAGACTGGGCTTAATGATGTTATCGGCGTCTACCTCAGATGGCTTGGGAAGATCGGACATGGTGGATGATGATGATTGATCTTGGTCCCCAGCGAGTCGCCAAAAGTGTGTTGACACACGAACCGTCACGTGTACCCTCGATGCGGGGTGATGCACCGCAGCTCACGTCGAAGGAGACCCGACCGACAGCGATCGCAAAAGACGATCGGCGGGCGCTTTGCAGACCGAAACCCAGCGCACCGGGAGGGACCCGTCAGGGATTGCGGCGACTATGGGCTGCCCTAGGTCGATCGCTCGCCCCTAGAGCCTCGAGATTCGCAGCTCTCAAACACGAAGAACAGCGAAGAACGAGAGAAAAAAGCGGTGGAGAGATAAAAGTAGACAGGAAAAAGTAGTATATTGATTTGTTCGATTGTGTGTTGTTCAATCGGCCGTCACCCCCAACATATATAAGAGGCAGCTGGACTTCCCGTACAAGTAAAGGATTCATCTAGGCTTTCCTTACAAGAAAAATTACATCAATTCACGTCCTAGAGTCCTAGTTCTAATCCAACTCGGATCCAGTCTGAATCTGGCCCAACTTCTGTCTTCCTCCTTGTGCAGGCCGCCCAGCCTCCATATGACCTCCGATCACGACGGCCCAAATATCAAACTTGTGCGCCTCGACGATACGAACAACTTTCATGTTGATCACTTTTTCAAATAAGGCCATCTTGAATACTTTTCGAGGTCATCTTTACCTTCCAGTCGGACTCGGTCTTGCGGTAGACTGAATTATCCGAGTCTTGTAGTGAATTTGCAGGCCATATACTATCTCTGATGACGATGACTCCAAAAGCAAAGTTTACCGTCTTGACGATACGCACAACTTCTGTATTGAACACTTTTTCATCCGAGATCATCTTGATAAACTTTTGGGCACATGTTCAGTTTCACTCGGATTTGAGCTTATCCACTCGGATTTTAAAGTCTTTCACTCGGATGGTCCGACTAGACTTTTTCACTCGGATGACTATATTTTCACTCGGAAGACAATCAATCGGTAGGTTTTCACTCGACCTTTTACTCGATCGGTAGGTTTTCACTCGACCTTTTACTCGATCGGTAGGTTTCCACTCGACCTTTTACTCGATCGGTAGGTTTTCACTCGACCTTGGACTCGATCGGTAAATTTTCACTCGACCGGTGACTCGATCGGTAGGTTTCCACTCGACCTTGGACTCGATCGGTAGATTTTCACTCGACCGGTGACTCGATCGGTAGATTTTCACTCGACCGGTGACTCGATCGGTAGGTTTTCACTCGACCGGTGAGTTTTCACTCGGATGGTAAGCTTTCACTCGACCAAACACATAGCCTGATCTTGATTTGTCTCCCCAAGTCTCATACGACCTCGGATTGAGACGAATTATATATGAAAATCGATCGGCTCGACGAGACGAAACTTTTTCTTGTTGAAGGTTTTTCGATTCAAGGACTTCTTAAGGGCCTAATTGCTCGCGCGACCCACCAGACATGGCGTCTGGTACTTTGCGCCAGATTTCCACTCAGCTTCGGCCTGCAGTGTATTGCCTCTAACTTTTGCATATGAACTCGGATTGAGATGATTTATATATCAAAATCGATTGCCTCGACGAGACGAAGACAATTCCTTTAGAATACTCCTCCATCCGAGGTCGTCTTGAAGGCAAGATTGGCCGAAAACCACTCGGAATGTTTGAATCTTGTCACTCGGAGTGCAACTTCGGCCACCGATACAAAGTCGAATGGCGATAAATTAAACATCAAAGTTATTCCACTCGTCGGCCTGAAACTTTGCATGCTGAAAACTCTTTCACTTGAGGCCATCTTACTTGCCTTTTGTACCTTGCCAAAATCCGATGTCAACAGCCACTCGCGGCGCAGGCGGCTTCGGCGCCACGCAGCGTGTCGATGCAGACTCCATCTGGCGAGCCGGGCTGGCTGCGCTCGCCAGGGAGGAAGAGGGTTCCCGTCCAGAACAGATCTCCGGACGATGGTGCACCTCGCCCCATGGTGGGCGCCAAATGTCGGGGGTTGGATGCGACATATGCCAACGGGTGGCTTATCATGGTGGGGGCGAGTAGAACGTCGCCGGTGCTCGAAAGCGGGATGGGCGAAGACATGCACGCCGGCGAATCTTACCCAGCTTCGGGGCTCTCCGAGGAGATAACACCCCTACTACTGCTCTGCGGGGTCTCCGCATGATCGCTATGGTATGATAGTACAAAGGTGCTCCTCGAGCTGTTTGGAGGCAGGGAGGAGCAAGGCTAGCTCTTTCCCCTCTTGCTATGTGTCTAAAACCTGTCTAGGGCCGAACCCTTTGCATGGGTGCCCCGGGGGGTTTATATAGGCCTACCCCCCGGGGGTACAACGGTAATTCGACTGGGCGCGGCCCCCAGCCGTCAGTCTCTCTAGCAGCCGTCCTCCTGCCCGGCCAGGGGCCCGCGATTGGCGGGCCTCATGACAGCGAGAACATCTGTGCAGCACTCCTGGTGACGCAGGCTCGGTCACGGGGTCGTGGGTACAGTGCCACCGTCTGTCAGGCGATCACTGTCGCCACTCCCCGTCCAATCGGGTTTATGGCTCGTGGGGCCCTGGCCGGGAGGCGGCCGACTCTGGGGAGGCCGACTCCCGCAGGGCCGTCTTCGGGCTCTTCGGCTATCTTCTTCTATCTCAGCGACAGGGGCGGCGATCTCTGGGCGTCTGCGCGCGCCGTCGTGGGCACGATGCCTTGTGCCTTTGTGGCTGAAATCAAGGAGGCATGGCAGCAGTGCGCGCCTCACGGAGATCTCTGGTGGCGCGCTCATCTTTGTAGCCATGCCTTCCTCCCGTGGGTCCGAGGGGACAGCCACGTTGAGGCTGTACCCCGCATCGGTCTTCGTGTAAGGTCGCGGGCCGACTCTCATAGTCGGCCCCTTGAAAGGTCGCAAGCCCGGAGTCGGCTTGTTTCAGAGTCGCCGTCTAAGGACTCGGCTTCCTCGAAGGTCGCCGTCTAAGGACCCGACTTCCTCGAAGGTCGCCGTCTAAGGACTCGGCTTCCCCAAAGGTCGCCAGCGGGGACTCGGTCTTCTCGAAGGTCGCCAGCTGGGACTCGGCTGAGGGGCGCGGCCTGCCCCAATGTCTTGAAAGATCTTAGGTCCCAGGTCAGCCTACCCGTGGCCCATTACTCCGACATCAGATTTTCCGCTTCAAAAGTTGGGGCTGGCACTCGCTTGTTCTGGTCATTATATTGTGCTTGATAATGCTCCAAATCTGCTTCTTCGGCCAGCTGACAAGCCAGAGGGCGCACTGCACGGTTTATTGCCCGTAAATCCTCTTCATTAAAATCAGAACCATCTTCCTTCACACTGGGATAGCCTTGAGCTGCTTCCACCGGGTCAAAATCTGGTACCCATGCTTTGGCTCGGATCAAAGCATTGATAGCTCCAGTCCGGGCAGCAGATTTTTTCACCTCTTCAATCCGGGCAGGAAGCATGGATAACCGGTTCAGAGTATCTTGGATCAAGGAAGGTGCCGGGTTGTTATGCGAGGCTGTGGTGATGATACACTGGGCTCCGGTATATAACTGTTCTACTAAGGTGTAGACAGCCTTCAGTTTCTTCCGCACATCATTTCCTAAGTGCCCAATGCGTGTGCCTACAACAGTAAAGAGTTAGTCTCAAACCGGAGTTATGCTACAGCGGGTTCAAAACGTCACAACTATTCAAAGGAGCTTACCAAAGATTGCCGCAGTCATAGAGTGTACTTGCCGCTTTACGGCTGTCAGATCATCTACCACCGGTTTAAGGGCAGCTTCAGCATTTTCTGCTCGTTTGATCAAATTGGCCTTCTCAGTGGCCCAGTCAGCCTGTTCTTTCTTGAAGCCTTCCTTCACTTGTTCAGCGGCGTTCAAAGCACTGGTTAATTCTTTCTTGGCCTTTTCTGTTTCGGCCTGCTGGGTTTTCAACGCCTCTTGTAAATCGGCAATCCGGTCCTCCTTGATTTTCACCTCAGCCTGTGTATCGATAGTATGTTCAGCAAGCAATTCAAGAAAGTCAAAGTATCAACCACACAACAAAGTTATATGCTTGACACTTGGGGGCTAATGTACCTTCGATTTTTATATATCTGCTAGATGGCAAAGTCCCAAGCTCAATACAAGTATTCAACTTGGCACTTGGGGGCTAATGGCTATTTGATCTACGTATGTTTCCAAAGGCAATTTTTATTGAAGCCCCGGTTTAAGTATGCCAAGTTAAACCGGTCCTTGGGGGTTATACAGGTGGATTTCAAAGTTGTTAAGGAATATAGTCAAGTCCCGGTTTGATCAAGATTACAAACCGGCCCTTGGGGGCTACAAGGAATGATATCTTGGCGATAAGCCTTTGGAGTGGGTTACCTCAAACTTGTCCCTCATTAACTTGACCAGGCCAGCTTCATAGTCACGGCTGGTATAAAGCCGGTTTAAATAGCCAGAATGAAGGTCTTGGGCGCTCAGAGCAGCATATGTCTCCAGTTCAACATCCCATTTTCCTTTATTCAAAGCGGAAATATCTTCTTTTCTGATGTGCTGGTTAAAGTTGCAGATTCCCGGTTCGAACGGCCCATACCAGTTATCACAACATCATCATCTTTGGACTCGACAGACTGTGTAGGCACGGCCGTTTTGTCAGCAGGACTGTGGGATTTATCAAACTGGACGGTGCTGGCAGGTGGATCGGCAGAGATTGATGTGTTAACAGGCCTCTCTTCGGGAATAACAGTATCTTGTAGCGGAGGATCATTGGGAATGTCTTCAGAGGCAAAATTTCCAAGATCTGGTGCTCTCTCATGATCTAAGGCAGCATCTTCTTCAGCCGTTTTATCCAAACGGGCCTTCTTGCTGGGTCTCGGTTTGGTTCTAAGAGACAAAGAGTCAGGGAAAAGCATAAACCATTACACAATATATTAGAAGCATATGGTCGGTTTGGCTTACCCGACGGCTATCTTCAATGGTGGTAACTGAGTGGCCGATGATTCACCAGAGGATGAATGGGAAGTAACCTGATAATTGGAGTCGGACGGATTAAGAGGTTGTGGAAGAAACCCGCTTTAGAATTTAAAGCAATAAAAGGTCGGAGACCTCGGGCGGCGCTTCGAACCGGGCTGTTTGGTAAACCAGCAGAGGTAACTACCTGACCACTGTGCCGGGTTGTGTGGCGAGCTTCATGTTGCTGCGTCTTCATAAGAAATTTGGGATCCAAATAAGCAAGAGGGTGAGAAAAATTAACTTTCCGGTTTGCCTGGCGAAATTTTGGCAAAGGCAAATTTGCTGAATCGGAAGAGAGAATAGTTACCTCAATAATCTGCATTGCTGGCCTCGGCGTCGTCCTGACAAGCATCATCATCAATAAGGCGTGTAAAAAGTAAGCCAAGAGAATCAAGTTCTACCTCAAGATCCGGATTACCCACATCATCGTCAACGGCTGGGTCAGATGAAGCAGTGGTCTTTCTCTTATGGGCTGATTTCTTGACAACTTTGGTTTTGGGCCTGGTTGGCCGTCCTGCTTTCTCCGCTTTATCTTGTGAAAGTTTCTTGCTCCAAAACGGATTATCACCCTGGATCAGAAATAATTAAATGTTGGATACATGAAGCAGTAACAGGTTTAATGATGGAACAACTAGAAACTTACCGCAGGCGGTTTATTGGTGGTGCAGTACGGAGCTTGACCGGTTTGAGCACAGAGGTGCTCCGGTTCATTCAGCATCTTTTTTACCGAGTCCGTAACTTCATCATCAGAGTGTTGGAGTTTGGTGTGTCGGAGTGGGTCGTCGACATTATCAGTGTACTGGCACATCAAACCGCAGCGCCCGGCTCGAGGCGAGATGCCCCATGATAACCAACAACGTGCAAGGTCTATTCCGTCAAACCGTTAGCCATAAAAGCTTGGAGCTTGGGCGATTCGCGGGGCATATTTGCTTCTATCTTTGGCGCTCAATCTTTGTGGAAACGGATGGGTGCTGCTTAGCCGCTCTGGATGAAAGCCGTAAGGGATTTTCATCTTGAGAGAAGTATCTTTGCAATAAAACCAAGTCACATTCCACTCCTTGGGGTGAGTATGGAGTTTGGCGTGGGATAGGTGATCTCCTTCCTCTTTTGAATAGCCATGCCACCCAATTCAGTATTGGGGCCGTCGGTGAATTCAAGTCGACGGTTTAGATGGAAGAGGTCTCTAAACAGTTCAATGAAGGTTCCTCTTGAAGATATACTTGAGATAGTACTTGAAAGTGGCATAAGTTGGTAGCGGAGTTGGGGCCAATGTCCTGGGACGGAGCTGAAAATTGGCTAACACGTCCGGTAAAATTTTGAACCGGCGGTTTGAAGCCCCGGCCGTGATCTGCGAAGACCACAACTTCTCCTTCTGGGGTGTGGGAGGACATTCCTCTCCGTGGACCCTCCAATGGATATATCTTTGTCATCTAAAGCGCCAATCGAGACTAGATCATTCAGCTGTGACTCGGTGACGCGGGAAGGAACCCAGTTGCATTCATACACTTGTTTGGCCATGATAAGATCTACAAGGAATAATTGATCCGGTTCAAGAGCATGCTTGATACAAGGTGTTGATCTAAGTTATGATAAACCGGAGGCAGTATCTATAAACCGGTTTCCTGTGATATGGTATCAGGTGGATTATGACGGTTCAACAAGGGGACTAATGATATATATGTGCCGGTTTAGCAGTCTTTTCCTATGGTGAGTTAAACCGCCTAATCTAGGTTTTGGAAGCAATTGAAGCTATGGACAGTTAGTGTGTAGAAACAAGTTTTACAAGATCCTATTATAGCTGCGGATCAAACGCAGGCTTACAGAAAACAGAAAATATTTCACGGAAGTAAGGCAGAAACGGAAGTGGACTATGGAGCAGATATATATGCAGAAGATCCATGGGTTTAAGATGAGAAAATACAGTGGATGCACAGGGATCGCTATTAATACAGTACAGATTCACGGTGTTGTTCAAAGTTAAAAGAACAGACAGGAACGCGTGAAGAACACAGTATGGAGCTGGAACCCTAAAAACAGATCTAAGTCAAGAAGGGGCAGAAGCTTACCGGGAACGGAGAAGACGCGGAAAGAGGCCGCAGTGTTACGCATGCGTTCGAGTTGATCAATGCCCAGACGAGGCGGAAGTCGACGACGGTGGCGGAGCTCCAAGAACAGCGGCGCGAGGAAGACAAAGAAGAGGAGACGAAGGGAAGAAAGAAATGACCCTTCGGTCCTATTTATAAGGCAGCCAAGCTAGGTCAAGCGCGTGGATCCAGGAACAGCTATTAAAAGAGGGCGTTATAAATGATAAAATTTCAGGATGACGTCATGCGGTTTGATAACGAAGTGATGATGACGAGGCGGTTTGCCGACCATTATAAGACGTCCAAGATACAAGCTTTGTGAAGGATTGACATGAACCAGTTCAAATCAATCTGGGGCCTAATGTTGGGGATATTACCACTAGGTGTAAACCGGCCAGCTTGGGCCGGGTTAACTCTGTTAGTGGTATAAGCAGAGAAAGGCCCAAGGCCTGTAGTCGGTTTAGAACTTGTAGCCGTAAACCGGCCTGATGTATACTTGTGTTGTAAGTTAGGAATAGAGAGATACCAACCGGGATACGAGTATGAACCGGTTGGGACTCTATGAACCGACGGGCGTCACTCGTGTATATAAGGGGACGACCCGGCGACGGTTCAAAGACAGACAACCACAACTCGAGCCTAGGCGAAGCTTGTTTGCTCCCTAGCCATCGAGACCACATCAATTCCATCACAACTAGACGTAGGCTTTTACCTTCATCGAAGGGGCCGAACTAGTATAAAACCCTTGTGTCTTTGTGTCCGCTTTAACCCCTTCAAGTAAACCCGTAGCGATGGCTCCACGACTAAGTCCTTTCACTAGGACATCTGCCGGGACAAATCCACGACAAAAGTCATGTTTATTATTTAATTCATTGAGCAAATCACTTTGAGCTTTAAGTACTTGCTCTGCTTGAGTGGTAACCATAGAAGCATATTTGCTAATGAGTTTAAGTTCACCTTTAACTCTAGCCATATAATCACTCAAGCGTCCTATCTCGAAAGCATTGTTCTTTAATTCTCTACCAACATAAGCATTAAAACTTTCTTGTCTAGCCATAAAGTCATCAAATTCATCTAAGCATGGGCCATGAAATTTAGTAGACGGAATTCCAACTTTATCATATCTATAGAGAGAATTTACCTTTACTACCTGTGTCGGGTTATCAAGACAATGTGTTTCTTCGGCAGGCGATATATTAAGACCATGTATTTCTTCAATAGGTGGTAAATTCTTAACATCTTTAGCTTTAATACCTTTTTCTTTCATTGATTTCTTTGCCTCTTGCATATCTTCAGGACTGAGAAATAGAACACCTCTCTTCTTCGGAGTGGGTTTAGGAATAGGCTCAGGAGTTGGCTCAATTGGCTCAGGAATTGCCTCAAGAATTGGCTCAGGGAGAGTCCAATTATTTTCATTAGTCAACATATTATTCAATAGTAATTCAGCTTCGTCGACTATTCTTTCCCTGAAAACACAACCAGCACAACTATCCAAGTAGTCCTTGGAAGTATCGGTTAGTCCATTATAAAAGATATCAAGTATTTCATTTTTTCTTAAGAGGGTGATCAGGCAAAGCATTAAGTAATCGGAGAAGCCTCCCCCAAGCTTGTGGGAGACTCTCTTATTTGATTTGCACAAAATTATATATTCCCCGCAAGGCAGCTTGTTTCTTATGAGGAGGAAAATATTTAGCAGAGAAGTAATAAATCATATCCTGGGGACTATGCACACAACCAGGATCAAGAGAATTAAACCAAATCTTAGCATCACCCTTTAATGAGAAGGGAAATATCTTAAGGATATAATAATAGTGAGACTTCTCATCATTAGTAAACAGGGTGGCTATATCATTCAACTTGGTAAGATGTGCCACAATAGGTTCAGATTCAAGGCCATAAAAAGGATCAGATTCAACCAAAGTAATAATTTCAGGATCAACAGAGAATTCATAATCCTTATCAAGAATACGATATAGTGAAGTAGCAAAAGCAGGGTCAGGTTTCATTCTAGCATTAAGAGATTGCTGCTTCCATTTAGCTAATAACTTCTTAAGATCATACCTATCTTTGCAAGCAAAGATAGCTCTAGCAGCTTCCTCATTCATAACATAACCCTCAGGAACAATAGGTAATTCATAATCAGGGGGAGAACTTTCATAATCACTATCATCAATAATAGCATCTTCAATAATTTCATTCTCTCTAACCCTAGCAAGTTGTTCCTCAGGAAATTCACCTAATGGAAAAGTAGTGTCACGCAAAGAAGTAGTTTCATCATAAGTATCATGCATAGCAGAAGTGGCATCATCAATAACATGTGACATATCAGAATTCAAAGCAGTAGCAGGTTTAGGTGTCGCAAACTTACTAATAACAGAAGGAGAATCTAGTGTAGAGCTAGATGGAAGTTCCTTACCTCCCCTCGTAGTTGAGGGAAAAATCTTGGTTCTTTCGTCTTTGAAGTTCCTCATAGTGATCAACAGATATAAATCCCAAGTGACTCAATGAATAGAGCTATGCTCCCCGGCAACGGTGCCAGAAATTAGTCTTGATAACCGACAAGTGTAGGGGATCGCAACAGCTTTCGAGGGTAGGGTATTCAACCCAAATTTATTGATTCGACACAAGGGGAGCCAAAGAATATTCTTAAGTATTAGTAGTTGAGTTGTCAATTCAACCACACCCGGATAACTTAGTATCTACAGCAAAGTATTTAGTAGCAAGTAGTATGATAGTAATGGTAACAGTGGCAAAAGTAAAGATAATAGTTTTGTAGTAGACGTACAGTAGCAACGGAAAAGTAAATAAGGGAAGCAGAAGATGTGAAAAGCTCGTAGGCATGGATCAGTGATGGATAATTATGTCAGATGCGATTCCTCATGCAATAGCTAAAACATAGGATGACACAGAACTAGCTCCAGTTCATCAATGTTATGTAGGCATGTATTCCGAATATAGTCATACGTGCTTATGGAAAAGAACTCGCATGACATCTTTTGTCCTACCCTCCCGTGGCAGCAGGGTCCTAGTGGAAACTAAGGGATATTAGGGCCTCTTTTAATAGAGTACCGGACCAAAGCATTAACACATAGTGAATACATGAACTCCTCAAACTACGACCATCACCGAGAAGTATCCAGATTATTGTCACTTCGGGGTTGTCTGATCATAACACACAATAGGTGACTATAGACTTGCAAGATAGGATAAAAAACACACATATATTCATGAAAACATAATAGGTTCAGATCTGAAATCATGGCACTCGGGCCCTAGTGACAAGCATTAAGCATAGCAAAGTCATAGCAACATCAATCTCAGAACATAGTGGACACTAGGGATCAAACCCTAACAAAACTAACTTGATTACATGGTAAATCTCATCCAACCCATCACCGTCCAGCAAGCCTACGATGGAATTACTCACGCACGGCGGTGAGCATCATGAAATTGGTGATGGAGGATGGTTGATGATGACGACGGCGACGAATCCCCCTCTCTGAAGCCCCGAACGGACTCGAGATCAGACCTCCCGAGAGAGATTAGGGCTTGGCGGCGGCTCCGTATCGTAAAACGCGATGAAACTTTCTCTCTGTTTTTTTTCTCCATGAAACGGAATATATGGAGTTGGAGTTGAGGTCGGTGGAGCATCAGGGGGCCCAAGAGACAGGGGGCACGCCCCCCACCCTCATGGACAGGGTGTGGGCCCCCTGGCCTTGATTCTTTCGCCAGTATTTTTTATATTTTTCAAAACTTATCTCCGTGGATTTTCAGGTCATTCCGAGAACTTTTGTTTTCTGCACAATAGACAACACAATGGCAGTTCTGCTGAAAACAACGTCAGTCCGGGTTAGTTTCATTCAAATCATGCAAGTTAGAGTCCAAAACAAGGGCAAAAGTGTTTGGAAAGTAGATACGTTGGAGACATATCAGACGTTGATGTCATTGTGAGTTCCTGGCATCCCAAAGAAAGAGTGCCAAATCCAGAGGTCATGTGTGGCCACTGCCTCAAGCACCACACTGCAACCGCCTTTGGCGCCTTTGTACAACCCCTGCCAAGCAAATGGACAGTTCTTCCATTTCCAATGTGTCGTGGATTTGTCACGGCAGATGTCCTAGTGTAAGGACTTAGTCGTGGAGCCATCGCTACGGGTTTACTTGAAGGGGTTAAAGCGGACACAAAGACACAAGGGTTTATACTAGTTCGGCCCCTTCGATGAAGGTAAAGCCTACGTCTAGTTGTGATGGAATTGATGTGATCTCGATGGCTAGGGAGCAAACAAGCTTCGCCTAGGCTCGAGTTGTGGTTGTCTGTCCTTGAACTGCCGCCGGTCGTCCCTTATATACACGAGTGGCGCCCGTCGGTTCATAGAGTCCCAACCGTTCATACTCGTATCCCGGTTGGTATCTCTCTATTCTAACTTACAAGACAAGTATACATCAGGCGGTTTACGGCTACAAGTTCTAAACCGACTACGGGCCTTGGGCCTTTCTGCTTATACCACTAACGGAGTTAACCCGCCCAAGCTGGCCGGTTTACACCTAGTGGTAATATCCCCAACATTAGGCCCCAGATTGATTTGAACTGGTTCATGTCAATCCTTCACAAAGCTTGTATCTTGGACATCTTCTAACGACTGGTAAACCGCCATGTCGTCATCACTTCTGGTTACTGTAAACCGGCATGACGTCATCCTGAAATTTTATCATTTATAACGCCCTCTTTAATAGCTGTTCCTGGATCCACGCGCTTGACCTAGCTTGGCTGCCTTATAAATAGGACCGAAGGGTCATTTCTTTCTTCCCTCCGTCTCCTCTTCTTCGTCTTCCTCGCGCCGCTGTTCTTCGAGCTCCGCCACCGTCGTCGACTTCCGCCTCGTCCTGGGCCGCTGCATCAACCTGAACGTACCAGAACATTGCGGCCTCTTTCCGCGTCTTCTCCGTTCCCGGTAAGATTCTTCTCCTTCTTGTCTTAGATCTGTTTTTAGGGTTCCAGCTTCATACTGTGTTCTTCACGTGTTCCTGCCTGTTCTTTTAACTTTGAACAACACCGTGAACTCTCTTCGTATTAATAGCGATCCTGCGCATCCGCTGTATTTTCTCATCTTAGATCCATGGATCTTCCGCATATATATCTGCTCCATAGTCCACTTCCGTTTCTGCCTTACTTCCGTGAAATATTTTCTGTTTCTGTGAGCCTGCGTTTGATCCGCAGCTATAATAAAATCTTGTGAAACTTGTTTCTGCAAACTAACTATCCATAGCTTCAATTGCTTCCAAAGCCTAGTTTAGGCGGTTTAACTCACCATAGGAAAAGACTGCTAAACCGGCACATATATATCATTAGTCCCCTTGTTGAACCGCCAGAATCCACCAGATATCATATCACCGAAAACCGGTTTATAGACACTGCCTCTGGTTTATCATAACTTAGATCACACCTTGTATCAAGCATGCTCTTGAACTGGATCAATTATTTCTTGTAGATCTTATCATGGCCAAACAAGTGTATGAGTGCAACTGGGTTCCTTCTCGCGTCACCGAGTCACAGCTGAATGATCTAGTCTCGATTGGCACTTTAGATGACAAAGATACAGATCCATCGGAGGGTCCACGAGAGGAATGTCCTCCCACACCCCAGAAGGAGAAGTTGTGGTCTTCGCAGATCACCTGGCCCGGGGCTTCAAACCGCCCGGCTCAAAATTTTACCGGGACGTGTTAGCCAATTTTCAGCTCCGTCCCCAGGACATTGGCCCCAACTCCGTCACCAATTTATGCCACTTTCAAGTACTATCTGAAGTATATCTTCAAGAGGAACCTTCTGTTGAACTGTTTAGAGACCTCTTCCATCTAAACCGTCGCACTGAATTCACCGACGGCCCCAATACTGAATTGGGTGGCATGGCTATTCAAAAGAGGAAGGAGATCACCTATCCCCACGTCAAACTCCATACTCACCCCAAGGAGTGGAATGCGACTTGGTTTTATTGCAAAGATACTTCTCCTGAAGATGAAAATCCCTTACCTGGCTTTCGTCCAGAGCGGCTAAGCAACACCCATCCGTTTCCACAAAGATTGAGCGCCAAAGATAGAAGCAAATATGCCCCGCAACTGTCCAAGCTCCGAGCTTTTATGGCCAACGGTTTGACGGGAATAGACCTTGCACGCTGCTGGTTATCATGGGGCATACTGCCTCTGAGCCGGCGCTCTGGTTTGATGTGCCAGTACACTGATAATGTCGACGACCCACTCCGACACACCAAACTCCAACTCTCTGATGATGAAGTTACAGACTCGGTAAAAAAGATGCTGAATGAACCGGAACACCTCTGTGCTCAAACCGGTCTAGCTCCTTACTGCACCACCAACAAACCGCCTGCGGTAAGTTTCTAGTTGTTCCATCATTAAACCTGTTACTGCTTCATGTATTTAACATTTAATTATTTCTGATCCAGGGTGATAATCCGTTTTGGAGCAAGAAACTTTCCCAAGATAAAGCGGAGAAAGCAGGGCGGCCAACCCGGCCCAAAACCAAAGTTGTCAAGAAACCAGCCCATAAGAGAAAGACCACTGCTTCATCTGACCCAGCCATTGACGATGATGTGGGTAATCCGGATCTTGAGGTAGAACTTGATTCTCTTGGCTTGCTTTTTACACGCCTTATTGATGATGATGCTTGTCAGGACGACGCTGAGGCCAGCAATGCAGGATTCGCTGAGGTAACTATTCTCTCTTCCGATTCAAAGAAATTTGCCTTTGCCAAAATTTCGCCAGCAAACCGAAAGTTAATTTTTCTCACCCTCTTGCTTATTTGGATCCCAAATTTCTTATGAAGACGCAGCAACATGAAGCTCGCCGCACAACCCGCACAAAGGTCGGTAGTTACCTCTGCGGTTTACCAAACATCCGGTTCGAAAGCGCCGCTCCGAGGTCTCCGACCTTTTTATTGCTTTAAATTCTAAAGCGGGTTTCTTCCGTCAACCTCTTAATCCATCCGACTTCGATTATCAGGTCACTTCCCATTCATCCTCTGGTGAATCCTCAGCCACTCAGTTACCACCATTGAAGATAGCCGCCGGGTAAGCCAAACCGGCCATATGCTTCTAATATATTTTATAATGGCCATGCTTTTCCCTGACTCTTTGTCTCTTAGCACCAAACCGAAACCAAGCAAGAAAGCCCGTTTGGATAAAACGGCTGAAGAAGCTGCCGCCTCAGATCATGAGAAAGCGCCGGATCTTGAAAATTTTGCCTCTGAAGACATTCCCAATGATCCTCCGGTACAAGATGATGTTAATCCCGAAGAAAGGCCTATCCACACTTCAATCTCTGCCGATCCACCTGCCAGCACTGCCCGGTTTGATAAATCTCACAGTCCTGCTAATAAAACGGCCGTGCCCACACAATCCGTCGAGTCCAAAGATGATGACGTTGTGATTACTGGTATGGGCCGCTCTGAACCGGGGAATCCTGCAACCTTAACCAGGCACACTGTGAAAGAAGATTTTTCCACCTTGAATAAAGGAAAATGGGATGTTGAACTGGAAACATATGCTACTCTAAGCGCCCAAGACCTTCATTCTGGCTATTTAAACCGGCTTTATACTAGCCGTGACTATGAAGCTGGCCTGGTTAAGTTAATGAGAGACAAGTTTGAGGTAACCCATTCCTTTACTTACTGCCCTTATATCAGTCCGTCTAGCCCCCAAGGGCCGGTTTGTAATCTTGATCAAACCGGGACTTAAATATATTCCTTAACAACTTTGAAATCCACCTGCATTGCCCCCAAGGGCCGGTTTAACTTTGCATACTTAAACCGGGGCTTCAATAAAAACTGCCTTTGGAAACATACGTAGATCAAATAGCCATTAGCCCCCAAGTGCCAAGTTGGATACTTGTATTGAGCTTGGGACTTTGCCATCTAGCAGATATATAAAAATCGAAGGTACATTAGCCCCCAAGTGTCAAGCATATAACTTTGTTGTGTGGTTGAGATTTTGACTTTCTTGAATTGCTTGTTGAAAATACTGTCTATACGCAGGCTGAGGTGAAAATCAAGGAGGACCGGATTGCCGATTTACAAGAGGCATTGAAAACCCAGCAGGCCGAAACATAGAAGGCCAAGAAAGAATTAAGCAGTACCTTGAACGCCACTGAACAATTGAAGGAAGGCTTCAAGAAAGAACAGGCTGATTGGGCCAATGAGAAGGCCAATTTGATCAAACGAGCAGAAAATGCTGAGGCTGCCCTTAAACAGGTGGTAGATGATCTGACAGCCGTAAAGCGGCAAGTACACTCCATGACCGTTGCAATCTTTGGTAAGCTCCTTTGAACAATTGTGATGTTTTGAACCTGCTGTAGTATAAATCCGGTTTGAGACTAACTCTTTATTGTTTGTAGGTACACGCATTGGGCACTTAGGAAACGATGTGCGGAAGAAGCTGAAGGCTGTCTACACTTTAGTAGAACAGCTATATACCGGAGCCCAGCGTATCATCACCACAGCCTCTCATAACAACCCGGCACCTTCCTTGATCCAAGATACTCTGAACCGGTTATCCATGCTTCCTGCCCGGATTGAGGAGGTGAAAAAATCTGCTGCCCGGACCGTTGCTATCAATGCTTTGATCCGAGCCAAAGCATGGGTACCAGATTTTGACCCAGTGGAAGCAGCTCAAGGCTATCCCAGTGTGAAGGAAGATGGTTCTGATTTTAATGAAGAGGATTTACGGGCAATAAACCGTGCAGTGCACCCTCTGGCTTGTCAGCTGGCCGAAGAAGCAGATTTGGAGCATTATCAAGCACAATACAATGACCAGAACAAGCGAGTGCCAGCCCCAACTTTTGAAGCGGAAAATCTGATCCCTCCAATCCGTAAGCATACCTACGCCCCTGATATTGAACCGTCTTCCCTGATCCATGAAGAAGCTGTTTTTCAAGCGTTAATGGGAATCGACTGGACCACTGTTGATTTCCAGCCAATGGGTAGAGACGAGGAAACGGAAGCGGCGGAAGATGAAGAGCAAGCTTAAACCGGAGGCCGGTTCAAATATCTGTCGTTGGCAGTTGCCCAAAGAACAATGATCTTACTTGGGCACCGTGTTGCCTTGTAATAACTTTAGTTAATACTTTCCGTTTTGAATATGCCTTCGTGCATAAGCAGTGAAACTTTTGCTTGATTCGTACTTCCTGCAACCATTAAAAATTTGAACCTCGGTGGTGGTGATACCGCCAGCCGGTTTATGATATTGAATATATATATCGGAAATCCAACAAATATGTGATACAAATACCTGCCGTGTCTGGGCATGAAGCTGGTGTAGCCAAACTTAAAGCGGAGGCCTTAAAAACCATGACCGTCAGTAAAGCGGGGAGAGAACAACTCCCATATAAACCGTGCTGAATCAGCACAAGCCCCCTTGTTATTCAATGATGACAACAAGAAAAAGGTAAACCGGGCAGATAAACTCCGGAGTAAGATTAAACCGTGTTCTGTCAATTTGTAATTGACAGTTGAACCGGATAAAAACGTTGTTGGTTTAAAAAACGCAACAACAAAAAATCGAATACCAATTATGAGAAAATATGGCAACAAAAGCAATAACTTTTTGCAAAAGAAGAGCTTTACTGAGCTGGTCAGATGGCATTACCATGGTCAGACGCAACCAAGCTCCCCGAAGGCGTGGCGATGGTGCCATCGGCCAGTCCCCAAAAGACTCGTGGCAATATGCCGCCAAGTGGCATGACATTGGTTGGTTCACCAAGCCCCAAATGACTCTCGCCCTCAGAGGCCGACCAAGAGGCGTGACGGTTCAGATATGACCGTGTCCCCAAATGATCTCGTGGCTTTCGCCTATCAAGAGGTGTTGCATTGGTTCGGACACGGCCAAGCCCCCAAGTGATAAAAAACAAATGTCAAGGGGTAAACCGGAGGCCGCTTTAAAAACAGAATCACTCCATGTAACCACGCATGATAAGAAAGACAGAGACCCCGCTTTAGCTGAGGCTCCGGTTTTATTATATCGAAGATAATATATACATTGTCATGATATGTACATAAATAGAGCCGATGGCTCAAGTATAGTAAGGCCGAAGATGAGCTATATTCCACGGCCTGTTGGTCTCCTCCTCTGATGTGCGTGAGTCTTGACGCTCTCAAATATCAGTCAGATAGTATGATCCGTTGTGTAGATTCTTGCTGACCACAAAAGGTAATTCCCAAGGCGGGGATAACTTGTGCATATCTGTCTGGTCTTGGATGAGGCGAAGCACCAAATCTCCTTCTTGAAAGGTTCTGGTTTTAACCCGGCGACTGTGATAACGACGAAGATCTTGCTGGTAAATCGCCGAACGAGCAGCTGCCATATCACGCTCTTCATCCAATAGATCCAAAGCGTCCTGCCGTGCCGTCTCGTTGTCCGTCTCAACATAAGCCGCTACACGAGGCGAATCGTGCCGGATATCACTGGGGAGAACTGCCTCTGCTCCGTAGACCATGAAGAATGGTGTATATCCAGTGGACCGGTTTGGCGTAGTATTGATACTCCATAGCACCGATGGTAGCTCTTCAACCCAGCACCCTGGTGTTCTCTGTAACGGAACCATAAGCCGAGGTTTGATGCCTCGTAAGATCTCTTGATTAGCTCGTTCTGCCTGCCCGTTGGACTGGGGATGAGCCACTGACGACACGTCAAGCCGGATGTGCTCACGTTCACAGAACTCTTTCATAGCACCCTTGGATAAATTAGTGCCATTGTCGATAATGATACCGTGTGAAAGCCAAACCGAAAATCACCTTTTTGATGAACTGTGCCGCTGTTGCTGCATCACACTTGCTGACAGGCTCCGCTTCAACCCACTTGGTAAATTTGTCCACTGCCACCAATAGGTGGGTCTTCTTATCCTTGGATCGCTTAAAGGGTCCAACCATATCCAGCCCCCAAGTTGCAAACGGCCACGTTATTGGGATCATCCTCAACTCTTGTGCCGGTACATGAGCACGCCTTGAAAATTTCTGACATCCATCACACCGTTTAACCAAGTCCTCCGCATCAGCGTGTGCTGTCAACCAGTAAAATCCGTGACGGAATGCCTTTGCCACCAGAGACTTTGAACCGGCGTGATGTCCACAATCTCCTTCATGGATTTCTCTTAAGATTTCACATCCTTCCTCAGGAGAAACACAACGTTGAAATGCCCCTGATACACTGCAATGATGCAACTCACCATTAAGAATCGTCATGGACTTGGGCGCGAATTATCATGCGGCGAATCTCATCTTCGGCAATTCCCTCGAGTCATATATGCAAGAAAAGGAACTGTCCAATCCGGAATAGCATGTAGTGCCGCCACTAATTGGGCCTCGGATCAGAATAGCCAAATCCGCTTCACCGGAGCTGGGTGACGGGTTGTAATCGTCCAAAAAGACATTAGGCGGGACGGTTTACGCCGAGAACCCAACCGGCTTAAAGCGTCCGCCGCTTCATTCTTCCGGCGATCCACATGATCCACTTGATAACCTTTGAAGCAACCCGCAATATTATCCACTTCCCGACGATATGCGACCATCAGCGGGTCCTTAGAATCCCAAGTGCCGGACACTTGCTGAGCCACCAGATCCGAGTCACCAAAGCACTTGACCTGGCTTAAGTTCATCTCCTTAGCCATTCGGAGACCATGGAGCAAGGCTTCGTACTCAGCTGCATTATTAGTACAAGGGAACATTAAGCGGAGAACATAACAAAACTTATCACCTCATGGGGAAGTTAACACGACTCCAGCCCCCGAGCCTTCCAACTGCCTGGATCCATCGAAATGAATAGTCCAGTACGTGTGATCCGACTTCTCCTTTGTGCTTGTAACTCCGTCCAATCGTTGATGAAATCAACAAGTGCTTGAGATTTCACCGCTGTCCGCGGTATATACTGTAATCCGTGCGGTCCAAGCTCTATGGCCCATTTGGCAATCCGCCGATCGCCTCCGATTCAGATGATATCACCCAAAGGAGCTGAACTGACCACTGTGATAGGGTGCCCTTGGAAATATTGCTTCAACTTCCGATCGCCATGAAAACACCATAGATTAGCTTCTGCCAATGCGGATACCTTTGCTTGGATTCAATAAGCACCTCATCGATATAATAAACCGCCGCTGAACCGATATTCCTTGCTCGCCTCCTTGCGCTCCACCACAATAGCCACGCTTCTCGCCGAGCATTGGCTGCCACATATAACAACAGTGGCTCCTTGTCAACCGGAGCCGCAAGACCAGGCGGATTGGCCAATTGCCGCTTTAAGTCCTCAAATGCTTCGTCTGCAGCCAGACTCCAGACGAAATTATCCGTTTTCCTCAGCATCTGGTATAAGGGGATGGCCTTTTCTCCGAGGCGGCTGATGAACCGGCTCAACGCAGCGATTCTGCCCGCCAAACGCTGAACATCATTGATACACTTTGGTTTAGTCAATGAAGTAATAGCTTTAATTTTCTCTGGATTAGCCTCAATTCCTCTGTTAGATACCAGGAACCCCAATAACTTGCCTGCCGGAACACCAAAGACGCACTTGGCCGGATTAAGCATCATCTTGTAAACGCGCAAGTTGTCAAAGGTTTCCTTCAAGTCATCCACCAGTGTCTCCTTCTGTCTTGATTTCACCACAATATCATCCACGTAAGCATGCACATTGCGGCCGATCTGTGTATGCAGGCAATTCTGTACATACCGCTGATAAGTAGCCTGGGCGCTCTTGAGCCCGAAAGGCATAGATACATAGCAGAAGGCTCCAAAGGGAGTGATAAACGCTGTTTTCTCCTGGTCCTTAACCGCCATTTTGATCGATGATATCCGAGTACGCATCCAAAAACTTAAACGCTCACAGCTTCTTTGTGGCATCAATAATCTGATCAATGCGGGAGGGCGAAAGGATCCGCCGGACGAGGCCTTGTTAAGATCTGTAATCCACACACATACGCCAAGTGCCGTTTTCTTAAGGACCAGCACCGGATTAGCAAGCCACCCGGATGAAAAACTTCAATGATAAAGCCGGTTGCCAAAAGCCTGTCCACTTCCTCTCAATGGCTTTGCGCTTTCTTCGTTAAACCGGCGGAGGAACTGTTTCACGGTTTATACTTAGGATCCACATTAAGTGTGTGCTCAGCGAGTTCCTCGGTACACCCGGCATGTCGATGGCTTCCATGCAAAGATATCCCGGTTCTCACGGATGAACTCGATGAGCGCGCTTTCCTATTTGGGATCCAGGTTGGCACTGACAGTGAACTGCTTGGACGAATCGCCTGGCATGAAGTCAACAAGTTTGGTCTCAGCTGCCGATTTAAACTTCAGATCCGATTCATGCTCTGTAATTGGTTTCTTTAAAGGGGTCATATCTGCCGGATCAACGTTGTCCTTATAGAACTTCAACTCCTCCGTGGCATAGACCGCCTCTGCATAAGCTGCATCACCTTACTCACATTCCAAAGCGACTCGGCGGCTTCCATGCACCGTTATCGTTCCCTTGTAACCCGGCATTTTGAGTTGCAAGTAGATATAACAAGGTCTTGCCATGAACTTAGCATAAGCCGGCCGCCCAAACAAGGCGTGATATGGACTCCGGATCTTCACTACCTCAAAGGTTAGTTTTTCAGACCGGGAATCGTGCTCGTCTCCAAAAGCCACATCCAGGGCTATCTTACCAACAGGATAAGCAGATTTGCCTGGTACTACGCCATGGAACACTGTATTGGACGGTCTGAGATCCTTGTCTGTTAGACCCATGCGACGGAAAGTTTCATAGTATAGTATATTAATACTGCTTCCTCCATCCATAAGCACCTTAGTGAACTTATAACCCCCCACCTGAGGGTCTACCACCAATGCCAGCTGGCCCGGATTATCAACCCGGGGGGGATGGTCCTCTCTGCTCCACACGATAGGCTGCTCCGACCAGCGTAAATAACGTGGCAAGGCCGGTTCAACAGAGTTCACTGCTCGCTTGTGAAGCTTTCGGTCGCGCTTATCCAAGCTAGTTGTGAAAACATGATACTGCCCACTATTCAACTGCTTTGGTTGGCTCTGATAACCCTGGCCGTTCTAATTATTCTGACTATTGTGACCGCCTTGATTAAGACCCGAACCGGAAGCTCCATCGTGACCCGGCCCGTGGAAACCGGATCCTGAACCGCCACCTGACCCCTGGTCATACCGGAAAGTATTAGAGTTTTTGAACTCCTGCATAATATAACAATCTTTCCAGAGATGGTTCGATGGGGACTCCTTCGTCCCGTGCTTGGGGCAAGGTTGATTCAACAAGTAATTCAAACGGCTCGCATTAGGATTTGGACCCCGATTCGCTTTGCCTCTGCGCTGCCCCTCGTCTGTGCATTAGTGTTGGCCACGAAATCCAGGTTGCCATCGCTGCGCTTGCCTCCGTTCCATGACCCGCCGGTTTGTCTGTTGCCCTTGAGTTGCCATTCTTCTTTCCCTTCCCTGCTTCATCATCATCAGCCTCGGGATCCTTGGTACTGTCCGAATCAGCATACTTCACCAAAGCGGCCATGAGGGTTCCCATGTCATTACAGAACCGCTTCATGCGCCCCAATTTCAATTTTAAAGGCTCAAACCGGCAGTTGCCTTCTAAGGTTAAGATTGCAGAGTCAGCGTTGATCCTGTCAGAGGAGTGCAAAATCTCCGAAACACGGCGTACCCAACGGGTCGTTGACTCCCCTTCTTCCTGGACACAAGCCGCTAGGTCTACTGTGGATTTGGGCTGCTTACATGTATCCTTGAAATTCTGGATAAACCGGGCCCGCAACTGGGCCCATGAGCTGATAGAGTTGGGCGGTAGGCTCTTCAACCAAGTACGAGCCGTGCCTTCAAGCATCATGGTGAAATACTTTGCACACGCGGCCTCATCCACATCTAGCGTCTCCATGGCCATCTCATAACTTTCAACCCACGCTTCAGGGGACAAATCGGCGATGTAATTCGGCACCTTGCGCGGACCCTTAAAGTCTTTGGGCAGGTGTACATTGCGTAAAGCGGGGATCAAACAGGGCACCCCTAAAGCGGATGCGACTCCTCGTCCGGCGAAGGTGGTAGGGCGAACCGGTGTGTGTTGACCCGCGTCATCCTGCGCTGCTAATTCAGCCTCTCTTCGCGCCCGGGCCCGATCCACCACCTCCTGAGCATCACGAATACCACCCGTCAGGTTATTGCCACGGGCCGCTTCACGGTCCCGCGCGTTGCTTGATATGGCCGGTTCATCCACTCGCCTGCTATAGCTCCGGCTTGGACGGGGTGTAGAGTGAATCCGATCACGGCTATATGAATATGCTTCCTGTTGAATCAGTGCAGTCCGGAGAAGCTCTTTAACCCGGCGCGTCTCTATTGCTTGCGGGGAATCCCCTTCGACCGGGATAGCCTCTAACCGTGCAGCGGCTGCAACAAGGTTGTCCATAGGATTAGAATAATGGCACAGGGGTGTACGAACCGGTGGGGAACCACCATATTCTGCCGAGGAGGCTCCATCTGCACGGCTGGACCGTCGCCCTGGTCCCGTGCCTCAATCCGGTTTGCCTCTCGGTCTTTGGCGGATTCTGGGTCCAGCTCACGGGTCTGAAGAGATTTACGGGATCAAACCCTAATGGTAGGCGTGATCTATACTTCCGCTTCAACACCTCCTGCGACGCACTCTGGTCAAGCATGAGTTTGTAAGCCTGGGCGTCCAGAGCGGCTCGCTCTGCAGCCATCCGCTCCTTCTCCGCCGCTAGATCCGCTTTGGCTTGTGTGATCTGCTCTTTCACCTTCGCAATTTCTGCATTATGAGCCTCCTGATCCGCTGGGTTGTCCTCTGCCATAAGCGCAGCTAGTGCATCAAACAGATCTGATAGAACTTGAACCGGCGGGCGCACCGGGCCTCCTGCCCCTGCTGCCACTACCGCTGCTGATCCGGAAAGTATCGCTGCCGCGGTTGAAGAGTGGTTCGCTGCCTGCGTACCAGCCATGAATATTCCTACCCGGTTGATCTGGCTTGGGGGGTCCGGAATACTGTCGCCATCGGAACAGCCCCTGATCATATCGTCCTGCAACTGGTACAATGACTCAGTCTCTCCTGTTGAAGATTCGTCGCCGGAATAAACGACGGTCCCGCTACCATGTTCTGAACCAGCATCGTGTTCTCCTCCGTGGATGACTCCAACGAAGACACGCTTCATGGCCGGTTTAACCTGGGCAGGTCGTGCACGCTGAGCCATCTCGACGAGGTTGGTGCAGATGTCCAGCTCAGGCCCAGGCTCCCCGATCTTGCCGATGAAAACATGTATGCCACCAAAGGGGACCCGGTACCCGTACTCAATTGAATCGGCCTCGGGACCCCATCCGGCATCGTCGATGTAGATCCGTCCGCGACGACTCTTGGTCCTCCGGCCCACGACGTAGCCTTCGAGTCCTTTGAGCTTGCCCTCCAAGATCGCCAAACCATCGTGCGATAGCCCCACGGTGGGCGCCAACTGTCGTGGATTTGTCACGGCAGATGTCCTAGTGTAAGGACTTAGTCGTGGAGCCATCGCTACGGGTTTACTTGAAGGGGTTAAAGCAGACACAAAGACACAAGGGTTTATACTAGTTCGGCCCCTTCGATGAAGGTAAAGCCTACGTCTAGTTGTGATGGAATTGATGTGATCTCGATGGCTAGGGAGCAAACAAGCTTCGCCTAGGCTCGAGTTGTGGTTGTCTGTCCTTGAACCATCGCCGGGTCGTCCC
This sequence comes from Aegilops speltoides, assembly GCA_021437245.1. Lineage (NCBI taxonomy): Eukaryota > Viridiplantae > Streptophyta > Magnoliopsida > Poales > Poaceae > Aegilops > Aegilops speltoides. The sequence goes on along the minus strand of CM038146.1, from coordinate 96,664,056 downwards.
CTTATATACATGAGTGACGCCCGTCGGTTCATAGAGTCCCAACCGTTCATACTCGTATCGGTTGGTATCTCTATTTCTAACTTACAAGACAAGTATACATCAGGCGGTTTACGGCTACAAGTTCTAAACCGACTACAGGCCTTGGGCCTTTCTCTGCTTATACCACTAACGGAGTTAACCCGGCCCAAGCTGGCCGGTTTACACCTAGTGGTAATATCCCCAACACAATGCATGCAGTCGATGCTTCCAAGCATCCCAGGAAATCCTCTTGCTTCATTCTGTGTTAGGATCCGAGCAGTGTCTTCCGCATTGGGTGTTTGCAAGTACTGCGGTCCAAACACTGCCAACAGTGCCCTGTAGAAACACTCAATGGTGGTGGACTCAGCCATGCGCCCATAGTCATCGAGTGAATCAACGGGAGCTCCATATGCAAGCATCCTCATAGCTGTCGTGCCCTTCTGGATCGAGGTGAATCCAAGTGTGGCGGTGCAATCCTTCTTGCACTTGAAGTAGCTATCAAACTCCCAGATGGAATTCACAATCCAGAGGAAAAGCTTTCGGCTCATCCGATAACGGCGCCGAAATGTTTTCTCACCGTGCAATGGATCATTGGTGAAGAAGTCCGAGTAGAGCATGCAGTAGCCTTCCAGACGATGCCGGTTCTTTGCTTTCACCCGCCCAAGTGCCGAGCCACCTCGGCGTGGCTTCTCACTTCTCGTGAGCAGGCCGGCGAGGGCGGTGAGCACCATGAGATGCTCTTGCTCCTGGACGTCGACTTCGGCTTCCTTGTGGGTGAGGTGGGCGCAAGCCCGCTGGCGTACAGGCCCTGCGCGGCCGGGGCGCCGGAAAAGGTGCCGGGGCGGCGACAAAGAGGCTACCTCGGTGACGCTCCTTCTTTTTCTAGGCTGGAGACGGTCTACCTAGCTGCGGCGGGCGGTGGTCGACGCAGGGTGGCGGAGGGTGGCGGCCGAGCGCGAGGGGCAGGAGAGTGAATCTGGACGGGTGGATTGACTTTTCACCTGTCAATGTGGCCCCAGGAACACTTTTCGCTTGCGCTGGAGCCCCCGAGCGCCCCCTAGTGCGCCGAGTTCGGCCTTCGAGCGTCGGGCGCAAAAACGGCCCGAGCCGGCGGAATTGGGCGTCCTAGGGGCGCGACTAGGCCGTTTTTTCGGCGCCGGCGCAAAAAAATTGCCTGGGGAGGCCTTCCTGGGGACGCGGCCGAAGATGCTCTTAGCCATCATGGGCAGCAAACTGGCGAGCCCGCGCCGCTGCATCCAAAAAACCCAACGAGATCCACCTTGCACGCCCACCCCTCCTCTCTTCTTTCTTCTCCACTTCGCTCCTCGTCATGGAGCAGCCTTCGCTGCTCGCATGTACTGTTGCGGCGAACCCCACGTTGCAGGGTGCATGACCACCGAAGACGTGGTGCTGGAACCGGTGGGTATGAAGTTGGGGGCACAACAATGGGGTATTATGGTTGCAACCGTGGGGGGGACGGCGACACGAGACTAACAGCTTGTTTTTTTGCTGGAGTCGGTCGGAGCATGAACTGGAACCAACATTTTCCCCTGGGCCAGATCATTAGATTCGGCAACCTGAAGTACACCGCGGACTCTTGCGGAGAGTTGGTCTTCTCGGGGTGGGTGTCAGACTAGGTCAAGGAGCAGCAGGAGACACTCACCCATACGCCAATGTCAGACCATGATCAAGGCAATTACAAGAACCTCTCGTCGGACCTGGCCATAAGCCCGGACCCGACGACGCAAATTGGAACCAGGTAACAAATCTGGTCCCACTCGGAGATCCCGAGCCATTGTTAGATCGGGTCCTAGGAAAACTACCCCTGGCACCGATGCCAGGTCGATCCCGGAAAGAGCGCGAGAAATCTCTTCTGAACAAGATGTTAGAACGGATTAGGAAGCTCGCAATATCGAATGATCGGCCTTGTCAATGATCAAATCTGGGAGTCACCTGGGAAGGTCGAATTTTTCGACCCACCACCACCCACCTTGTCGCAAACATTGAAGACCTAACCAAGGTCCTACAAAGCGGCTTAGATGAAGTTGATGACATGGACAAAGAAATCGGTGAGTCCTTAGCTAGCTTGTCGACGGCCACCATGCCTAAGGGCAAGTGGACGGCAACTTCCATGTACGACATCTACATGGTGGATACTCCACGCAATAGCGATGGAGACGATGACAACGATGGCGGAGGCGGCGACGGCAATTGCAATTGAGGCGTTAATAATAACAATGACAATAACGCCAACACTGACGAGCCGGACAACAGCCTCAACCTCTAGGTGTTGAGATTGAAGGAAATATGCCCTAGAGGCAATAATAAAGTTATTATTTATTTCCTCATATCATGATAAATGTTTATTATTCATGCTAGAATTGTATTAACCGGAAACATAATACATGTGTGAATATATAGACAAACAGAGTGTCACTAGTATGCCTCTACTTGACTAGCTTGTTAATCAAAGATGGTTATGTTTCCTAACCATGAACAAGGAGTTGTTATTTGATTAACAAGGTCACATCATTAGTTGAATGATCTGATTGACATGACCCATTCCGTTAGCTTAGCACACGATCGTTTAGTATGTTGCTATTGCTTCCTTCATGACTTATACATGTTCCTATGACAATGAGATTATGCAACTCCCGTTTACCAGAGGAACACTTTGTGTGCTACCAAACGACACAACGTAACTGGGTGATTATAAAGGTGCTCTACAGGTGTCTCCGAAGGTACTTGTTGAGTTGGCGTATTTCGAGATTAGGATTTGTCACTCCGAATGTCGGAGAGGTATCTCTGGGCCCTCTCGGTAATGCACATCACTTAAGCCTTGCAAGCATTTCAACTAATGAGTTAGTTGTGAGATGATGTATTACGGAACGAGTAAAGACACTTGTCGGTAACGAGATTGAACTAGGTATTGGATACCGACGATCGAATCTCGGGCAAGTAACATACCGATGACAAAGGGAACAACGTATGTTGTTGTGCGGTTTGACCGATAAAGATCTTCGTAGAATATGTAGGAACCAATATGGGCATCCAGGTCCCGCTATTGGTTATTGACCGGAGACGTGTCTCGGTCATGTCTACATTGTTCTCGAACCGTAGGGTCCGCACGCTTAAGGTTTCGATGACAGTTATATTATGAGTTTATGTATTTTGATGTACCGAAGGTTGTTCGGAGTCCCGGATATGATCACGGACATGACGAGGAGTCTCGAAATGGTCGAGACATAAAGATTGATATATTGAACGGATATATTTGGACACCGGAAAGGTCCCGGATAAGTTTGGAGCTCCGGGAGGTTACCGGAACCCCCCGGGAGGTATATGGGCCTTATTGGGCCCATGTAGGAGGAAGGGAGAAGGAACAAGGGAGGGGGGCGCGCCCCCCCAAGCCCAATCTGAATTGGGGAGGGGGGCCGGCCCCCCCTTTCCTTTCTCCTTCCCCCTCTTCCTATTACTACTACTAGTACTACTTCCTAATACTAGTACTCTTTCCTTCCACCTCCAAATAAGATAAGGAAAAGAGGGAAACCTACTTGGAGTAGGTTTCCCCCTCCCTATGGCGCGCCACCCTTGGGGCCGGCCACCTCCTCCCTCCCTCCTTTATATACGGGGGTAGGGGGGCACCCTAGAACACACAAGTTGATCATTGAGATCGTTCCTTAGCCGTGTGCGGTGCCCCCCTCCACGATATTACACCTCGGTCATATTGTAGCGGTGCTTAGGCAAAGCCCTGCGACAGGAACATCAAGATCGTCACCACGCCGTCGTGTTGACGGAACTCCCCCTCGAAGCCTCTACTGGATTGGAGATCGAGGGTGCGTCATCGAGCTGTACGCGTGTCAAGAACTCAGAGGTGCCGGAGTAACGGTGCTTCGATCGGTTGGACCGGGAGGACGTACGACTACTTCCTCTACGTTGTGTCAACACTTCCGCTTCGGTCTACGAGGGTATGTAGACAACTCTCTCCCCTCTCGTTGCTATGCATCACCATGATCTTGCGTGTGCGTAGGAAATTTTTTGAAATTACTACATTCCCCAACAGTGGTATCCGAGCCCAGGTTTTATGGTTTGATGTTATATGCACGAGTAGAACACAAGTGACTTGTGGGCGATACAAGTCATACTGCTTACCAGCATGTCATACTTTGGTTCGGCGATATTGTTGGATGAAGCGGCCCGGACCGACATTACGCGTACGCTTACGCGAGACTGGTTTTACCGCAGTGCTTTGCACACAGGTGACTAGCGGGTGTCAGTTTCTCCAACTTTAGCTGAACCGAGTGTGGCTACGCCCGGTCCTTGCGAAGGTTAAAACAGCATCAACTTGACAAACTATCGTTGTGGTTTTGATGCGTAGGTGAGATTGGTTCTTGCTTAAGCCCGTAGCAGCCACGTAAAACTTGCAACAACAAAGTAGAGGACGTCTAACTTGTTTTTGCAGGACATGTTGTGATGTGATATGGCCAAGACATGATGCTATATTTTATTGTATGAGATGATCATGTTTTGTAACCGAAGTTATCGGCAATCGGCAGGAGCCATATGGTTGTCGCTTTATTGTATGAAATGCAACGCATCTGTAATTGCTTTACTTTATCACTAAGCGGTAGCGATAGTCGAGAAGCAATAGATGGCGAAACGACAATGATGCTACGATGGAGATCAAGGTGTCGCGCGGTGGCGATGGTGATCATGATGGTGCTTGAGATGGAGATCACAAGCACAAGAAGATGATGGCCATATCATATCACTTATATTGATTGCATGTGATGTTAATCCTTTATGCATCTTATCTTGCTTTGATTGACGGTAGCATTTTAAGATGATCTCTCACTAAAATTATCAAGTAGTGTTCTCCTGAGTATGCACCGTTGCCAAAGTTCGCCGTGCGGACACCACATGATGATCGGTGTGATAAGCTCTCGTCCATCTACAACGGGTGCAAGCCAGTTTTGCACACGCAGAATACTCAGGTTAAACTTGACGAGCCTAGCATATGCAGATATGGCCTCGGAACACAGAGACCGAAAGGTCGAGCGTGAATCATATAGTAGATATGATCAACATAAGATGTTCACCATTGAAAACTACTCCATCTCACGTGATGATCGGTTATGGTTTAGTTAATTTGGGTCACGTGATCACTTAGATGACTAGAGAGATGTCTGTCTAAGTGGGAGTTCTTAAGTAATATGATTAATTGAACTAAAATTTATCATGAACTTAGTCCTGGTAGTATTTTGCAAATTATGTTGTAAGATCAATAGCTTGCGTTGTTGCTTTCATATGTTTATTTTGATATGTTCCTAGAGAAAATTGTGTTAAAAAATGTTAGTAGCAATGATGCGGATTGGATCCGCGATCTGAGGTTTATCCTCAATGCTGCACAGAAGAATTATGTCCTTAATGCACTGCTAGGTGATAGACCTATTGCAGGAGCAGATGAAGACGTTATGAACGTTTGGCTAGCTCAATATGATGACTACTTGATAGTTTTGTGCACCATGCTTTATGGCTTAGAATCGGGACTTCAAAGACGTTTTGAACGTCATGGACCATATGAGATGTTCCAGGAGTTGAAGTTAATAAGCAAATACCCGAGTTGAGAGATATGAAGTCTCCAACAAGTTTTATAGCTAAAAGATGGAGGAGAATCGCTCAACTAGTGAGCATGTGCTCAGATTGTCTGGGTACTACAATCGCTTGAATCAAGTGGGAGTTAATCTTCCAGATAAGATAGTGATTGACAGAATTCTCTAGACACCATCACCAAGTTGGTAGAACTTCGTGATGAACTATAATATGCAAGGGATGATGAAAACAATTCCCAAGCTCTCCGCGATGCAAAAATCAGCGAAGGTAGAAATCAAAGAAAAACATCAAAGTGTTGATTGTGGACAAGATCACTAGTTTCAAGAAAAAGGGCAAAGGGAAGAAGGGGAACTTCAAGAAGAACAGCAAGCAAGTTGCTGCTCAAGTGAAGAAGCCCAAGTCTGGACCTAAGCCTGAGACTAAGTGCTTCTACTGCAAAGGGACTGGTCACTGGAAGCAGAACAACCCCAAGTATTTGGCGGATAAGAAAGGATGGCAAAGTGAACAAAGGTATATTTGATATACATGTTATTGATGTGTACTTTACTAGTATTTATAGCAACCCCTCGGTATTTGGTACTGGTTCAGTTGCTAAGAGTAGTAACTCGAAACAGGAGTTGCAGAATAAATAGAAACTAGTTAAGGGTGAAGTGACGATGTGTGTTGAAAGTAGTTTCAAGATTGATATGATCATCATCGCACACTCCCTATACTTTCGGGATTAGTGTTGAACCTAAATAAATGTTATTTGGTGTTTGCGTTGAGCATGAATATGATTTGATCGTGTTTATTGCAATATGGTTATTCATTTAAGTAAGAGAATAAACTGTTGTTCTGTTTACATGAATAAAACCTTATATGGTTACACATCCAATGAAAATGGTTCATTGGATCTCGATCGTAGTGATACACATTTTCATAATATTGAAACCAAAAGATGCAAAGTTAATAATGATAGTGCAACTTATTTGTGGCACTGCCGTTTAGGTCATATTGGTGTAAAGTGCATGAAGAAACTCCATGTTGATGGGATTTTGGAATCACTTGATTATGAATCACTTGATGCTTGCGAACCATGCCTCATGGGCAAGATGACTAAGACTCTGTTCTCCGGAACAGTGGAGCAAGCAACTGACTTATTGGAAATAATACATACTGATGTATGCGATACGATGAGTATTAAGGATCGCAGCGGGTATCGTTATTTTCTGACCTTCACAGATGATTTGAGCAGATATGGGTATATCTACTTGATGAAACATAAGTCTGAAATAGTTGAAAGGTTCAAAGAATTTCAGAGTGAAGTGGAAAATCATCGTAACAAGAAAATAAAGTTTCTGCGATCTGATCGTGGAGATGAATATTTGAGTTACGAGTTTGGTCTTCAATTAAAACAATGTGGAATAGTTTCACAGCTCACGCCACCTAGAACACCACATCATAATGGTGTGTCCGAACGTCATAACCGTACTTTATTGGATATAGTACAATCTATGATGTTTCTTATCGATTTACCAATATCGTTTTGGGATCATGCATTAGAGACAGCTGCATTCACGTTAAATAGGGCACCATCTAAATCCGTTGAGACGACACTATATGAACTGTGGTTTAGCAAGAAACCAAAGTTGTCGTTTCTTAAAGTTTGGGGCTGCGATGCTTATGTGAAAAAGTTTCATCCTGATAAGCTCAAACCCAAATCGGAGAAGTGCGTCTTCATAGAATACCCAAAGGAAATTGTTGGGTACACCTTCTATCACAGATCCGAAGGCAAAACATTCGTTGCTAACAAATGGATCCTTTCTAGAGAAGGAGTTTCTCTCAAAAGAAGTGAGTGGGAGGAAAGTAGAACTTGATGAGGTAATCAGTACTGTTCCTTATTGAAAGTAGTTCATCACGAAATCTGTTCTTGTGACTACTATACCAATTAGTGAGGAAGCTAATGATGATGATCATGTAACTTCAGATCAAGTTACTACTGAACCTCGTAGGTAAAATGGAGTGAGATCCGCACCAGAGTGGTACGGTAATCCTGTTCTGGAGGTCATGTTACTTGACCATGACAAACCTACGAACTATGAGGAAGCGATGATGAGCCCAGATTCCGCGAAATGGCTTGAGGCCATGAAATCTGAGATGAGATCCATGTATGAGAACAAAGTGAAGGAAATATGCCCTAGAGGCAATAATAAAGTTATTATTTATTTCCTTATTTCATGATAAATGTTTATTATTCATGCTAGAATTGTATTAACCGGAAACATAATACATGTGTGAATACATGGACAAACATAGTGTCACTAGTATGCCTCTACTTGACTAGCTCGTTTATCAGAGATGGTTATGTTTCCTAGCCATGGACAAAAGAGTTGTCATTTGATTAACGGGATCACATCATTAGGAGAATGATGTGATTGACTTGACCCATTCCGTTAGCTTAGCACTTGATCGTTTAGTATGTTGCTATTGCTTTCTTCATGACTTATACATGTTCCTGTAACTATGAGATTATGCAACTCCCGTTTACCGGAGGAACACTTTGGGTACTACCAAATGTCACAACGTAACTAGGTGATTATAAAGGAGTACTACAGGTGTTTCCGAAAGTACATGTTGAGTTAGCATAATTAGAGATTAGGTTTTGTCACTCCGATTGTCGGAGAGGTATCTCTGGGCCCTCTCGGTAATACTCATCACCCAAGCCTTGCAAGCATGTAACTAATGAGTTAGTTATGAGATGACGTATTCTGAGCGAGTAAAGAGACTTGCGGTAACGAGATTGAACTAGGTATTGGATACCGACGATCAAATCTCGGGCAAGTAACATACCGATGACAAAGGGAATAACGTATGTTGTTATGCGGTTTGACCGATAAAGATCTTCGTAGAATATGTAGGAACCAATATGGGCATCCAGGTCCCGCTATTGGTTATTGACCAGAGACATGTCTTGGTCATGTCTACATTGTTCTCGAACCGTAGGGTCCGCACGCTTAAGGTTTCAATGACAGTTATATTATGAGTTTATATATTTTGATGTACCAAAGTTTGTTCGGAGTCCCGGATGTGATCACGGACATGACGAGGAGTCTCGAAATTGTCAAGACATGAAGATTAATATATTGGACGGATATATTTGGACACCGGAAAGGTTCCGGAGAAGTTTGGAGCTACCGGGAGGTTACCGGAACCCCCCGGGAGGTATATGGGCCTTATTGGGCCCATATAGGAAGAAGGGAGAAGGAACAAGGGAGGGGGGCGCCCCCCCCCCCCAGCCCAATCCGAATTGGGGAAGGGGGCCGGCCCCCCCTTTCCTTTCTCCTTCCCCCCTCTTCCTATTACTACTACTAGTACTTATTCCTAATACTAGTACTCTTTCCTTCCCCTTCAAATAAGATAAGAAAGGGGGAAACCTACTTGGAGTAGGTTTCCCCTCCTCTATGGCGCGCCCCTTGGGCGGCCTCCTCCTCCCTCCCTCCTTTATATCACGGGGTAGGGGGCACCCTAGAACACACAAGTTGATCATTGAGATCGTTCCTTAGCCGTGTGCGGTGCCCCCCTCCACGATATTACACCTCGGTCATATTGTAGCAGTGCTTAGGCGAAGCCCTGCGACAGGAAAACATCAAGATCGTCACCACGCTGTCGTGCTGACGGAACTCCCCCTCGGAACCTCTACTGGATTGGAGAACGAGGGTGCGTCATCGAGCTGTACGTGTGTTAAGAACTCGGAGGTGCCGGAGTAACGGTGCCTGGATCGGTTGAACCGGGAAGACGTACGACTACTTCCGCTACACTGTGTCAACGCTTCCACTTTGGTCTACAAGGGTACGTAGACAACACTCTCCCCTCGTTGCTATGTCATCACCATGATCTTGCGTGTGCGTAGGAATTTTTTTTGAAATTACTACGTTCCCCATCACAAAGTGTGGACTTTGGTGGAGTTGCCCGATGATCGGCAAGCCATAGAAAATAAATGGATCTTCAAGAGGAAGACGGACGCTGATAGTAGTGTTACTATCTACAAAGCTAGACTTGTCGAAAAAGGTTTTTGACAAAGTTCAAGATGTTGAATACAATGAGATTTTCTCACTCGTATCGATGCTTAAAAGTCTGTCCGAATCATGTTAGCAATTGCCGCATTTTATGAAATCTGGCAAATGGATAAACAAAACTGCATTCCTTAATGGAGTTATTAAAGAAGAGTTGTATGTGATGCAACCAAGAGGTTTTGTCGATCCTAAAGGTGTTAACAAAATATGCATCTATGGACTGGTGCAAGCATCTCAGAGTTGGAATATACGCTTTGATAAGTTGATCAAAGCATATAGTTTATACAGACTTGCAGTGAAGCCTGTATTTACTAGAAAGTGAGTGGGAGCACTACAGCATTTCTGATAAGTACATGTGAATGACATATTGTAGATCGGAAATAATGTAGAATTATTCTGCAAAGCATAAAGGAGTGTTTGAAAGGAGTTTTTTAAAGAAAGACCTCGGTGAAGCTGCTTACATATTGAGCATCAAGATCTATAGAGATAGATCAAAACGCTTGATAAGTTTTTTCAATGAGTACATACCTGGACAAGATTTTGAAATAGTTCAAAATGGAACAGTCAAAGAAAGAGTTCTTGCATGTGTTACAAGGTGTGAAATTGAGTAAGACTCAAAACCCGACCACGGCAAAAGATAGAAAGAGAATGAAAGTCATTCCCTATGCCTTGGCCATAGGTTCTATAAAGTATGCCATGCTGTGTACCAGATCTATTGTATACCCTGCACTGAGTTTGGCAAGGGAGTACAATAGTGATCTAGGAGTAGATCACTGGACAGCGGTCAAAATTATCCTTAGTGGAATAAGGATTTGTTTCTCGATTATGGAAGTGACAAAAGGTTCGTCGTAAAGGGTTATGTCGATGCAAGTTTTGACACCGATCTAGGATGACTCTAAGTCTCGATCTAGATACATATTGAAAGTGGGAGCAATTAGCTAGAGTAGCTCTGTGCAGAGCATTGTAGACATAGAAAATTGCAAAATACATAACGGATCTGAATGTAAAAGACCCGTTGACTAAGATTCTCTCACAAGCAAAACATGATCACACCTTAGTACTCTTTGGGTGTTAATCACATAGCGATGTGAACTAGATTACTGAATCTAGTAAACCCTTTGGGTGTTGGTCACATGGCGATGTGAACTATGGGTGTTAATCACATGATGATGTGAATTATCGATGTTAATCACATGGTGATGTGATCTAGATTATTGACTCTAGTGCAAGTGGGAGACTGAAGGAAATATGCCCTAGAGGCAATAATAAAGTTATTATTTATTTCCTCATATCATGATAAATGTTTATTATTCATGCTAGAATTGTATTAACCGGAAACATAATACATGTGTGAATATATAGACAAACAGAGTGTCACTAGTATGCCTCTACTTGACTAGCTTGTTAATCAAAGATGGTTATGTTTCCTAACCATGAACAAGGAGTTGTTAATTGATTAACAAGGTCACATCATTAGTTGAATGATCTGATTGACATGACCCATTCCGTTAGCTTAGCACACGATCGTTTAGTATGTTGCTATTGCTTCCTTCATGACTTATACATGTTCCTATGAATATGAGATTATGCAACTCCCGTTTACCGGAGGAACACTTTGTGTGCTACCAAACGTCACAACGTAATCGGGTGATTATAAAGGTGCTCTACAGGTGTCTCCGAAGGTACTTGTTGAGTTGGCGATTTCGAGATTAGGATTTGTCACTCCGAATGTCGGAGAGGTATCTCTGGGCCCTCTCGGTAATGCACATCACTTAAGCCTTGCAAGCATTTCAACTAATGAGTTAGTTGTGAGATGATGTATTACGGAACGAGTAAAGAGACTTGCCGGTAACGAGATTGAACTAGGTATTGGATACCGACGATCGAATCTCGGGCAAGTAACATACCGATGACAAAGGGAACAACGTATGTTGTTGTGCGGTTTGACCGATAAAGATCTTCGTAGACTATGTAGGAACCAATATGGGCATCCAGGTCCCGCTATTGGTTATTGACCGGAGACGTGTCTCGGTCATGTCTACATTGTTCTCAAACCGTAGGGTCCGCATGCTTAAGGTTTCGATGACAGTTATATTATGAGTTTATGTATTTTGATGTACGAAGGTTGTTCGAGTCCGGATATGATCACGGACATGACGAGGAGTCTCGAAATGGTCGAGACATAAAGATTGATATACTTTGACGGATATATTTGGACACCGGAAAGGTTCCGGAGAAGTTTGGAGCTCCGGGAGGTTACCGGAACCCCCCGGGAGGTATATGGGCCTTATTGGGCCCATGTAGGAGGAAGGGAGAAGGAACAAGGGAGGGGGGCGCGCCCCCCCAAGCCCAATCGGACTGGGGAGGGGGCCGGCCCCCCCTTTCCTTTCTCCTTCCCCCTCTTCCTATTACTACTACTAGTACTACTTCCTAATACTAGTACTCTTTCCTTCCCCCTCCAAATAAGATAAGGAAAAGAGAGGGAAACCTACTTGGAGTAGGTTTCCCCCTCCCTATGGCGCACCACCCTTGGGGCCGGCCACCTCCTCCCTCCCTCCTTTATATACGGGGGTAGGGGGGCACCCTAGAACACACAAGTTGATCATTGAGATCGTTCCTTAGCCGTGTGCGGTGCCCCCCTCCACGATATTACACCTCGGTCATATTGTAGCGGTGCTTAGGCGAAGCCCTGCGACAGGAGAACATCAAGATCGTCACCACGCCATCGTGTTGACGGAACTCCCCCTCGAAGCCTCTACTGGATTGGAGATCAAGGGTGCGTCATCGAGCTGTACGCGTGTCAAGAACTCGGAGGTGCCGGAGTAACGGTGCTTGGATCGGTTGGACCGGGAGGACGTACGACTACTTCCTCTACGTTGTGTCAACGCTTCCGCTTCGGTCTACGAGGGTACATAGACAACTCTCTCCCCTCTCATTGCTATGCATCACCATGATCTTGCGTGTGCGTAGGAAATTTTTTGAAATTACTACGTTCCCCAACAGAAAACACAAAAAAGGCCAAGTGGTGGGAGGTTATTGGGCCCGAGGGCCCAATCTACTATATCTAAATAAGAGCCCCCCCCCCCCCGCACTACCCTATTTTTCTGTATTCTCGTGCATCCACGTCTATATAATTATTTCCAGTCAGTTTGATTGACCATGTATGGCTCAGATCTGCACTTGATTCCCCCATGCGTGCCGCATGTCCCTCCGGTTGACTCCTTCGGGCCTTCATCGACCCATGGAAGCGGGAGCCAAAGCAAATTCAATTGGTACGTGTGACCTAATCGAAACTGCGAGTCTTCAAAAACCGCTCCTTATAAACTGGTTTCCCCATCTCTCCTATTCCCCATCTCTCTTCTCCCTAGAGGACACTCACGCGGAGACGGATGCAGGAGAACCCAACCGCCTCTATGGTTTGCGGCCGCCGTCGACGGTAGAACAAGCAGCTGTGGAGGTGCCCCATAGCTTGTCGGAGAAGCTAGAGGGGGCCGAATTGGACCTCGAAAGGCCGACGCAAGGGGAGGAAGACTCCTCCCCCTTGTGGCGCCCCCTCCCTCTCCTCCAACCTATGTATACATGAGGTTTTTGCCACAATTAAACACATAGTTTGGGATCCTCCTCTAGTTCTTCCATTCTAATTCTAATTTAGAGTTGATCTAATTAGAGCTAGACCTACATCTCTCTAAGCCTCATAATAAAGAAGGGAGGATCAAATGAAGGGAAGCTCCTATATGGCGCTGCAGGGACCGGTCGGTGCTAGCGGCGCTCGCTAGCGGTGCCCAATGGGCCGGCCCAACAACTGAATGAAACAGGAACGTGAAGAAAAAGAAGGAAACTAATCAAAATATGGCATAGCTGGATTAGAACCAAGTATACGACATCATTCACAACTTAGCGCGGTAACCACTAGACCGTCCTAACTCTTCTGTAAACTCTAGGAAAACAGACCTACTTAAGGTTTCATTTGTAAAATGTTAAAACTGCAGGAAAACCAATAAAAAATATTTTGCAAAAAGGTAAATTAGAGAACAAGATCATCTATTTTTAGAAAAGTTCATAAAATTTAAAAAGCTCATCGTTTTTAAAAAATATTTCATTGATTTTGGAAAAAATCATTGATTTTGAAAAGAGTTCATCGATTTTGAAAAAAGTGTTGGGGAATGTAGTAATTTCAAAAAAATCCTACGCACACGCAAGATCATGGTGATGCATAGCAATGAGAGGGGAGAGTGTGTCCACGTACCCTCGTAGACCGAAAGCGGAAGCGTTAGCACAACGCGGTTGATGTAGTCGTACGTCTTCACGATCCGACCGATCAAGTACCGAATGCACGACACCTCCGAGTTCAGCACATGTTCAGCTTGATGACGTCCCTCGAACTCCGATCCAGCCGAGCTTTGAAAGAGAGTTCCGTCAGCACGATGGTGTGGTGACAATGATGATGTTCTACTGACGCAGGGCTTCGCCTAAGCACCGCTACAATATTATCGAGGTGGATTATGGTGGAGGGGGGCACCGCACACGGCTAAGAGCTCCAAGGGATCAATTATTGTGTCTATGGGGTGCCCCCCTCCCCCGTATATAAAGGAGTGGAGGAGGGGGCCGGCCAGGAGGAGGAGGCGCGCCCAAGGGGGGAGTCCTGCTCCCACCGGGAGTAGGACTCCTCCTTTTCCTAATTGGAGAGGGAGAGGGAAGGAAGAGGAAGGAGGGAGGAAGGAAAGGGGGGACCGGCCCCCCTCCCAATTCAGATTGGGCTTGGGGGGGCGCTCCCCCTCCCTTGCTCCATTCCCTTCCTTTCCACTAAAGCCCATTAAGGCCCATATACCTCCCGGGGGGTTCCGATAACCTCCCGGAGCTCCGGTATTGTCCCAATCTCACCCGGAACCATTCCGGTCTCCAAATATAGTCGTCCAATATATCGATCTTTATGTCTTGACCATTTAGAGACTCCTTGTCATGTCCGTGATCACATCCGGGACTCCGAACTACCTGTGGTACATCAAAACATATAAACTCATAATATAATTGTCATCGAACTTTAAGCGTGCGGACCCTACGGGTTCAAGAACTATGTAGACATGACCGAGACACGTCTCCGGTCAATAACCAATAGTGGAACCTGGATGCTCATATTGGCTCCCACATATTCTATGAAGATCTTTATCGGTCAAACCGCATAACAGCATACGTTGTTCCCTTTGTCATCAGTATGTTACTTGCCCGAGATTCGATCGTCGGTATCTCGATACCTAGTTCAATCTCGTTACCAGCAAGTCTCTTTACTCGTTACGTAATGCATCATCCCGTAACTAAATCAATGGCTACATTGCTTGCAAGGCTTATAGTGATGTGCATTACCGAGAGGGCCCAAAGATACCTCTCCGACAATCGGAGTGACAAATCCTAATCTCGAAATATGTCAACTCAACAAGTACCTTCAGAGACACTTGTAGAGCAGTTTTATAATCACCCAATTATGTTGTGATGTTTGGTAGCACACAAAGTGTTCCTCCAGTAAGCGGGAGTTACATAATCTCATAGTCATAGGAACACGTATAAGTCATGAAGAAAGCAATAGCAACATACTAAACGATCAAGTGCTAAGCTAACGGAATGGGTCAAGTCAATCACATCATTCTCCTAATGATGTGACCCTGTTAATCAAATGACAACTCTTTGTCCATGGCTAGGAAACATAACCATCTTTGATTAACGAACTAGTCAAGTAGAGGCATACTAGTGACACTCAGTTTGTCTATGTATTCACACATGTATTATGTTTCCGGGTAATACAATTCTAGCATGAATAATAAACATTTATCATGATACGAGGAAATAAATAATAACTTTATTATTGCCTCCAGGGCATATTTCCTTCGGTCTCCAACTTGCACTAGAGTCAATAATCTAGATTACACAGTAATGATTCTAACACCCATGGAGCCTTGGTGCTGATCATGTTTTGCTCGTGGAAGAGGCTTAGTCAACGGGTCTGCAACATTCAGATCCGTATGTATCTTGCAAATCTCTATGTCTCCCACCTGGACTTGGTCCCGCATGGAATTGAAGCGTCTCTTGATGTGCTTGGTTCTCTTGTGAAATCTGGATTCCTTTGTGAAAGGACATGCGGTGCCCCCATGTGTGGTTTTGGTAATTGATGACATTCTCTATGGACTAATTGTTGCATTGAGTTATATTTGAAGGATTTGTCCATAGGCATTTCTTGAAGTCCATGTGTTGGTTTCAAGGAGTTTATGTGTTGACCAAGGTGTTATTAAGGAATTATCCAAAGATTGGTCATGTGAGTGTTGAGCTTATTGCAAGCATGTCTTGAAGAAGAAGATTGTGTGATCATTCATGTTTACCTTCAAGACATCATCCAAACTAAGAGAGTTGGAAAGATTCAAGGTTGATCAAGACTAAGTCAAGAGTGAGTCAAGTTGATCAACTCACAAAGCATAAAAGATGTACCGAGAGGGATCAAGTGATCCCATGGTATGGTAAGCATTGTCCATTGCACTTTGTGTACTAACCCATGGTCTATGTGAGAGTTCTATGTGGGGTTATGTACATGTCCATGGGCTTGCGTCAAGAGGAAGATATCATACAACCCATGGAAAGGATGACATCAAGTAGTGATCGTCATCAAGATTGTCATGTGCAAGTTCAAGTGTAGCATCATGAAGAGATCAAGTGCTTGAAGCTTGCCATCCATTGTGGTGTCAATGGACTTGTGAATATGTGCCAAAGAGTGGCTCACCCACAGTGGAGTATGGGGGAGCAATCATCTAGTCTCCATCGACCCAACTCAATCAAGAAAGGTGGTCCATCTTGCGGAGGACAAGATCGACATCATCTAGCTCAAGTGGATCATGTGCAAGGCAAAGTTTTGCCCTTGATAGGTTTTCTATTTTACCGGTCTCATGGTGGTAGTTGGGAGACCGGGTTATAGGATCGATAGCCGTACTCTCAAGCGGGGCTCTCAAGTGAGTAGCTTGATCGTATCGTTCGTCGAGAGCTCAAACCATTGCATCCTTGCATCATGTTTCTTGGTTCTTGTTTGGTTCTCTTTGTGAGTCTTAGAGCTTATGGTCATCTTGATGACAAGCTTGAGTTCATCGAAAACAGAGTTTGCATGCGTCTTCTATGAAGTTTTCGGTGTTGGACGTTTTACCGGTCTTATCCGAGGAAGGGTTCTCACCATTTTATTTTGGGCCTTTTCTCATTTTCTTATTACTGGTATTTCTATCAAGGTTGTGTTAGCCCTTGTTGCTAGCTTTCCAACAAACTTGGTTTCGTCGAATTCAGAGTCCGTTTGCAGAAGTTGTGTCAGTTTTGGTGTTCTGAAAAGGCTGCAGCGGTACTACCGCGGACAGGAGCGGAAGTAATTTTTTACTACCGCTCTTGGGAGCGGTACTACCGCTTGGAGCAGTACTACCGCGGCTACTTTCGTGGCTACTTCCGCTCGGGACCAAAAACTCGTGTTTTCTCTCTCGTTGGGCTGTTTTGACCGTGCTAAGCAGTAGTACCGCTCCTCCAAGCGGTAGTACCGCTTGTGCACGACCTAAGCACATAACGGTTGGATTTGGGAGGTCCTTTAAATGGGGGTATTCTTCCCCAATGAATCTTATCCTTTGAGCTCGTGTTCTTCCCCCATTGTTGACCTTCTTCAAGCTTGCTAACTCTCAATCCCTCCATGGATTCTTGCTAGTTTTTGAGGGGAAAAGAGAGGTGATCTAGATCCACATTTCCACCAATCACTTTCTCCTCTATGTGAGGGGAACCCCTTGGATCTTGATCTTGGAGTTCTTGGTGTTCTCCTTCTTGTTCTTCCTCTCATTTTCCTCCCTAGCATTAGTTGCTTCGGTGGGATTTGAGAGAGAAGGACTTGGGCACTCCGCGTGCCCTTGCCATTGCATTTGGTGCATCAGTTTGAGTTCTTCACGTAATACGTGGAAGTTACAAGTTGAGAAGCTTATTACTCTTGGGTGCTTGTTATCCTTGAGCTTGTTCCTCTTGGGTGCTTGGGCGCCTTAGACGGTTGGTGATGTTTGTTGCTCAATCATTGTGGTGTAAAGCTCCGGGCAAGCGTCGGGGTCTCCAATTAGGTTGTGGAGATCGCCCCGAGCAATTTGACGGGTTCCGGTGACCGCCCCCAAGGGTTGCCAAAGTGTACGGGTTCGGTGACCGCCCCCAAGGGTTGCCATTTGTACGGGTTCGGTGACCGCCCTCAAGGGTCCCTTAGTGGAATCATGACATCTTGCATTGTGCCAGGGCGTGAGGAGATTACGGTGGCCCTAGTGGCTTCTTGGGGAGCATTGTGCCTCCACACCGCTCCAAACGGAGATTAACATCTGCAAGGGTGTGAACTTCGGGATACATCATCGTCTCCGCGTGCCTCGGTTATCTCTTACCCGAGCCCTTTACTTATGCACTTTACTTTGTGATAGCCATATTGTTTCTTGTCATATATCTTCCTATCACCTAAGTAGTTTTTCTTGCTTAGCATAAGTTGTTGGTGCACATAGGTGAGCCTAGTTGTTGTAGGTTTTGTGCTTGACAAATTAACCGCTAGGTTTATTCCGCATTTGTTCAAGCCTCAACCGTAATTATTTTAAAGCGCCTATTCACCCCCCTCTAGGCGACATCCACGATCTTTCAATTTGTATCAGAGCCTCGTCTCTCTTTGATTGGGCTTAACTGCCTAGAGAGTAAAGATGTCGACTAGAGGATTAGGATTCTCTGACACTCTTAGTTTCGATGGCACAAATTTTGATGTTTGGGCAATTCGCATGCTTAACCTCTTTAGGGTCATGGACCCAAATTTAGAGCGAATTGTAGATATGGGTTTTTCTCCTCCAAAGGATCCCCAAAGATTATCTTTAGAGGATGAGAAAAACTCTTATCTCAATGCTCAAGCCTCTAATGTGCTTTTCGATGCTTTGAGCAATGTAGTTATATTTCAACTCATGCCATTCCGGGATGCTCATGAGTTATGGACAAAGCTTCAAGATAAATATGGTGTGTCCAAGATTTGTGGGGATGGTTGTTCTCCCTCCACCTCCGGTCATATAGTCTTCTCAACTTTTTCTACTTCACCTACATGTGGTGTGCCACAAGGTAATGATATGGTGAGTAGTGTTGGTCATTGCAATGATGATAGTATGCTTATTGTTGATGATTCTTCATCACTATATTATTGCAATGCTCCCTCTTTGGGCTTTAACACTTCGAGCACTCCAAATGTTTCACATGCTTGTGTTGATAGTCCTTGCATATCATGTAGAAATTGCTTGACTAAATATCATGATGATATGCTTGCTATGTCTTGTTGCCATGATAAAAATGCATCTATTTCCTCGAATTGTTGTGCTAACAATGTAGAGGAAACCGAACACTCCATGGAACAAGATGTGGTGTTTAATGGTGCCTCAAAGGATCCTACATCATCATCTATTGCGTTTTGCCTTATGGCTAAGGCGTCAAGGTATCTCCTACTTTGTACCCCGATATGTCTCTTGATGATGATGTTGATGCTAATGATGATGAGGATAATGATGAAGAGAATGATAATGTTGCCTCCTTAAAAATTAAGGGGAAATGGTTTTTAAAGCTGTTCATAAAAATAAAATTGCTCGTTCCAACTTCATGGAAATTATGTCCATTGCTATTATGAGCAAGAAATATATTGATGAGTTGGAATCTCGTCTTGAGGAGCATGAGGTCACCATTGATAAAATGGAAGGTCATGGGCGTGATTACGCTAATGATATTGCGGACCTCTCTCAAGCTCTTGAACTTGAACAAACCACCAAGGAATCTCTTGAGGAGACTTTTGCTCTAGAATTGTCTAGAGTGAAGGAATCTACTGATAGAGCTCTTGAGGTGGCCAATGTTTTGAAACTAAAATGCTAAGCTTGAAGTTGCTCATGCTAGACTCCTTGAGGATTTTGAGCACCTCGAAAATGGCTCAAGGGTCATCAAGGGTGAGCTCATCAAACTCATCGAGTCTCATGCTCAACTTGAAGCTTCTTATTTAAAAGAGCTTGCCAAGTTGCCTTCTCCTCTTGTTGTTAATGATGATGCTTGTGCTACTAATTCTATTACTTGTGAAGCATCCATTTTGAAGGAGAATGTTGAGCTACGGGCTCAACTTGAGGTGCTATCTTGCAATTATGGGAAATTGGAAGAAATTCATGAAAAGCTCTCAAGCTCTCATGATGATCTTCTAGTATCCCATAGTGTGCTAAAGATAGCTCATGAGGCCATGATTGCTAAGGTAACATCTAGTGAGCCTCATGTGGATACTAGCACTACTTCTAGTCAAAATAGTATATTGCCATGTGCTAGTCCTTGTAATTCATCTACTCACAATGTTGGTACATCTTGTGATGAATTGCTTTCCTTGCCTTGTTGCTCTAACGATGAAGCTTATACTTCCTCTAGTACTTGTGTTGAGACTAACCATGTAGAGGAAATCAAAGAGCTCAAGGCCCAAGTCACTTCTTTGAAGAAAGACTTGGAAAAGTGTCATGAAGGGAAATCCACACTCAACAATATCTTGAGTGTGCAAAAATCCCCCAATGACAAAGGTGGACTTGGATTCAACTCCAATAATAAGAAGAAGTCCAAGATGAACAAAAAGAAGGGCCAAGAACAAGTCAAGAATTCGGCCAAGATTGTTTGCTTCAAGTGCAAAGTAGAAGGGCATCATGTTAGATCTTGCCCATTGAAGAAGAAGGCCATTAGTGTCAAGCAACAAGGGAAGAGGACACAAGTTCAATCTCATGCTCAACCTCAAGTTGAAGAAAGGCCACTTCCCAAGAAGACTCAAGCTAATGCTTCTCTTGTGGAAAAATCAAGTGAGAAGAAAGTGAAGAGTAGACATTGCTACTTATGTCGTGAGAAAGGTCACATCGCTTCTTCATGCACTAGTGATAACTTATCCAACCCAATTATTATTGATGATATCTATTCTCTTGGGAAGGATAATGTTGGCAATGTGTTTGCCAAGTTTGTTGGTACTCAAAGTGGTGTCAAGAAAAGAACCATTTGGGTTGCCAAGCCTATTGTGACTAACCTCTTAGGACCCAACTTGGTTGGGGACCAACAAGCTCAAACTTGATCAATAGGTGTTTTTGGAGGTCATTGGAGACTTGGCTACATTATGAAGAATTAAGGGGACTTCATCTTTCTTGTTGTCTCAAGCCAAGTCAATTGGGTTGTCAAGTTTCTATCTTATATCCAATGTGCCTCCTTGCGGTAACTTGTACTTAAATTGTTTACATTGAAAGTTACTTGCCCCTTTGCATGTTTTGGTTTTGTTCCTTGCATGTGTTTGTATATGATGTGTCTCCAAATTGCCTTTGTGTATGTTGGTTTGCACATCATGTACTTGTGTGTCGTTCGTTGAGCCTTAGTGCATCTTGTTTACTTCTTAGTTGGCTCTTGTGAGAGATTAATGGAATATCCATTATGGGGGAGTGGTGTGCTTTGTGCACCTCACAATCCTATAAACGTGTGCACATGAGTAATATCATCTAGTATTGATATTTCAAGATTATCTAGTCGCTAGGTGGTATATCTCTCATGAGAATTCAAATTCTAAAAATTCCATTAATTATCTCGTGTAGGATCCTCTTATTGCCTCTTGTTAAGTTTTCTTCATTGGTATCACATTATGGGGGAGTAATATGCTATGTATATTACTAGCCTAGAAAATGTGTACATTTGAGATGTTGTCACCTAGTGTTGATATTGTAGATTATCTTGTTCCTAGGTGGCATGTTAGCTCTACAAGTTGCAATTTGCTTGTGTGTGGTGTGAAGATGATGTTGGATATCCTTGCTATCTACCACCGGGAATTCTTTCCATCTACTTCTTGTCTTTTGACAATTGGTAGTCATTTATGTGTGGTAGAATTTATTGATCATCTTTACATTGGCTTTTGTTTTACTTGCCTTTTCTCTTGCAAAGGATTGTGTCAACTCCCGTTGTCTTCCATACCACTTGTGGATCTTGTTTATCTCTTGTTCTTGTCTAGTGTTTCCTAGATATAGTGAAAGCGGCAATCCCACCTTGTGCATTTTGTATTCAAATACAAATCCTATATAATGCACAACTCGTGGGGGAGCTATTCTATTTTCTTTAGAACACTCTTCTTGTGATCCTTATCAAGTGTGTTTTGGTGGAAGGCAAGCCATTTCTTTTTGGTACTTTGTGCCATCATGAAACTTTGTTGAGAACTTGGTTTGTTTGGAACAATCCTCTCTTTGGGAGTTTGACATGTTTAGTTTAGTGTGTATCAATGGATATCTCATTCCTTGATGTATCTTTAATGATATCTTCCAAGTGATGATTTCTCCATTTGGTATCCTTTTCACTTGGCATTTCTTTGTCTTTTGGTTTCGGGTTTTGAAAGTCTTGAGCATGCATGTTTATTTCATGTATTTCATTTGTCATGCTTTCTTTCTTTGACTCAATATATAGGGGAAACTCCACCTAGTCTCAATTTGGATGAGATGTGCATGAAATTTATTTTCATATCTATATGCACATATTTATGTGGAGTTTGTCCTATGTATTGGTGTTTCTAACTATTTGATCTCGATGAGTTTGGGTACCGTTTAGTTTGTGTTGTTCTTCTAGGAACACTTGGAGATGCATTGGATGCTCGGCTCACTCACAAGGAAGGTGTTGTCACCATGTGCATATTGGAGTCAAGCTAGGATGATCAATGAACTACTATCTACCTTCAATTGGTATCTACTACATCCTTCCAATGATATCTCGGTAACAAGTATCTATTCATGCTTTCCCCTCTTGCATTCAACCTTGTGTAGGTTGTATCTTGGCATGATATTCATTTCATATCTTGTGATACTTGTTTCCTTTCTCAAAGCATCCCAACGATGATCTCTTGTTGCTAGTTGTGATGTCTTTGATGGTTGTGTGGTAGGAATTCATTTATATACAATAAGACCATATCTAGCCTTGGGCTATGCTTCCAAGCACATATCTTATTGGTATATGTATGACTTCCTTTTGGATATCTTGTTCCTTCGTGTTGTAACTATTTCGGGTGTACATCCTTCTTTGTAGATATATATCGTCATGATTTCGTCTACCTAGACCCTTATACACTTGAGAGAAATTACATCTCTAGATGATTTCCTTTCTTTCACGTCCACCTTGTCTTTCTTATGTTATTTCTTTGGTGGCTCCGTGAAAGCTTTTGCCTTGAGTGCGTGTCCTCTATCATTGCATTTTGTTGCACTCTTGTGTGGTGAAGATTATTTTCCTCTTGCTTATCTTTACGAGGCGTTTGCCATCTTAATTGGTATCCCTCGTCTTGACGAGCCTCTCTCCGTCTATCTTCATCACGGGTTGTCACAAGCATAGGTTCTCTTCTGCTTATTAGTAAGCTTGTGAACCCATTTGCCAGTTGTGTGTGGGAATGATAGGCCTTGCACCGTGTGCCTCATTCTTTCAAGACTATGTTGATGCTTAATGCTCATCCTAATTTTAGTCTTCACAAGTGCTTCGCCATGACTCACACACATTATTTTGGTTGAGCCTATTCTTAAGTTGCCTCTTTCACATGTTGCTCAACCATGTGCTTGTTGCAAGCGCTAGGCTTTGTTTCCTATATGCTCACTTGCAATGGATGTGAGTTTCTATTGATTTTGGGGGAGCTATGATCCTATTTTGTGCACTTTGTATTCAAATACAAAATTTCTTATGTGTGCACAAATCATGGGGAGCTTCTCTAGTTTCTTTAGAACACTCCTCTGCTCATATCATAATATCTATATTCATGTGGCTCGTAGGATCATTGGCCTAGTTGGTTCAATTGGTATCTTTTCATAGCTTGCTTCAATTGGTATCTTTTGATTGCTTGTTTCTCTCTTTGTTATGTCTTTGTGGCATATCTTCCTTTTGCAATCTTTGGGCCTCAATATAGTTTGTCTTCCTCCAAGTATTTACCATTGGATATGTGTATTGCATTCCACTCTCTTGTTGAGAAATACACAATTTATGGAGGAACACATTTTATATTGGCCTTCTAAGCTTTTAGCCCATTTTGGCAATCGATGCCAATGGGGGAGAAGTTTCACAGAGTTTTGTGGAGAAGTTTATAGAGTATTCTCCTTGCTTTGGTTTTTTTCCTAAGAATTTGCATCTCATACACATGCATTATTGGTTGTTGCATTGCATGGTGATGCATAATCCCTTATATAAACTCTCTTGAAAGTGATTGTCATCAATTACCAAAATGGGGGAGATTGAAAGGACATGCGGTGCCCCCATGTGTGGTTTTGGTAATTGATGACATTCTCTATGGACTAATGGTTGGATTAAGTTATATTTGAAGGATTTGTCCATAGGCATTTCTTGAAGTCCATGTGTTGGTTTCATGGAGTTTATGTGTTGACCAAGGTGCTATTAAGGAATTATCCAAAGATTGGTCATGTGAGTGTTGATCTTATTGCAAGCATGTCTTGAAGAAGAAGATTGTGTGATCATTCATGTTTACCTTCAAGACATCATCCAAACTAAGAGAGTGGAAAGATTCAAGGTTGATCAAGACTAAGTCAAGAGTGAATCAAGTTGATCAACTCACAAAGCGTAAAAGATGTACCGAGAGGGATCAAGTGATCCCATGGTATGGTAAGCATTGTCCATTGCACTTTGTGTACTAACCCATGGTCTATGTGAGAGTTCTATGTGGGGTTAGGTACATGTCCATGGGCTTGTGTCAAGAGGAAGATATCATACAACCCATGGAAAGGATGACATCAAGTAGTGATCGTCATCAAGATTGTCGTGTGCAAGTTCAAGTGTAGCATCACGAAGAGATCAAGTGCTTGAAGCTTGCCATCCATTGTGGTGTCAATGGACTTTTGAAGATGTGCCGAAGAGTGGCTCACCCATAGTGGAGTATGGGGGAGCAATCATCTAGTCTCCATCAACCCAAGCAATCAAGAAAGGTGGTCCATCTTGCGGAGGACAAGATCGACATCATCTAGCTCAAGTGGATCATGTGCAAGGCAAAGGTTTGCCCTTGATAGGTTTTCTATTTTACCGGTCTCATGGTGGTAGTTGGGAGACCGGGTTATAGGATCGATAGCCGTACTATCAAGGGGGGCTCTCAAGTGAGTAGCTTGATCGTATCGTTCATCGAGAGCTTAAACCATTGCATCCTTGCATAATGTTTCTTGGTTCTTGTTTGGTTCTCTTTGTGAGTCTTAGAGCTTATGGTCATCTTGATGACAAGCTTGAGTTCATCGAAAACGGAGTTTGCATGCGTCTTCTATGATGTTTTCGGTGTTGGAGGTTTTACCGGTCTTATCCAAGGAAGGGTTCTCACCATTTTCTTTTGGACCTTTTCTCATTTTCTTATTATTGGTATTTCTATCAAGATTGTGTTAGCCATTGTCGCTAGCTTTCCAACAAACTTGGTTTCGTCGAATTCGGAGTCCGTTTGCAGAAGTTGTGTCAGTTTTGGTGTTCTGAAAAGGCTGCAGCGGTACTACCGCGGACAGGAGCGGAAGTAATTTTTTACTACCGCTCTTGGGAGCGGTACTACCGCTTGGAGCAGTACTACCGCGGCTACTTCCGTGGCTACTTCCGCTCGGGACCAAAAACTCGTGTTTTCTCTCTCGTTGGGCTGTTTTGACCGTGCTAAGCGGTAGTACCGCTCCTCCAAGCGGTAGTACCGCTTGTGCACGACCTGAGCACATAACGGTTGGATTTGGGAGGTCCTATAAAAGGGGGTCTTCTTCCCCAATGAACCTTATCCTTTGAGCTCGTGTTCTTCCCCCATTGTTGACCTTCTTTGAGCTTGCTAACTCTCAATCCCTCCATGGATTCTTGCTAGTTTTGAGGAAATGAGAGAGAGATCTAGATCCACATTTCCACCAATCACTTTCTCCTCTATGTGAGGGAACCCCTTGGATCTTGATCTTGGAGTTCTTGGTGTTCTCCTTCTTGTTCTTCCTCTCATTTTCCTCCCTAGCATTAGTTGCTTCGGTGGGATTTGAGAGAGAAGGACTTGGGCACTCCGTGTGCCCTTGCCATTGCATTTGGTGCATCGGTTTGAGTTCTTCACGTAATACGTGGAAGTTACAAGTTGAGAAGCTTATTACACTTGGGTGCTTGGTACCCTTGAGCTTGTTCCTCTTGGGTGCTTGGGCGCCCTAGACGGTTGGTGGTGTTCGAAGCTTAATCATTGTGGTGTGAAGCTCCGGGCAAGCGTCGGGGTCTCCAATTAGGTTGTGGAGATCGCCCCGAGCAATTTGACGGGTTCCGGTGACCGCCCCCAAGGGTTGCCAAAGTGTACGGGTTCGGTGACCGCCCCCAAGGGTTGCCATTTGTACGGGTTCGGTGACCGCCCTCAAGGGTCCCTTAGTGGAATCATGACATCTTGCATTGTGCCAGGGCGTGAGGAGATTACGGTGGCCCTAGTGGCTTCTTGGGGAGCATTGTGCCTCCACACCGCTCCAAACGGAGATTAGCATCTGCAAGGGTGTGAACTTCGGAATACATCATCGTCTCCACGTGCCTCAGTTATCTCTTACCTGAGCCCTTTACTTATGCACTTTACTTTGTGATAGCCATATTGTTTCTTGTCATATATCTTGGTATCACCTAAGTAGTTTTTCTTGCTTAGCATAAGTTGTTGTTGCACATAGGTGATCCTAGTTATTGTAGGTTTTGTGCTTGACAAATTAACCACTAGGTTTTATTCCGCATTTGTTCAAGCCTAAACCGTAATTATTTTAAAGTGCCTATTCACCCCCCTCTAGGCGACATCCACGATCTTTCACTTTGCCAAGGCAATTGCACCAGTATTGTCACAAAAGATTTTCATTGGACCTGATGCACTAGGTATGACACCTAGATCGGATATGAACTCCTTCATCCAGACTCCTTCATTTGCTGCTTCCGAAGCAGCTATGTACTCCGCTTCACATGTAGATCCCGCCATGATGCTTTGTTTAGAACTGCACCAACTGACAGCTCCACCGTTCAATATAAACACGTATCCGGTTTGCGATTTAGAATCGTCTGGATCAGTGTCAAAGCTTGCATCGACGTAACCATTTACGACTAGCTCTTTGTCACCTCCATAAACGAGAAACATATCCTTAGTCCTTTTCAGGTATTTCAGGATGTTCTTGACCGCTGTCCAGTGATCCACTCCTGGATTACTTTGGTACCTCCCTGCTAAACTAATAGCAAGGCACACATCAGGTCTGGTACACAGCATTGCATACATGATAGAGCCTATGGCTGAAGCATAGGGAACATCTTTCATTTTCTCTCTATCTTCTGAAGTGGTCGGGCATTGAGTCTGACTCAATTTCACACCTTGTATTACAGGCAAGAACCCTTTCATTTCTTGATCCATTTTGAACTTTTTCAAAACTTTATCAAGGTATGTACTTTGTGAAAGTCCAATTAAGCGTATTGATCTATCTCTATAGATCTTGATGCCCAATATATAAGCAGCTTCACCGAGGTCTTTCATTGAAAAACTTTTATTCAAGTATCCTTTTATGCTATCAAGAAATTCTATATCATTTCCAATCAACAATATGTCGTCCACATATAATATTAGAAATGCTACAGAGCTTCCACTCACTTTCTTGGAAATACAGGCTTCTCCAAAAGTCTGTATAAAACCATATGCTTTGATCACACTATCAAAGCGTTTATTCCAACTCCGAGAGGCTTGCACCAGTCCATAAATGGATCACTAGAGCTTGCACACTTTGTTAGCACCTTTTCGATCGACAAAACCTTCTGGTTGCATCATATACAACTCTTCTTTCAGAAATTCATTCAGGAATGCAATTTGACATCCATTTGCCAAATTTCATAATCATAAAATGTGGCAATTGCTAATGTGATTCGGAAAGACTTAAGCATCGCCACGGGTGAGAAAGTCTCATCGTAGTCAACCCCTTGAACTTGTCGAAAACCTTTCGCAACAAGTCGAGCTTTGTAGACAGTAACATTACCATCAGCGTCAGTCTTCTTCTTGAAGATCCATTTATTCTCGATGGCTTGCCGATCATCGGGCAAGTCAACCAAAGTCCATACTTTGTTCTCATACATGGATCCCATCTCATATTTCATGGCCTCAAGCCATTTTGCGGAATCTGGGCTCATCATCGCTTCCTCATAGTTCGTAGGTTCGCCATGATCAAGTAACATGACCTCCAGAATAGGATTACCGTACCACTCTGGTGCAGATCTTACTCTAGTTGACCTACGAGGTTTGGTAGTAACTTGATTTGAAGTTTCATGATCAATATCATTAGCTTCCTCACTAATTGGTGTAGTCGTCACAGGAACTGGTTTCTGTGATGAATTATTTTCCAATAAGGGAGCAGGTACAGTTACCTCATCAAGTTCTACTTTCCTCCCACTCACTTCTTTCGAGAGAAACTCCTTCTCTAGAAAGGATCCATTCTTGGCAACTCGGATCTGTGATAGAAGGTGTACCCAATAGCTTCCTTTGGGTATCCTATGAAGACACATTTCTCTGATTTGGGTTCGAGCTTATCAGGTTGAAGCTTTTTCACAGAAGCATCGCAGCCCCAAACTTTAAGAAACGACAACTTTGGTTTCTTGCAAAACCACAGTTCATAAGGCGTCGTCTCAACGGATTTTGATGGTGCCCTATTTAACGTGAATGTAGCCGTCTCTAAAGCATAACCCCAGAATGATAGCGGTAAATCAGTAAAAGACATCATAGATCGCACCATATCTAGTAAAGTACGATTACAACGTTCGGACACACCATTACGTTGTGGTGTTCCGGGTGGCGTGAGTTGTGAAACTATTCCGCATTGTTTCAAATGTAGACCAAACTCGTAACTCAAATATTCTCCTCCACGATCAGATTGTAGAAACTTTATTTTCTTGTTATGATGATTTTCAACTTCACTCTGAAATTCTTTGAACTTTTCAAATGTTTCAGACTTATGTTTCATTAAGTAGATATACCCATATCTACTTAAATCATCTGTGAAGGTGAGAAAATAACGATACCCGCCACGAGCATCAACATTCACTGGACCACATACATCAGTATGTATGATCTCCAACAAATCAGTTGCTCGCTCCATAGTTCCGGAGAACGGCGTTTTGGTCATCTTGCCCATGAGGCATGGTTCGCAAGTACCAAGTGATTCATAATCAAGTGATTCCAAAAGTCCATCAGTATGGAGTTTCCTCATGCGCTTTACACCAATATGACCCAAACGGGAGAGCCACAAACAAGTTGCACTATCATTATCAACTCTGCATCTTTTGGCTTCAACATTATGAATATGTGTATCACTACTATCGAGATTCATCAAAAATAGACCACTCTTCAAGGGTGCATGACAATAAAAGATATTACTCATATAAATAGAACAACCATTATTCTCATATTTAAATGAATAACCGTCTCGCATCAAACAAGATCCAGATATAATGTTCATGCTCAACGCTAGCACCAAATAACAATTATTCAGGTCTAAAACTAATCCCGAAGGTAGATGTAGAGATAGCGTGCCGACGGCGCTCACATCGACTTTGGAACCATTTCCCACACGCATCATCACCTCGTCCTTAGCCAGTGTTCGCTTAATCCGTAGTCCCTGTTTTGAGTTGCAAATATTAGCAACAGAACCAGTATCAAATACCCAGGTGCTACTGCGAGCTCTGGTAAGGTACACATCAATAACATGTATATCACATATACCTTTGTTCACCTTGCCATCCTTCTTATCCGCCAAATACTTGGGGCAGTTCCGCTTCCAGTGACCAGTCTGCTTGCAGTAGAAGCACTCAGTCTCAGGCTTAGGTCCAGACTTGGGTTTCTTCTCTTGAGCAGCAACCCGTTTTCCATTCTTCTTGAAGTTCCCCTTCTTCTTCCCTTTACCCTTTTTCTTGAAACTGGTGGTCTCGTTGACCATTGATGTCTACTACACAACCTTCTTCTTGTAGACGTTGTTGGGCCTCCAAGTGCAGAGGTTTGTAGGACAGTGGCAAATTTCCCTCAAGTGGATGACCTAAGGTTTATCAATCCGTGGGAGGCGTAGGATGAAGATGGTCTCTCTCAAACAACCCTGCAACCAAATAACAAACAGTCTCTTGTGTCCCCAACACACCCAATACAATGGTAAATTGTATAGGTGCACTAGTTTGGCAAAGAGATGGTGATACAAGTGCAATATGGATGGTAGATATAGGTTTTTGTAATCTGAAAATATAAAAACAGCAAGGTAACTATGATAAAAGTGGGCGTAAACGGTATTGCAATGGTAAGAAACAAGGCACAGGGTTCATACTTTCACTAGTGCAAGTTCTCTCAACAATAATAACATAGATAGATCATATAACAATCCCTCAACATGCAACAAAGAGTCACTCCAAAGCCACTAATATCGGAGAACAAACGAAGAGATTATGGTAGGGTACGAAACCACCTCAAAGTTATCCTTTCTGTTCTATCTATTCAAGAGTCCGTAGTAAAATAACACAAAGCTATTCTTTCCGTTCAATCTATCATAGAGTTCATACTAGAATAGCACCTTAAGACACAAATCAACCAAAACCCTAATGTCACCTAGATACTCCATTGTCACCTCAAGTATCCGTGGGCATGATTATACGATATGCATCACACAATCTCAGATTCATCTATTCAACCAACACAAAGTACTTCAAAGAGTGCCCCAAAGTTTTTACCAGATAGTCAAGACGAAAACGTGTGCCAACCCCTGCATAGGTTCATGGGCAGAACCCGCAAGTTGATCACCAAAACATACATCAAGTAGATCACGTGATATCCCATTGTCACCACAGATAAGCACGGCAAGACATACATCAAGTGTTCTCAAATCATTAAAGACTCAATCCGATAAGATAACTTCAAGAGGAAAACTCTATTCATCACAAGAGAGTAGAGGGGGAGAAACATCATAAGATCCAACTATAATAGCAAAGCTCGCGATGCATCAAGATCGTGCCATAGAGAGAACATGAGAGAGAGAGAGAGAGAGATCAAACACATAGCTACTAGTACATACCCTCAGCCCCAAGGGTGAACTACTCCCTCCTCGTCATGGAGAGCGTCGGGATGATGAAGATGGCCACCGATGAGGGATTCCCCCTCTGACAGGGTGCCGGAACGGGCTCCCGAGAGGTATTTGGTGGCTACAGAGGCTTGCGGTGGCGGAACTCCCGATCTATTGTGTCCTTTGATGTTTTTAGGGTATATGGGAATATATAGGCGAAAGAAGTCGGTCGGGGTAGCCACGAGGGGCCCACGAGACATGGGGGCGCACCCTCCTATCTCCTGGCCTCCTCGAAGCTTCCCTGGCTTGTACTCCAAGTCTCCCGGATCATGTTCGTTCCAAAAATCATGCTCCCGAAGGTTTCATTCCATTTGGACTCCGTTTGATATTCCTTTTCTTTGAAACACTGAAATAGGCAATAAAACAGCAATATGGGCTGGGCCTCCGGTTAATAGGTTAGTCCCAAAAATGATATAAATGTGTAAAATAAAGCCCATAAACATCCAAAAGGGGTAATATAATAGCATGGAACAATCAAAAATTATAGATATGTTGGGGACGTATCAAGCATCCCCAAGCTTAATTCCTGCTCTTCCTCGAGTAGGTAAATGATAAAAACAGAATTTTTGATGTGGAATGCAGCATAATTCTCAATGTAATTTTCTTTATTGTGGCATGAATGTTCAGATCCAAATGATACAAAATAAAAGTTCATATTGATATAAGAAGTAGTAATACTTCAAGCATACTAATAAAAGCAATCATGTCTTCTCCAAATGACATGGCTAAAGAAAGTTCATCCCTACAAAATCATATAGTTAGGCTATGTTTCATTTTCATCACACAAAATATTCCCATCAAGAACAACCCCGGTTTCAGCCAAGCAATTGGTTCATACTTTTTAATGCGCTTTTTCAACTCTCACGCAATACATGAGCGTGAGCCATGGATATAGCACTATGGGCGGAATAGGATATGATGATGGAGGTTGTGTGGAGAAGATCAAGAAGGAGAAAGTCTCACATTGACAAGGATAATCAACGGGCTATGGAGATGCCCATCAATTGATGTCAACATGAGGAGTAGGGATTGCCATGCAACAGATGCACTAGAGCTAGAAATGTATGAAAGCTC
Source organism: Aegilops speltoides (assembly GCA_021437245.1). NCBI lineage: Eukaryota > Viridiplantae > Streptophyta > Magnoliopsida > Poales > Poaceae > Aegilops > Aegilops speltoides. The sequence goes on along the minus strand of CM038146.1, from coordinate 96,632,156 downwards.
AACAAAAGAAACTAAGTGGGTGTGCATCCAACTTGCTTGCTCACGAAGACCTAGGGCATGTGAGGAAGCCCGTCGTAGAAATATACAAGCCAAGTTCTATAATGAAAAATTCCCACTAGTATATGAAAGTGACAACATATGAGACTCGCTATATGAAAAACATGGTGCTACTTTGAAGCACAATATATGAGACTCGCTATATGAAGGACATGGTGCTACTTTGAAGCACAAGTGTGGAAAAGAGATAGTAACATTGCCCCTTTATTTATTTTCTTCTTTTTTTCTTTTCTTTTTTTTCTTTTTTTGGGCCTTTCTTTGTTTTGGGCCTTTCTTTTTTTGCCTTTCTTTCTTTTTCTTTTTTTTCTTTTTGGGGACAATGCTCTAATAATGATGATCATCACACTTTTATTGATTTACAACACATGAATTACAACTCAAAACTAGAACAAGATATGACTCTATATGAATGCCTCCGGCGGTGTACCGGGATGGTGCAATGAATCAAGAGTGACATGTATGAAAAATTATGCATGGTGGCTTTGCCACAAATACGATGTCAACTACATGATCATGCAATGGCAATATGACAAAAGTAGTGCGTGTCATGATGATAAACGGAATGGTGGAAAGTTGCATGGCAATATATCTCGGAATGGCTATGGAAATGCCATAATAGGTAGGTATGGTGGCTTTTTATAGGAAGATATAAGGAGGTTTATGTGTGATAGATTGTATCGTATCACGGGGTTTGGATGCACCGGCGAAGTTTGCACCAACTCTCAAGGTGAGAAAGGGCAATGCACGGTACCGAAGAGGCTAGCAATGATGGAAAGGTAAAAGTGTGTATAATCCATGGACTCAACATTAGTCGAAAGAACTCATATAATTATTGCAAAAGTTTTATTAGCCCTCGAAGCAAAGTACTACTACGCATGCTCCTAGGGGGAGGTTGGTAGGAGTTAACCATCGCGCGCCCCCGACCTCCACCCAAGGGAAGGCAATCAAATGAGCACCCTATGCAATAAATTTGTTACACAACTTTCACCATATGTGCATGCTACGGGACTTGCCAACTTCAGCACAAGCATTCTTTAAATTCATAATCACTCAACTAGCATGACTCTAATATCACTACCTCCATATCTCAAAACAATCAAGTATCAAGTTGATCATAGCATCCAATTCACTTCCTATGATAGTTTTTATTATACCCAACTTGGATGCCTACCATTCTAGGACCAATTTTATAACCATAGCAAATACCATGCTGTTCTAAGAGACTCTCAAAATAATATAAGTGAAGCATGAGAGGCTAGCAATTTCTACAAAATTAAGCCACCGCCGTGCTCTAAAAGATATAAGTGAAGCACTAGAGCAAAAACTAATAAATTCTAATCAAGTGGGATTCTCCCAAAAGGTGTGTATAGCAAGGATGATTGTGGAAACTAAAAAGCAAATACTAATATCATACAAGACGCTCCAAGCAAAACACATATCATGTGGCAAATAAAAATATAGCTCCAAGTAAAGTTACCGATAAACGAAGACGAAATAGGGGATGCCTTCCAGGGGCATCCCCAAGCTTAGGCTTTTGGCTATTATTGAATATCTTGGGGTGCCTCGGGCATCCCCAAGCTTTGGCTCTTACCACTCCTTATTCCATAGTCCATCGAATCTTTACCCAAAACTTGAAAACTTCACAACACAAAACTCAACAAAAAACTCGTAAGCTCCGTTAGTATAAGAAAATAAAACAACCACTTAGGTACTGTAATGAACTCATTCTAAACTCATATTGGTGTAATATCTACTGTATTCAAACTTATCTATGGTTCATACCCTCCGATACTACTCATAGATTCATCAAAATAAGCAAACAACACATGGAAAACAGAATCTGTCAAAAACAGAACAGTCTGTAGTAATCTGTATCAAACATATACTTCTGGAACTACAAAAATCCTACCAAATTAGGAAGTCCTAATAAATTTGTTTAAAAATCCATATAAAAAAGAATCATATCAGAAGCATGTTTCTGTTAATTAACAAAACTAATTTATTGGGTGCAAAAGTTTCTGATTCTCAGCAGGATCAACACAACACTATCACCGAAAGCTATCCTAAAGGTCTTACTTGGCATTTTATTGAAACAAAATCTATAAGACATGATTAATACAGTAGCATAATCATGTGGACACACAAAAACAGTAAGTATAAATATTGGGTTGTCTCCCAACAAGCACTTTTCTTTAATGCCTTTCTAGCTAGGCATGATGATGATAATGATGCTCATATAAAAGATAAGAATTGAAACATAACGGGAGCATCATGAAGCACATGACTAGCACATTTAAGTCTAACCCACTTCCTATGCATAGGGATTTTGTGAGAAAACAACTTATGGGAATAATAATCAACTAGCATAGGAAGGCTAAACGAGCATAACTTCAAAATTTGAAGCACATAGAGAGGAAACTTGACATTATTGCAATTCCTACAAGCATATGTTCCTCCCTCATGATAATTTTCAGTAGCATCATGAATGAATTCAACAATATAACCAGCACCTAAAGCATTATTTTCATGATCTACAAGCATAGAAAATTTACTACTCTCCACATAAGCAAAATTCTTCTCATGAATAGTAGTGGGAGCAAACTCAACAAAATAATTATCACGTGAGGCATAATCCAATTGAAAACTAAAATCATGATGACAAGTTTCATGGTTATCATTATTCCTAATATCGTACAAGTCATCACAATAATCATCATAGATAGCAACTTTGTTCTCATAATCAATTGGAACCTCTTCCGAAATAGTGGAATCATCACTAAATAAAGTTGACACTCCAAATCCACTTTCATCAACATAATCATCATAAATAGGAGGCATGCTTTCATCATAATAAATTTGCTCATCAGAACTTGGGATGCTAAAAATATCATCTTCATTAAACGTAGCTTCCCCAAGCTTGTGGCTTTGCATATCATTAGCATTATGGATATTCAAGGAATTCATACTAACAACATTGCAATCATGCTCATCATACAAAGATCTAGTACCAAACATTTTAATGCATTCTTTTTCTAGCACTTGAGCACAATTTTCCTTTCCATCATTCTCACGAAAGATATTAAAAAGATGAAGCATATGAGACAAACTCAAATCCATTTTTTTGTAGTTTTCTTTTACAGACTAAACTAGTGATAAAACAAGAAACAAAAAGATTCCATTGCAAGATCTAAAGATATACCTTCAAGCACTCACCTCCCCGGCAACGGTGCCAGAAAAGAGCTTGATGTCTACTACACAACCTTCTTCTTGTAGACATTGTTGGGTCTCCAAGTGCAGAGGTTTGTAGGACAGTAGCAAATTTCCCTCAAGTGGATGACCTAAGGTTTATAAATTCGTGGGAGGCGTAGGATGAATATGGTCTCTGTCAAACAACCCTGCAACCAAATAACAAAGAGTCTCTTGTGTCCCCAACACACCCAATACAATGGTAAATTGTATAGGTGCACTAGTTCGGCGAAGAGATGGTGATACAAGTGCAATATGGATGGTAGATATAGGTTTTTGTAATCTAAAAATATAAAAACAGCAAGGTAACTAATGATAAAAGTGGGCGTAAATGGTATTGCAATGGTAAGAAACAAGCCATAGGGTTCATACTTTCACTAGTGCAAGTTCTCTCAACAATAATAACATAGATAGATCATATAACAATCCCTCAACATGCAACAAAGAGTCACTCCAAAGCCACTAATAGCGGAGAACAAACGAAGAGATTATGGTAGGGTGCGAAACCACCTCAAAAGTTATCCTTTCTGTTCTATTCAAGAGTCCGTAGTAAAATAACACAAAGCTATTCTTTCCGTTAAATCTATCATAGAGTTCATACTAGAATAACACCTTAAGACACAAATCAACCAAAACCCTAATGTCACCTAGATCCTCCATTGTCACCTCAAGTATCCGTGGGCATGATTATACGATATGCATCACACAATCTCAGATTCGTCTATTCAACCAACACAAAGTACTTCAAAGAGTGCCCCAAAGTTTCTACCGGAGAGTCAAGACAAAAACGTGTGCCAACCCCTATGCATAGGTTCATGGGCGGAACCCACAAGTTGATCACCAAAACATACATCAAGTAGATCATGTGATATCCCATTGTCACCACGGATAAGCACGGCAAGACATACATCAAGTGTTCTCAAATCATTAAAGACTCAATCCGATAAGATAACTTCAAGAGGAAAACTCAATTCATCACAAGAGAGTAGAGGGGGAGAAACATCATAAGATCCAACTATAATAGCAAAGCCCGTGATACATCAAGATCGTGCCATAGAGAGAACACGAGAGAGAGAGAGAGATCAAACACATAGCTACTGGTACATACCCTCAGCCCCGAGGGTGAACTACTCCCTCCTCGTCATGGAGAGCGCCGAGATGATGAAGATGGCCACCGGTGAGGGATTCCCCCTCCGGCAGGGTGCCAGAACGGGCTCCCGAGAGGTTTTTGGTGGCTACACAGGCTTGCGGCGGCGGAACTCCCGATATATTGTGTCCTTTGATGTTTTTAGGGTATATGGGAATATATAGGCGAAAGAAGTCGGTCAGGGGAGCCATGAGGGGCCCACGAGACCTGGGGGCGCGCCCTCCTATCTCCTGGCCTCCTCGAAGCTTCCCTGGCTTGTACTCCAAGTCTCCCGGATCATGTTCGTTCCAAAAATCACGCTCCCGAAGGTTTCATTCCATTTGGACTCCGTTTGATATTCCTTTTCTTTGAAACACTAAAATAGGCAATAAAACAGCAATATGGGCTGGGCCTCCGATTAATAGGTTAGTCCCAAAAATGATATAAATGTGTAAAATAAAGCCCATAAACATCCAAAAGGGGTAATATAATAGCATGGAACAATCAAAAATTATAGATACGTTGCAGACGTATCAACCATCAACACTTGATGCTCCTTCTTGATTTCTACCTTCGCGGCTTTTAGCATTGCAAAGAGCTCGGGAATTGTCTTGTTCATCCCTTGCATATTACAGTTAATCACGAAGCTCTTGTAGCTTGGTGGCAGTGATTGAAGAATTCTGTCAATGACACTATCATCCGGAAGATTAACTCCTAGTTGAATCAAGTGATTGTTATTGAAGGAAATATTCCCTAGAGGCAATATTAAAGTTATTATTTATTTCCTTATATCATGATAAGTGTTTATTATTCATGCTAGAACTGTATTAACCGGAAACATAATACATGTGTGAATACATAGACAAACATAGTGTCACTAGTATGCCTCTACTTGACTAGCTCGTTGATCAAAGATGGTTGTGTTTCCTAATCATAGACATGACTTGTCATTTGATTAACGGGATCACATCATTAGGAGAATGATGTGATTGACTTGACCCATTCCGTCAGCTTAGCACTTGATCGTTTAGTATGATGTTATTGCTTTCTTCATGACTTATATATGTTCCTACAACTATGAGATTATGCAACTCCCGTTTACCGGAGGAACACTTTGTGTTCTACCAAACGTCAAAATGTAACTGGGTGATTATAAAGGAGCTCTACAGGTGTCTCCGAAGGTACATGTTGAGTTGGCATATTTCGAGATTAGGATTTGTCACTCTGATTGTCGGAGAGGTATCTCTGGGCCCCCTCGGTAATGCACATCACTATAAGCCTTGCAAGCAATGTAGCTAATGAGTTAGTTACGGGATGATGCATTATGTAACGAGTAAAGAGACTTGCCGGTAACGAGATTGAACTAGGTATTGAGATACCGACGACCGAATCTCAGGCAAGTAACATACCGATGACAAAGGGAACAACGTATGTTGTTATGCGGTTTGACGGATAAAGATCTTTGTAGAATATGTGGGAGCCAATATGAGCATCCAGGTTCCGCTATTGGTTATTGACCGGAGAGGTGTCTCGGTCATGTCTACATAGTTCTCGAACCCGTAGGGTCCGCACGCTTAAAGTTAGATGACGGTTATATTATGAGTTTATATGTTCTGATGTACCGAAGGTAGTTCGGAGTCCCGGATGTGATCGCGGACATGGCGAGGAGTCTTAAAATGATTGAGACATGAAGATTGATATATTGGACGACTATATTCGGACACCGGAATGGTTCCGGGGGTTATCGGATGTATACCGGAGTACCGGGGGTTACCGGAACCCCCCGGGGGTTAATGGGCCTCATGGGCCCAAAGTGGAGCAGAGGAGGGGCGGCCCGGGCTGGCCGCGCGCCCCCTCCCCCTCTAGTCCGAATAGGACAAGGGGGGCGGCCCCCTTTCCTTCCTCTCCTCTCTCCCCTTCCTTCCCCTCTCCTACTTGGACAAGGAAAGGAGGGAGTCCTACTCCCGGTGGGAGTAGGACTCCTCCCTGGCGCGCCTCCTCCTGGCCGGCTGCCCCCTCCCCCGTGGTCCTTTATATACGGGGGCAGGGGCACCTCTAGACACAACAATTGATCCTTGAGATCTATTATCCGTGTGTGGTGCCCCCCTCAACCATATTCCACCTCGGTAATATCGTAGCAGTGCTTAGGCAAAGCCCTGCATTGGTAGAACATCATCATCGTCACCACGCCCTCATGCTGACGGAACTCTCCCTCAAAACTCGGCTGGATTGGAGTTCGAGGGATGTCATCGAGCTGAACGTGTGCTGAACTCGGAGGTGCCGTGCATTCGGTACTTGATCGGTCAGATCGTGAAGATGTACGACTACATCAACCGTGTTGTGCTAACGCTTCCGCTTTCGTTCTACGAGGGTACGTGGACAATACTCTCCCCTCTCGTTGCTATGCATCACCATGATCTTGCGTGTGCGTAGGAATTTTTTTGAAATTACTACGTTCACCAACAGTGGAATCCGAGCCAGGTTTTATGCATAGATGTTATATGCACGAGTAGAACACAAGTGAGTTGTGGGCGATACAAGTCATACTGCTTACTAGCATGTCATACTTTGGTTTGGTAGTATTGTTGGATGAAGCGGACCGGACCGACATTATGCATACACTTACGCATGACTAGTTCTACCGACGTACTTTGCACATAGGTGGCTGGGGGGGTGTCAGTTTCTCCAACTTTAGTTGAACTGAGTGTGGCTACGCCCGGTCCTTGAGAAGGTTAAAACAGCACTAACTTGACGAACTATATTTGTGGTTTTGATGCGTAGGTAAGAACGGTTCTTGCTCAGCCCATAGCAGCCACAGAAAACTTGCAACAACAAAGTAGAGGACGTCTAACTTGTTTTTGCAGGGTGATACGTCTCCAACGTATCTATAATTTTTTATTGTTCCATGCTATTATATTACCCCCTTTGGATGTTTATGGGGTTTATTTTACACATTTATATCATTTATGGGAATAACCTACTAACGGGAGGCCCAGCCCATATTGCTGTTTTTTTTGCCTATTTCAGTATTTCGAAGAAAAGGAATATCAAACGGAGTCCAAACGGAATGAAACCTTCGGGAGCGTGATTTTTGGAACGAACGTGATCCGGAGAGCTTGGAGTGCAAGTCAAGAAGCTCCCGAGGGCCCCACGAGATAGGGGCGCGCGCCCCCCTGTAGGGCGTGCCCCCCTGTCTCGTGGGCCCCTCGGGCGGCCACCGACGTACTTCTTCCTCCTATATATACCTATGTACCCCGAAAACATCCAAGAGCACCATGAAACACAACTTCCACCGCCGTAACCTTCTGTATCCGCGAGATCTCATCTTGGAGCCTTCGCCGGCACTCTGCCGGAGGGGGAATCGACCACGGAGGGGCCCTACATCAACATCCTTGCCCCTCCGATGAGTTGTGGTAGTTTACCACAGACCTACGGGTCCATAGTTATTAGCTAGATGGCTTCTTCTCCCTTTTTGGATCTCAATACAATGTTCTTCCCCTCTCTTGTGGAGATCTATTCGATGTAAACTCTTTTTGCGGTGTGTTTGTCGAGATCCGATGAATTGTGGGTTTATGATCAAGTTTATCTATGAATAATATTTGAATCTTCTCTGAATTCTTTTATGTATGATTGAGTTATCTTTGCAAGTCTCTTCGAATTATTAGTTTGGTTTGGCCTACTAGATTGGTCTTTCTTGCCATGGGAGAAGTGATTAGCTTTGGGTTCAATCTTGTGGTGTCCTTACCCAGTGACAGAAAGGGTTGCAAGGCACGTATTGTATTGTTGCCATCGAGGATAACAAGATGGGGTTTATATCATATTGCATGAGTTTATCCCTCTACATCATGTCATCTTGCTTAATGCGTTACTCTGTTCTTATGAACTTAATACTCTAGATGCAGGCAGGAGTCGGTCGATGTTTGGAGTAATAGTAGTAGATGCAGGCAGGAGTCGGTCTACTTGTTATGTACGTGATGCCTATATACATGATCATGCCTAGATAATCTCATAACTATGCGCTTTTCTATCAATTGCTCGACAGTAATTTGTTCACCCACCGTAATACTTATGCTATCTTGAGAGAAGCCACTAGTGAAACCTATGGCCCCCGGGTCTATCTCTTATCATATTTGCTTTCAATCTACTTTTATTTGCATCTTTACTTTTTGCATCTATATTACAAAATACCAAAAATATATTTATCTTATCATACTATCTTTATTAGATCTCACTTTCGCAAGTGGTCGTGAAGGGATTGACAACCCTTTTATTGCGTTGGTTGCGAGTTCTCAGTTTGTTTGTATAGGTGCGTGGGACTTTTGAGGAGCCTCCTACTGAATTGATACCTTGGTTCTCAAAACTGAGGGAAATACTTACGCTGCACTTGCTGCATCACCCTCTCCTCTTCGAGGAAAACCAACGCAAGCTCAAGACGTAGCAAGAAGGATTTCTGGCATCGTTGCCGGGGAGGTCTTTGCTCAAGTCAAGACATACCAAGTACCCATCACAAACCCATCTCCCTCGCATTTACATTATTTGCCATTTGCCTCTCGTTTTCCTCTCCCCCACTTCACCCTTGCCATTTTATTCGCCCTCTCTTTCCCAATCTCCTCCTCTCCTTTTTGCTTGCTTTCTTCCGCCTTGCTTTTGTTTGTTGCTATGTCTGAAATTGGGGAGATTATCATCGATATGGACAATAATGATAACACAGAAAATCCCGAGGCTTCGGCCGATGAACCCCCTATCTTGCATACTAAAAAGTTTCGAATCGGTAGTGGTAACATCATTGGCAAAGGTGTTATTCAATATTTCTTTACTTGTGCCAGTGCTTTACCTTCCATGGGTTGTTCTATTCTTCATAGAACTAGTAATTTTGCGGATGCTATCGCTATTCTTTTAGTTGAACTTGAAAGACAATTTATGCATATGCATCCTTGCATACAAAGAATTTTCCTAGAATTCTCTAATATTGAGCACTCTTCTGTTAAGCGCGCTGTTACTATCTTTTTGGCTCATGAGTTTAGATTTATCATAAGAGAGGCCAAAGAAATCTTTGTGCACTATAGGGTGGACGCCGGTCGTCCTCCCATAGAGGCGATCCTCTATGATCAAGAGGAAATTAGACGTTTTCAATCTTCGGACTATGTCGCTTTTAATGAAAACTTAGAAAAAAGGTTCCTACCAATGTCTTGGTTGATTGCATTAACGAGCTTAATAACGATTTTGCCCTTCGAAACAATGATCTAGGATACTCCCTTGAGTATAGGCTCACAAGATTTTGCCAAAAGAATGCTTTTAGTGATGAAATAGTTGTGCACTATGAAGGGCCAAAGGAGGAACCCGTTCCTCCTGTGATTGATCTTGGGGATCTTTGTCCCACTAAATTTATCCCTTTTGATTACTTTTGCTTGCCTCAAAGGAAACTTGCTGCCGAACACAGAGAATATGAGATGAGCTTTCAAGATCTATCTTATTATTACGGCACCACTTAGATCTATCCTTGCTTTTATGCCTAGCTAGGGGCGTTAAACGATAGCGCTAGTTGGGAGGCAACCCAATTTTCTTTATATTTTTTGTTTTTGCTCCTGTTTAGTAATAAATCTTGCATCTACCTTCTGTTTAGATGTGTTTTTATCTTTTATTTAGTGTTTGTGCCAAGTAGAACCTATAGGATAACCTACGATGATAGTTAATTTGATTCTGCTGAAAAACAGAAACTTTGCACGCACGAATATAATTTTGTTAAATCACAGGAACGTGCTTTTGCATTTATTCTTTTTGCTTCTGTTCACTAAACAAAATTTTCAGGACTTCCTATTTTGGTAGGATTTTTAGAGTTCCATAAGTTTGCGTTAGTTACAGATTGCTACAGACTGTTCTGTTTTTGACAGTCTGTTTTTCGTGTGTTGTTTGCTTATTTCAATGCATCTATGGCTAGTAAATTAGTTTATAAACCATAAGAAAGTTGGAATACAGTAGGTTTAACACCAAATTAAATGAATAATGAGTTCATTGCAGTACCTTATGTAGTGGTTTTGTTTTCTTTCACTAACGGAGCTTATAAGATTTCATGTTGAGTTTGTGTTGTGAAGTTTTCAAGTGTTGGGTAAAGCTTTTATGGACTATGGAATAAAGGGTGGCAAGATACTAAGCTTGGGGATGCCCATGGCACCCCAAGATATTCAAGAATAGCCAAAATCCTAAGCTTGGGGATGCCCCGGGAAGGCATCCCCTCTTTCGTCTTCGTTCATTGGTAACTTTACTTGGAGCTATATTTTTATTCGCTACATGATATGTGTTTTGCTTGGAGCGTCGTGTATTATATTAGTCTTTGCTTTTCAGTTTACCACAATCATCCTTGCTGTACACACCTTTTGGGAGAAGCCTATTTGATTAGAGTTTTCTAGAATACTATATGTGCTTCACTTATATCTTTTGAGCTTGATAGTTTTTGCTCTAGTGCTTCACTTATATCTTTTAGAGCATAGTGGTGTCTTATTTTTGAAGAAATTGCTAGTCTCTCATGCTTCACTTATATTATTTTGAGAGTATTTTAGAACAGCATGGTATTTGCTATGGTTATAAAGTTGGTCCTAGAATGATGAGCATCCAAGTTGGGTATAATAAAAACTATCATAGGAAGTGAATTGGATGCTATGATCAACTTGATACTTGATAATTGTTTTGAGATATGGAGGTAGTGATATTAGAGTCATGCTAGTTGGGTGATTATGAATTTAAAGAATGCTTGTGTTGAAGTTAGCAAGTTCCGTAGCATGCACGTATGGTTAAAGTTGTGTAACAAATTTGAAACATGAAGTGTACCTGGCTTGTGCATAGTGGCGGTTGGGGACGAGCGATGGTCTTTTCCTACCAATCTATCCCCCTAGGAGCATGCGCATAGTACTTGATTTTTGATGACTTCTAAATTTTTGCAATAAGTATATGAGTTCTTTTGACTAATGTTGAGTCCATGGATTATACGCACTTCTACCTTTCCACCTTTGCTAGCCTCTTCGGTACCGTGCATTGCCCTTTCTCACCTTGAGAGTTGGTGCAAACTTCGCCGGTGCATCCAGACCTCGTGATACGATACACTCTATCACACATAAACCTCCTTATATCTTCCTCAAAACAGCCACCATACCTACCTTTTATGGCATTTTCATAGCCATTCCGAGATATATTGCCATGCAACTTTCCACTGTTCCGCTCATCATCATCATGACATACTTTACTTTTGTCATATTGCCATTGCATGATCATGTAGTTGACATCGTATTTGTGGCAAAGCCACCATGCATTATTTTTCATTCATGTCACTCTTGATTCATTGCACCATCCCGGTACACCACCGAAGGCATTCATATAGAGTCATATCTTGTTCTAGTTTCGAGTTGTAATTCTTATGTTGTAATCAATGGAAGTGTGATAATCATCATTATTAGAGCATTGCCCAAAGAAAAAAAAAGAAAAAAAAGAAAGAAAGGCCAAAAAGAAAAAAAGAAAGGCCCAAAAAAAGAAAGAAAGAAAAGAATAAATAAATAAAAAGGGCAATGTTACTATCTCTTTTTCCACACTTGTGCTTCAAAGTAGCACCTTGTTCTTCATGTAGTGAGTCTCATATATTGTGCTTCAAACTAGCACCATGTTTTTCATATAGTGAGTCTCATAAGTTGTATTTTTCATACTAGTGGGAATTTTTCATTATAGAACTTGGCTTGTATATTCCTACGATGGGCTTCCTCAAATGCCCTAGGTCTTTGTGAGCAAGCAAGTTGGATGCACACCCACTAGTTTTCTTTTGTTGAGCATTCATTTATAGCTCTAGTGCATCCGTTGCATGGCAATCCCTACTCCTCATGTTGACATCAATTGATGGGCATCTCCATAGCCCGTTGATTATCCTCGTCAATGTGAGACTTTCTCCTTTTTTGTCTTCTCCACACAATCCCCATCATCATATTCTATTCCACCCATAGTGCTCTATCCATGGCTCACGCTCATGTATTGCGTGAAGGTTGAAAAAGTTTGAGATTATTTAAATATGAAACAATTGCTTGGCTTGTCATCGGGGGTATAGAAGTTGGGAACATCTTTGTGTAACGAAAATAAAGCATAGCCTAACTATATGATTTTGTAGGGATGAACTTTCTTTTGCCATGTTATTTTGAGAAGACATGATTACTTTGATTGGTATGCTTGAAGTCTTACTATTTCTTTTATCAATATGAACTTTTATTTTGTATTCATTTGGATCTGAACATTCATGCCACAATAAAGAAAAATACATTATGAATTATGCTAGGTAGCATTCCACATCAAAAATTCTCTTTTTATCATTTACCTACTCGAGGACGAGCAGGAATTAAGCTTGGGGATGCTTGATACGTCTCCAACGTATCTATAATTTTTGATTGTTCCATGCTGTTATATTACCCTTCGGATGTTTATGGGCTTTATTTTACACATTTATATCATTTTGGGACTAACCTACTAACCGGAGGCCCAGCCCATATTGCTGTTTTTTGCCTATTTCAGATTTCAAGAAAAGGAATATCAAACAGAGTCCAAACGGAATGAAACCTTCTAGCGTGATTTTTGGAACAAACGTGATCCGGAGAGCTTGGAGTGCAAGTCAAGAAGCTCCCGAGGGCCCCAAGAGATAGGGGCCCCCCCAGTAGGGCGTGCCCCTATCTCGTGGGCCCCTCGGGCGGCCACCGACGTACTTCTTCCCCCTATATATACCTACGTACCCCGAAAACATCCAGGAGCACCACAAAACACAATTTCCACCGCCATAACCTTCTGTATCCGTGAGATCTCATCTTGGAACCTTTGCCGGCACTCTGTCGGAAGGGGAATCAACCACAGAGGGCCCCTACATCAATATCCTTGCCCCTCCGATGAGTTGTGAGTAGTTTACCACAGACCTACGGGTCCATAGTTATTAGCTAGATGGCTTCTTCTCTCTTTTTGGATCTCAATACAATGTTCTCCCCCTCCCTTGTGGAGATCTATTCGATATAAACTCTTTTTGCGGTGTGTTTGTCGAGATCCGATGAATTGTGGGTTTATGATGAAGTTTATCTATGAATAATATTTGAATCTTCTCTGAATTCTTTTATGTATGATTGAGTTATCTTTGCAAGTCTCTTCGAATTATCAGTTTGGTTTGGCCTACTAGATTGGTCTTTCTTGCCATGGGAGAAGTGTTTAGCTTTGGGTTCAATCTTGCGGTGTCCTTACCCAGTGACAGAAAGGGTTGCAAGGCACGTATTGTATTGTTGCCATTGAGGATAACAAGATGGGGTTTATATCATATTGCATGAGTTTATCCCTCTACATCATGTCATCTTGCTTAATGCGTTACTCTGTTCTTATGAACTTAATACTCTAGATGCAGGCAAGAGTCGGTCGATGTGTGGAGTAATAGTAGTAGATGCAGGTAGGAGTCGGTCTACTTGTTATGGACATGATGCCTATATACATGATCATGCCTAGATAATCTCATAACTATGTGCTTTTCTATCAATTGCTCGACAGTAATTTGTTCACCCATCGTAATACTTATGCTATCTTGAGAGAAGCCACTAGTGAAACCTATGGCCCCCGGGTCTATCTCTTATCATATTTGCTTTCAATCTACTTTTATTTGCATCTTTGCTGTTTGCATCTATATTACAAAATATCAAAAAAAAAATTATCTTATCATACTATCTTTACTAGATCTCACTTTCGCAAGCGGCCGTGAAGGGATTGACAACCCCTTTATTGCGTTGGTTGCGAGTTCTCAGTTTGTTTGTGTAGGTGCGTGGGACTTTTGAGGAGCCTCCTACTTAATTGATACCTTGGTTCTCAAAACTGAGGGAAATACTTATGCTACACTTGCTGCATCACCCTCTCCTCTTCGAGGAAAACCAACGCAAGCTCAAGACATAGCACAGGGCATGTTGTGATGTGATATGGTCAAGACATGATGCTATATTTTATTTTATGAGATGATCATGTTTTGTAACCGAGTTATCGACAACTGCCAGGAGCCATATGGTTGTCGCTTTATCGTATGCAATGCAATCGCCCTGTAATTGCTTTACTTCATCACTAAGCAGTAGCGATAGTCGTAGAAGCAATAGGTGGCGAAACGACAACGATGCTACGATGGAGATCAAGGTGTCGCGCCGATGACGATGGTGATCATGTCGGTGCTTCGGAGATGGTGATCACAAGCAGAAGATGATGATGCGTTTCGTTGGAAGCACGTGTAGCTATTGCTAAGAAGGCCTAAGTATTGGAAACACAAGAAGACACGCAAAATAAACAAGCAAAACCTGGTAATGAAAATTAGGAGTACAAGAAGATCGATCAAAACTGTTGGTTCTTGTCTCGAGTACGGACGATTTGCATACGTACATGGCCATATCATATCACTTATATTGATTGCATGTGATGTTTATCCTTTATATATCTTATTTTGATTTGATTGATGGTAGCATTATAAGATGATCTCTCACTAAATTTCAAGGTATAAGTGTTCTCCCTGAGTATGCACCATTGCGAAAGTTCTTCGTGCTGAGACACCACGTGATGATCGGCTGTGATAGGCTCTACGTTCAAATACAACGGGTGCAAAATAGTTGCACACACGGAATACTCAGGTTAAACTTGACGAGCCTAGCATATACAGATATGGCCTCGGAACACTGAGACCGAAAGGTCGAGCGTGAATCATATAGTAGATATGATCAACATAATGATGTTCATCATTGAAAACTACTCCATCTCACGTGATGACCGGACATGGTTTAGTTGATTTGGATCACATGATCACTTAGATGATTAGAGGGATGTCTATCTAAGTGGGAATTCTTGAGTAATATGATTAATTGAACTTAAATTTATCATGAACTTAGTACCTGATAGTATTTTGCTTGTCTATGTTTGTTGTAGATAGATGGCTCGTGCTGTTGTTCCGTTGAATTTTAATGTGTTCCTTGAGAAAGCTAAGTTGAAAAATGATGGTAGCAATTACACAGACTGGGTCCGTAACTTGAGGATTATCCCCATTGCTGCACAGAAGAATTACGTCCTGGAAGCACCGCTGGGTGCCAGGCCTGCTGCAGATGCAACTAACGACGTTAAGAACGTCTGGCAGAGCAAAGCTGATGACTACTCGATAGTTCAGTGTGCCATGCTTTACAACTTAGAACCGGGACTTCAACGACGTTTTGAACGTCATGGAGCATATGAGATGTTCCAGGAGTTGAAGGTAATATTTCAAGAAAATGCCCGGATTGAGAGATATGAAGTCTCCAATAAGTTCTATAGCTGTAAGATGGAAGAGAATAGTTCTGTCAGTGAACATGTACTCAAAATGTCTGGGTATAATAATCACTTGATTCAACTGGAGTTAATCTTCCTAATGATAGTGTCATTGACAGAATTCTTCAATCACTGCCACCAAGCTACAAGAGCTTCGTGATGAACTATAATATGCAAGAGATGAACAAGACTATTCTCGAGCTATTCGCAATGCTAAAAGCTGCGGAGGTAGAAATCAAAAAGGAGCATCAAGTGTTGATGGTCAACAAGACCACCAGTTTCAAGAAAAAGGGTAAACGGAAGAAGAAGGGGAACTTCAAGAAGAACGGGAAACAAGTTGCTGCTCAAGAGAAGAAACCCAAGTCTGGACCTAAACCTGAGACTGGGTGCTTCTACTGCAAGCAGTCTGGTCACTTGAAGCAGAACTGCCCCAAGTATTTGGCGGATAAGAAGGATGGCAAGGTGAACAAAGGTATATGTGATATACATGTTATTGATGTGTACCTTACTAATGCTCGCAGTTGCACCTGGGTATTTGATACTGGTTCTATTGCTAATATTTGCAACTCGGAAAAGGGACTACGGATTAAGCGAAGATCGGCTAAGGACGAGGAGATGATGCGTGTGGGAAATGGTTCCAAAGTCGATGTGATCGCGGTCGGCACGCTACCTCTACATCTACCTTCAAGATTAGTTTTAGACCTGAATAATTGTTATTTGGTGCCAGCGTTAAGCATGAACATTATATCTGGATCTTGTTTGATGCGAGACGGTAATTCATTTAAATTAGAGAATGATGGTTGTTCGATTTATATGAGTAATATCTTTTATGGTCATGCACCCTTGAAGAGTGGTCTATTTTTACTGAATCTCGATAGTAGTGATACACATATTCATAATGTTGAAGCCAAAAGATGTCGAGTTGATAATGATGGTGCAACTTATTTGTGGCACTTCCGTTTGGGTCATATTGGTGTAAAGCGCATGAAGAAAGTCCATACTAATGGACTTCTGGAGTCACTTGATTATGAATCACTTGGTACTTGTGAAACATGCCTCATGGGCCAGATGACTAAAACGCCGTTCTCCAGAACTATGGGGCGAGCAACAGATTTGTTGGAGATCATACATACTCATGTATGTGGTCTAGAACATTGAGGCTCGCGGCGGGTATCGTTATTTTCTCACCTTCACAGATGATTTAAGTAGATATGGGTATATCTACTTAATGAAACATAAGTCTGAAACATTTGAAAAACTTCAAAGAATTTCAGAGTGAAGTGGAAAATCATCGTAACAAGAAAATAAAGTTTCTACGATCTGATCGTGGAGGAGAATATTTGAGTTACGAGTTTGGTTTACATTTGAAACAATGCGGAATAGTTTCGCAACTCACGCCACCTGGAACACCACAATGTAATGGTGCGTCCGAACATCGTAATCGTACTTTACTAGATATGGTGCGATCTATGATGTCTCTTACTGATTTACTGCTATTGTTTTGGGGTTATGTTTTAGAGACGGCCACATTCACGTTAAATAGGGCACCATCAAAATCTGTTGAGATGACGCCTTATGAACTGTGGTTTGGCAAGAAACCGAAGTTGTCATTTCTTAAAGTTTGGGGCTGCGATGCTTATGTGAAAAAACTTTAACCACATAAGCTCGAACCCAAATCGGAGAAATGTGTTTTCATAGGATACCCAAAGGAGACTATTGGGTACACCTTCTATCATAGATCTGAAGGCAAGACTTTTGTTGCTAAATTTGGATCCTTTTTAGAGAAGGAGTTTCTCTCGAAAGAAGTGAGTGGGAGGAAACTAGAACTTGATGAGGTAACTGTACCTGCTCCCTTATTGGAAAGTAGTTCATCATAGAAATCGGTTCCTGTGACGACTACACCAATTAGTGAGGATGCTAATGACATTGATCATGAAACTTCAGATCAAGTTACTATCAAACCTCGTAGGTCAACCAGAGTAAGATCCGCACCAGAGTGGTACGGTAATCCTATTCTGGAGGTCATGTTACTTGACCATGGCGAACCTACGAACTATGAGGAAGCAATGATGAGCCCAGATTCATAAAATGGCTTGAGGCCATGAAATCGAGATGGGATCCATGTATGAGAACAAAGTATGGACTTTGGTTGACTTGCCCGATGATCGGCAAGCCATCGAGAATAAATGGATCTTCAAGAAGAAGACTGACGCTGATGGTAATGTTACTATCTACAAAGCTCGACTTGTTGCAAAAGGTTTTTGACAAGTTCAAGGGGTTGACTACGATGAGACTTTCTCACCCGTAGCGATGCTTAAGTCTGTCCGAATCATGTTAGTAATTGCCACATTTTATGATTATGAAATATGGCAAATGGATGTCAAAACTGCATTCCTGAATGGATTTCTAGAAGAGTTGTACATGATGCAACCAGAAGGTTTTGTCGATCCAAAAGGTGCTAACAAAGTGTGCAAGCTCCAGTGATCCATTTATGGGCTGGTGCAAGCCTCTCGGAGTTGGAATAAACGCTTTGATAGTGTGATCAAAGCATATGGTTTTATACAGACTTTTGGAGAAGCCTGTATTCACAAGAAAGTGAGTGGGAGCTCTGTAGCATTTCTAATATTATATGTAGACGACATATTGTTGATTGGAAATGATATAGAATTTCTGAATAGCATAAAAGGATACTTGAATAAAAGTTTTTCAATGAAAGACCTCGGTGAAGCTACTTATATATTGGGCATCAAGATCTATAGAGATAGATCAAGACGCTTAATTGGACTTTCACAAAGCACATACCTTGATAAAGTTTTGAAAAAGTTCAAAATGGATCAAGCAAAGAAAGGGTTCTTGCCTGTATTAAAAGGTGTGAAGTTGAGTCAGACTCAATGCCCGACCACAGTAGAAGATAGAGAGAAAATGAAAGATGTTCCCTATGCTTCAGCCATAAGCTCTATCATGTATGCAATGTTGTGTACCAGACCTGATGTATGCTTAGCAATAAGTTTAGCAGGGGGTACGAAAGTAATCAAGGAGTGGATCACTGGACAGCGGTTAAGAATATCCTAAAATACCTGAAAAGGACTAAGGATATGTTTCTCGTTTATGGAGGTGACAAAGAGCTAGTCGTAAATGGTTCCGTCAATGCAAGCTTTGACACTGATCCGGATGATTCTAAAGTGCAAACCGGATACGTGTTTATATTGAATGGTGGAGCTGTAAGTTGGTGCAGTTCTAAACAAAGCATCGTGTCGGGATCTACATGTGAAGCGGAGTACATAGCTGCTTTAGAAGCAGCAAATGAAGGAGTCTGGATGAAGGAGTTCATATCCGATCTAGGTGTCATACCTAGTGCATCGGGACCAATGAAAATCTTCTGTGAAAATACTGGTGCAATTGCCTTGGCAAAGGAATCCATATTTCACAATAGGACCAAGCACATCAAGAGACGCTTCAATTCCATCCCGGACCAAGTCTAGGTGGGAGACATAGAGATTTGCAAGATACATACGGATCTAAATGTTGCAGACCCGTTGACTAAGCCTCTTCCATGATCAAAACATGATCAGCACCAAGGCTCCATGGGTGTTAGAATCATTACTGTGTAATCTAGATTATTGACTCTAGCGCAAGTGGGAGACTGAAGGAAATATGGCCTAGAGGCAATAATAAAGTTATTATTTATTTCCTTATATCATGATAAATGTTTATTATTCATGCGAGAATTGTATTAACCGAAATCATAATACATGTGTGAATACATAGACAAACATAGTGTCACTAGTATGCCTCTACTTGACTAGCTCGTTGATCAAAGATGGTTGTGTTTCCTAATCATAGACATGAGTTGTCATTTGATATACGGGATCACATCATTAGGAGAATGATGTGATTGACTTGACCCATTCCGTTAGCTTAGCACTTGATCGTTTAGTATGATGCTATTGCTTTCTTCATGACTTATGCATGTTCCTACAACTATGAGATTATGCAACTCCCGTTTACCGGAGGAACATTTTGTGTGCTACCAAACGTCACAATAGAACTAGGTGATTATAAAGGAGCTCTACAGGTGTCTCCGAAGGTACATGTTGAGTTGGCGTATTTCGAGATTAGGATTTGTCACTCCGATTGTCGGAGAGGTATCTCTGGGCCCTCTCGGTAATGCACATCACTATAAGCCTTGCAAGCAATGTAGCTAATGATTTAGTTACGGGATGATGCATTACGTAACAAGTAGAAAGACTTGTCGGTAACGAGATTGAACTAGGTATTGAGATACCAACGATCGAATATCGGGCAAGTAACATATCGATGACAAAGGGAACAACGTATGTTGTTATGCGGTTTGACCGATAAAGATCTTCGTAGAATATGTGGGAGCCAATATGAGCATCCAGGTTCCGCTATTGGTTATTGACCAGATACATGTCTCAATCATGTCTACGTAGTTCTCGAACCCGTAGGGTCCGCACGCTTAAAGTTAGATGACGGTTATATTATGAGTTTATATGTTTTGATGTACCAAAGGTAGTTCGAAGTCCCGGATGTCATCACGGACATGACGAGGAGTCTCGAAATGATCGAGACATGAAGATTGATATATTGGACGACTATATTCGGACATCAGAATGGTTTCGGGGGTTATCGGATGTATACCAGAGTACCGGGGGGTTACCGGAACCCCCCCGGGGGGTAATGGGCCTCATGGGCCCAAAGTGGAGGAGAGGAGGGGCGGCCAGGGAAGGCCGCGCCCCCTCCCCCTCTAGTTCGAATAGGACAAGGAGGTGGGGCGGCGCCCCCCTTTCCTTCCTCTCCTCTCTCCCTTTCCTTCCCCTCTCCTAGTTGGACAAGGAATGGAGGGAGTCCTACTCCCAGTGGGAGTAGGACTCCTCCCTGGCGCGCCTCCTCCTGGCCAGCCGCCCCCTCCCCCTTGGTCCTTTATATACGGGGGCAGGGGGGCACCTCTAGACACAACAATTGATCCTTGAGATCTATTATCCGTGTGCGGTGCCCCCCTCCACCATATTCCACCTCGGTAATATCGTAGCGGTGCTTAGGCGAAGCCCTGCGTCGGTAGAACATCATCATCGTCACCATGCTGTTGTGCTGACGGAACTCTCCCTTGAAGCTCAGCTGGATCCCAGTTCGAGGGACGTCATCGAGCTGAACGTGTGCTGAACTTGGAGGTGTCGTGCATTCGGTACTTGATCGGCCGGATCGTGAAGACGTATGACTACATCAACCGCGCTATGCTAACGCTTCCGCTTTCGGTCTACGAGGGTACGTGGACAATACTCTCCCCTCTCGTTGCTATGCATCACCATGATCTTGCATGTGCGTAGGAATTTTTTTGAAATTATTATGTTCACCAACAGTTATACCCAGACATTTTTCAGTATATGTTCACTGACAGAACTATTCTCCTCCATCTTGCAGCTATAGAAATTATTGGAGACTTCATATCTCTCAATCCGGGCATTTTCTTCAAATATTAACTTCAACTCCTGGAACATCTCATATGCTCCATGACGTTCAAACGTCATTGAAGTCCCGGTTCTAAGACATAAAGCATGGCACACTGAACTATTGAGTAGTCATCAGCTTTGCTCTGCCAGGCATTCTTAACATCGTCGCCAGCATTTGCAAAGAGTTCGGCACCAGCGGTGCTTCCAGGACGTAATTCTTCTGTGCAACAATGAGGATAATCCTCAAGTTACGGACCTAGTCCGTGTAATTGCTACCATAATCTTTCAACTTTGCTTTCTCAAGGAACGCATTAAAATTCAACGGAACAACAACACGAGCCATCTATCTACAACAACATAGACATGCAAAAATACTATCAGGTACTAAGTTCATGATAAATTTAAGTTCAATTAATCATATTACTTAAGAACTCCCACTTAGATAGACATCCCTCTAATCATCTAAGTGATCACGTGATCCAAATCAACTAAACCATAACTGATCATCACGTGAAATGGAGTAGTTTTCAATGGCGAACATCACTATGTTGATCATATCTACTATATGATTCACGCTCGACCTTTCCGTCTCAGTGTTCCGAGGCCATATCTGCATATGCTAGGCTCGTCAAGTTTAACCTGAGTATTCTGCATGTGCAAAACTGGCTTGCACCCGTTGTAGATGGACGTACAGCTTATCACACCCGATCATCACGTGGTGTCTGGGCACGACAAACTTTCGCAACGGTGCATACTTAGGGAGAACACCTTTATCTTGAAATTTAGTGAGAGATCATCTTATAATGCTACCGTCAATCAAAGCAAGATAAGATGCATAAAAGATAAACATCACATGCAATCAATATAAGTGATATGATATGGCCATCATCATCTTGTGCTTGTGATCTCCATCTCCGAAGCACCGTCATGATCACCATCTTACCGGCGCGACACCTTGATCTACATCATAGCATTGTTGTCATCTCGCCACCTATTGCTTCTACGACTATCGCTGCTGCTTAGTGATAAAGTAAAGCAATTACAGGGCGATTGCATTGCATACAATAAAGCGACAACCATATGGCTCCTGCCAGTTGCCGATAACTCGGTTACAAAACATGATCATCTCATACAATAAAAATAGCATCATGCCTTGACCATATCACATCACAACATGCCCTGCAAAAACAAGTTAGACGTCCTCTACTTTGTTGTTGCAAGTTTTACGTGACTGCTACGGGTTGAGCAAGAACCGTTCTTACCTACGCATCAAAACCACAACGATAGTTCATCAAGTTAGTGTTGTTTTAACCTTCTCAAGGACCGGGCGTAGCCACACTTGGTTCAACTAAAGTTGGAGAAACTGACACCCGCTAGTCACATGTGTGCAAAGCACGGCGGTAAAACCAGTCTCGCGTAAGCGTACGCGTAATGTCGGTCCGGGCCGCTTCATCCAACAATACCGCCGAACCAAAGTATGACATGCTGGTAAGCAGTATGACTTGTATCGCCCACAACTCACTTGTGTTCTACTCGTGCATATAATATCTATGCATAAAACCTGGCTCGGATGCCACTGTAGGGGAACGTAGTAATTTCAAAAAAATTCCTACGCACACTGATATAGAACGAGCCTTGTGGTGAGACTCGATTTGTTGTTGCGGCCCAATCTTTCACGGTACCCCATCTCTAGCAGCAGTAACCTCTCACCCACGCACGCAATATACGTGAAGTAGAGGGTTTGAACCTTGCGGCTCAACACGAGAAAACCAATCTCGACGAAGGTACTCACGCTCAAAACAATTTCCACGAAGAGAAATCGCAACACAGAGGTTTTCTAAAGATCCCTCTAAAACTTGATACGGGTGTCTACCCTGAAAAACACATCGTGTCTATTTCATAAAAAAAACCTGCGTACATTGGCCATAGCCGGCCCTTTTTATAAGCAACCCACAAATAACAAAACCGACCTAACAACTCCAGATTGAAACGGACTCTCTCTCCTATTTAAACTAATCAAAGATTTAACTAATAAAGTATCTGGCGGCCTTGATCACCTAGTACCGTATAACAAACTAGGACTCCTTATTTTGGTTGGTACGACTTCTCCTAGGGAAGGTGGACCCCATCCGCATCCTTTCAAGCTTAGCATGTCTCTAATTCTGCTTGTACACATCATGCAATCGATACACTTTAACTTGCATGGGAGTGGAATAAACAGAAAGATATATCTTCTTTTTATCTTGTTGACCAATGCAAACAAATCAGATCTTACATAGTTCCTTCCATTATCATCGGTAGCCTTTTCTTCCATCCAAGGAATTAATGCACGTTGATATTTCCTTGCCAAACCGAGCCTTGTCAATATTGCATGTATATCTCCTGGCTTGAGTTGGTAATTTACCTCGCAAGCAATTATTCCCCTTCAATAAAGGCACGTCCAGGGAGTTCTTTTCTTCTCGTTGGCATAAAGATCATATGAAGCAACATCTTTTTTTCTTGTAATAGAAAATTGTTCCTTTAACCCACTCACATGTGGTACTATTTTGCGATCATCCACAACACTAACATTAGTCGCGGCCATATCATCCTCTCCTCCTTGAAACGAAACTGTCCTCGGTTTCGAATCATCTTCAATAATATTTTCATTTGCAAACTGAGCGGTGACCAAAAAAATTTCAGGAGCTTCAACCTTCTTCTTTACTTCTATGCAGCTTGAGCAATATCCCGCTTCTTACGATCAGCCATATACTTCTCTCCGATGTGTACGAATCAAGTGGTACATATTGTCCTCCATGAACAAAAGAAAATTCTCCAGCCGAATGATATGCCAATTGTCTTTTATCTGTCCATGGTTTTCCTAGCAGTATCGTACATGTATGCATGTGCACAGGAAGCACATCACAAATGACCAGATCCTCATATCCACATAGAATGAACCGTACCTCAATGCGATGCATGATCTTGACAAACTTGTCCTTCCACCAAAGCTCGTATGGTTCTGGATGTTCAAACAACTGCAGGTTCAAAGCATCAACCATAGTCTTACTCACTAAATTCATCCCAGAATAGCAATTCATCAATGTAGCACAACTAGCCGGCCCTACACGCACACGCATAAAGCATTGGTACCACGACAAGGCACATAATGGATCCTTCTCCACCGACATCATCATTTGCTAGCTACAGTCTTTCCTCATGATTAAAAAAATTCAAAAGCAACTCCAAGAAAGTTATTATACTGTGAACAACCTTTGCTCTGATACCAACTGATGTAGAACGAGCCTCGTGGTGAGACTCGATTTGTTGTTGCGGCCCAATCTTTCACGGTACCCACCTCTAGCAGCAGTAACCTCTCGCCCACGCACGCGATATATGCGAAGTAGAGGGTTTGAACCTTGCGGCTCAGCACAAGAAAACCAATCTCGACAAAGGTACTCACGTGCAAAACAATTTCCACGAAGAGAAATCGCAACACAGAGGTTTTCTAAAGATCCCTCTAAAACTTGATATGGGTGTCTACCCTGAAAAACACATCGTGTCTATTTCATAAAAATCACCTGCGTACATTGGCCGTACCCGACCCTTTTTATAAGCAACCCACAAATAACAAAACCGACCTAACAACTCCAGATTGAAACAGACTCTCTCTCCTATTTAAACTAATCAAAGATTTAACTAATAAAGTATTCGGCGGCCTTGATCACCTAGTATCGTACAACAAACTAGGACTCCTTATTTTGGTTGGTACGACTTCTCCTGGAGAAGGTGGACCCCACCCGCATCCTTTCAAGCTTAGCATGTCTCTAATTCTGCTTGTACACATCATGCAATCGATACACTTTAACTTGCGTGGGAGTGGAATAAACAGAAAGATATATCTTCTTTTTATCTTGTTGACCAATGCAAACAAATCAGATCTTACATAATTCCTTCCATTAGCATAGGTAGCCTTTTCTTCCAAGGAATTAATGCACGTTGATATTTCCTTGCCAAACCGAGCCTTGTCAATATTGCATGTATATCTCCTGGCTTGAGTTAGTAATTTACCTCGCATGCAATTATTCCCCTTCAATAAAGGCACGTCCAGGGAGTTTTTTTCTTCTCGTTGGCGTAAAGATCATATGAAGCAACGTCTTGTTTTCTTGTAACAGAAAATAGTTCTTTTAACCCACTCACATGTGGTACTATTTCGCGATCATCCATAACACTAACATTAGTCGCGGCCATATCACACACGCAAGATCATGGTGATGCATAGCAACGAGAGGGGAGAGTGTGTCCACGTGCCCTCATAGACCGAAAACGGAAGCGTTAGCATAACGCGGTTGATGTAGTCGTACGTCTTCACGATCCGACCGATCAAGTACCAAATGCATGGCACCTCCGAGTTCACACGTTCAGCTCGATGACGTCCCTCGAACTCCGATCCAGTCGAGCTTTGAGGGAGAGTTCCGTCAGCACGACGGCATGGTGACGATGATGATGTTCTACCGACGCAGAGCTTCGCCTAAGCACCGCTACGATATTATCGAGGTGGATTATGGTGGAGGGGGGCACCGCACATGGCTAAGAGATCCAAGGGATCAATTGTTGTGTCTATGGGGTGCCCCCTCCCCCGTATATAAAGGAGTGGAGGAGGGGGCCGGCCAGGAGGAGGAGGCGCGCCCAAGGGGGGGAGTCCTACTCCCACCGGGAGTAGGACTCCTCCTTTTCCTATTTGGAGAGGGAGAGGGAAGGAAGAGGAAGGAGGGAGGAAGGAAAGGGGGGCCGCCCCCCTCCCAATTCGGATTGGGCTTGGGGGGGCCTCCCTTGCTCCTTTCCCCTCCTTTCTAGTAAAGCCCATTAAGGCCCATATACCTCCCGAGGGGTTCCGATAACCTCCCGGAGCTCCGGTATTGTTCCAATCTCACCCGGAACCATTCTGGTGTCCCCTCCTTTCTACTAAAGCCCATTAAGGCCCATATACCTCCCGAGGGGTTCCGATAACCTCCCGGAGCTCCAGTATTGTCCCAATCTCACCCGGAACCATTCCGGTGTCCAAATATAGTCGCCCAATATATCAATCTTTATGTCTCGACCATTTCGAGACTCCTCGTCATGTCCGTGATCACATCCGGGACTCCGAACTACCTTCGGTACATCAAAACAAATAAACTCATAATATAACCGTCATCGAACTTTAAGCGTGCGGACCCTACAGGTTCGAGAACTATGTAGACATGACCGAGACACATCTCCGGTCAACAAACAATAGCGGAACCTGGATGCTCATATTGGCTCCCACATATTCTACGAAGATCTTTATCGGTCAAACTGCATAACAGCATACGTTATTCCCTTTGTCATCGGTATGTTACTTGCCCGAGATTCGATCGTCGGTATCTCGATGCCTAGTTCAATCTCGTTACCGGCAAGTCTCTTTACTCGTTACGTAGTGCATCATCCCGTAACTAACTCATTAGCTACATTGCTTGCAAGGCTTATAGTGATGTGCATTACCGAGAGGGCCCAGAGATACCTCTTCGACAATCGGAGTGACAAATCCTAATCTCGAAATACGTCAACTCAACAAGTACCTTCGGAGACACCTGTAGAGCACCTTTATAATCACCCAGTTATGTTGTGACGTTTGGTAGCACACAAAGTGTTCCTCCGTTAAGCGGGAGTTACATAATCTCATAGTCATAGGAACATGTATAAGTTATGAAGAAAGCAATAGCAACATACTAAACGATCAAGTGCTAAGCTAACGAATGAGTCAAGACAATCACATCATTCTCATAATGATGTGATCCCATTAATCAAGTGACAACTCTTTGTCCATGGCTAGGAAACATAACCATATTTGATTAACAAACTAGTCAAGTAGAGGCATACTAGTGACACTCAGTTTGTCTATGTATTCACACATGTATTATGTTTCTGGGTAATACAATTCTAGCATTAATAATAAACATTTATCATGATATTAGGAAATAAATAATAACTTTATTATTGCCTCTAGGGCATATTTCTCCAAAAAGTTCATCGATTTTTGAAAATAGTTCATCGATTTTGAAAAAAATGTTCATTGATTGTAAAAAGAGTTCATTGATTTTGAAAAAAAGTTCATCAATTTTGAAAATAGTTCATCGATTTTGAAAAAGAATTCTTCAATTTTGAAAAGAGTTCATCGATTTTGAAAAAGAATTCACTGATTTTGAAAAGAGTTCGTCGATTTTGAAAAGAGTTCGTCCATTTTGAAAAGAGTTTTTCAATTTCGAAAAGAGTTCATCGATTTTGAAAAAAAGTTCGTTAAAATTAGCAAAAGAAAATAAAGATTAAATATTAAAAAAAAACAAATTGTTCTGAATAAAAAAGAAAAGCTAAAGGGAATAAAAAACAGAACAAAACCATTCCGAATAAAAAAGAAAGACGAAAAAAGGGAAAAAGAAATAGGAATAGAAAAACGGAAATGGTAATGCCCACACGTGTGGGCGTTTGCATTTCGCCCACACGCGTGGATCCACGTCCGTTTGTGGTTGCACGAAACTTGGCATGTTTGTGGTGCCGTGTAGGATTGGACTGGTGTGTGGGCATTCATCCGGTCGCCCACACGTCCGTTTTCACCACACATAGGGACCTGTGTGTGGGTGTTTAGCAATTCGCCCACACATCAGTTTTCACTCACGCAAAGGGCTGGTGTGTGGTCATTTATCAGTTCGCCCACACGCCCATCTCCTCCCCACACCCAAAGATGTCAGTTGCCATGTGTTTTGCAGGGTACATGGCAACTGCACTAGTGTGCTTGTAAGCAGATGTCAACTATCTCTTTTACCCGAACATGTCAGTTGCCATGTGTTTTGCAGGGTACATGACAACTACCCTAGTATGCTTGTAAGCAGATGGCAACTCTCTCTTTACCTTATTTTGCCATGTCTCTTTGTAGCGCTACATGGCAACTGCCTAGTGTTAGTAGGTGGCAACTCCTAAAGTTCTCAAATCATGCCAACTGTATTAAACCAGACCATACATGGCAACTGCCTAGTGTTAGTAGGTGGCAACCCCTAAAGTTTTCAAATCATGTCAACTATAGTAAACCAGACCATACATGGCAACAGCTGCAGTTGTCCATAAATGGCATCTGTCACTTGACCTGAGATGACAACTGCATTTAAGCAATCATGACAACTGTAGTTGTCCGACATGGAAACTGTAGTTCAGCGACATGGCAACTGCAGTTAAACGAACATGGAAGAGGGTTCGGACCATGACAACTGCGGAGCGCGTGGTGACTGTCACGCGGGGC